>LZPO01099222.1:0-10916 GCA_001675575.1 Neotoma lepida | reverse complement strand
GATTAAAGGCGTGTGCCACCACCTCCTACTGCTAGTTCCCCATGTGACCTTGGAGTCACAGAGAACCAAATGGATTAAGGGCGTGTGCTAACTTGCATGGCTATTGTTTACTACTGGTGGCTGGCNGCCCCANTTTTCCTCTGACCCTCAGATAAATTTTATTAGGAAACACAAATAAATTATCACCACAAAAAGGAGCATGGAAAGTGTGAAAGGGGGTGAGAGAATAGGCATCATCACTAAGATGTGTGGGTTTTTCAGACTCTCTCTCTCTCACACACACAAACACACAAATTGAAAATAAATACTTTTAAAAGAAAATGCATACAAGCAGAGGGAGCAATAGGTTGTCCTTTAGAAAGGAATAATAGAGATGAAGCTTCATGGTACAAGGATTAGGAGTCATGTGCTTCAGATACATTGTAGAAAAGTAGTCACCCAAGCCTTAGTGGTTGAGAATCAATTCTTCTCTAAGTATTGTGATTTTCTAGGAGTTCAGACAGAGTTCCACTTCATAATTGTAGTGCTCTATGGAGTATCAGAAAAGTGACTCTGTGGTCTTCAAACAGTGACTTCATTCTCATGCCCAGTGTTTTAGAAGAAGAATTGTGTAGTCATGCTTAATTATCTTAGTCCTGCTATGACCTTCTTCATGCAGTGTTCTTTTATGTGGTATCTTCATGAAATACTTTGAGGTTCAGTGATCCCAGAAACTAAAGCAGAAGAACTCACTTTTCTTGAAGACTAAAAATAGAATCTACATCATATCACTTTCTCGGTGCTCTATTAATAGGATTTGGCGGCCAAGAGCCTTGAATGTTTGAAGAATTCATCTTTGATAAACCCAATGTCAAATCTCTGTGGCCTACTTTAATTGACCACTTCATATTTGAGCAAACATTACTGGTCCACCAGGAAACTTCTATTTCATAAGAGGAGAATGAAAATAAGACCATTCTGTGTTATCAGATAGAATGTTTAAAAATGCATGTAGGTTTTTAGAAGGCAGTTTGATACTATGCCCCTTAAGCAAAATTATAGAATTACACTCTCCAATAAAGCCTATGACCAACCCAGTCACTGAAGTGGTGACTCGTAGAGAGGCTTAATGACCAGTTAGCTACCAAATGGTAAGAAATTCTGTAGTCCCATCCATGGATTCATGCTGACTTCCCAATACTATATCTAATCCATGGTCTATTGTGTACAAGCCATTGTTTCCGTTTGTCAAATGAGTAACCCAGACTCATTTCCCAGAAGACAGCCATTTCCCAGGATAAAATGGCTAAACACAGAGGTTTAGGACTCAAACTGAAACACTGTTGAATTTTGGAAATTATAATTATTGCACACAACATTTCTTTGTGATAATTTTATTTGGGTCAAAGAGCATGGAACCTGTATATATCTTCTTATCATTTTTTATGTTTATGACTCTATACTAACAGAAAATTAAAATTCCTTGTAATTTACATCAGGTTTTACACCAGTGGCAGTGTTCCTATAGTGCTAGTTTGCTCAGTTTCTCTTAAACTTATGGTATTCTAATTAAAGTTCATTTGGTAAGATGACACCCAGCATAGCATAAAGCAGCAAGAGCATTTACCTCCCTTCCAGACTATCAGATATTTCGTACATGTCTTATATAAAGTGTGGAAACACTAAGCAACTATTTTTCCCATCATTCTTACTCTGTATTCACACACAGTGCTTTCCCAGCAAATTTTCAGGCATCACAGCAAGGTCTTTCATAGAATGGGTTTTTGTTTAGGCATCATTGCTAATTAATCTAGGTGTTCAAATTACTTAATGATATTACAGAAGAGGTTAGATTTTTCTAAGCATGTCATATTTACTGTCAAAAGAGAAAGAAACTTTCAAATTTAAGGAAAATACAAGGGTTTGAAGAAAAAGTGATGTCATCTTGGACTCTTTTGGGATCTCAGTAAGTACTTAGCCATTTGAATACATATTACAATGGTATTGTTCTCCATTTTTTCCCACTCCAGGTCACTTGTTCCGTTGAAACTGAATATTCGAATTTAGAACATAATAAATATTCTTCAGTGGATTCTACATATTTATATTTAATTTATATGGGATCAGGACAGCCAATATACAGTTCTAAACAATTCTTAAGTGATGCTGATTTTCTTGGTTTAGGGATGAAATTTTAGGAGCTAAATTTTTCTTCTGCTATGACCAGGCATGCATTCCATTAAACAGCAAAATTAGAATCACATGAAAGATTATTAGAAATCCATAATTTTGTTTCAGATCCAAGAACTAATGAATTATACTTTTCATTTTATCAGAATCCCCAAGGGATTGATATGTATAGAAAAGTATATTCATAACTCAAGCTAAACCCTGGTCATCTGTTATTTTAACTAACGACTAGTTTTCTGGCTTCCAACCAAACCAGCTTTTCACAGTATTTTCTGCCACAGATCTTCAACAGTGATGATGATAGTAGACTAACCTGACAGAAATGGGTCGTTTTCTTCCCAGGTCAATGTGTGAACCTCTCTCTTTGTTTGGTAAGGTCTTCCTCTGCTGCACATTCCCCAACCTCTAGGCATTAGCCTCCCATGAGAGCAGCTTTCTATACATGAGTAGCTCACCTTATTAGCCCTCTCCTTTGCATAAAAAGTCCCTTTGCCATCTCATGACCTTTATGCCACCTAACTGTACTTATGAAAAGCAGTTATGCAATCCTTTAATTAAGACAATGTAAGAGATAGAGAAAATAATCTTCAGTGATATCAGAGTTGGCTTTGCAATCTGAGCTCTGTTCCTTCCCAGATTTGGATCCTTGGAAGTTGATTGACCTGCTTTGTCTTTCACTTCACAAGTCTGTGCTGTTGGGTTAATGACTAGACTGTTTTCCCCTGGGCAGTACATACAGCATCGCTCCTGAGCAATGCGCCCTTAAGTAGTGACTGAATAAGTCTTATGGAGCCTGGCCAGTTTGAGGAACACTGAGGTGTACAATAAGTTTCTAAGCATCAAAGTACGAACCCAAACTGAGTGTATTAAAAATAACATGCAGGATTTACAAAGAATTTGATGAGCTGTCCTTTTTAACTGCTAGTTAGAGTGATGAGCTCAAAGCACCCTCACTGAAAGTCTCCACTGACCCAATTCCTTTGTACTTAATATGAGAAGAAAAAATAACCAAGTTAAAAGTCATTTTTTTTAGAACAAGAAAAAAAAAATAAAAAGAAAGACCGTCCCTTCAATTATTTTGTGAAAGATCTGTAGAGCACTTAAAATATTTTATATATCATACTTAAATATTTCAGCTGTGTTGGAAAGGTTCATAAGTCAGTGCAGATAGTTCTGCAATTAAAATATGCAACTGAAGGAAAGGGTATCTTTTTTCACCTACTGAAATTTAAAGTTACTTAATTTTTGATTATACTGTATAATGTTACCTTGGACTCCCACAAAGACCTGCCCTACTTTAGAAATACTGTATTGTACTAAAAGTCTTTTATTCCTAGCTCCCAAATTTTAAATAATACATAAGGATTGCCTGAAACAGTAAAATAAAAAATGAATCATCCCTTTTTAATAGTCCACATGAATAATTATAATGATCAATAGTTCACAGTACACAACCTGCAATTAAATGTGTTCAATAATTCAGTAAAATAGCCCTCTCTTATATTTTAAAGCCATTAAATTGAAATTTAATGGCTCTATGTCTAATCCAATCCCAATTTGCAATTGTGAATAATATACCTATACTTCCCTACCCCTATAAATTCAATATTTTTTTACTTAAAGTGTTTTACTTGTTTGACAAAACAACATTTAACCCTTTGTGGTGTCTTTATTCTGTTAACTAAATTTCAGTCCTATTCATATAAAAATGTTTTAGCTCAAGTATATTTATTTAGGGTTTAAAGTTAGATATATTTCTTAGAAGAAAGTTCAATGTAGCTAGAACCTAAGATATTTTGACGGTACAGCAAACGTTTTCAAAGTTAGTTGACAACTAGCTCCTGTAAATATATATCTATCACGTGTCAAAGTTTGGAGTGCATAGATAAGATGAACATTCTATATCCTTTCCTTGATGACCTAAACAGGAAAGATAGGTTCAAAACTACATTTTCAAGAGACAGTTATCAGAGGTATGATAGTAGCTGGACACTGGAGTTTTAGCATTGTGTCTCACAGAGAATTTCCACCTTCCTAACCTTTTGAATCAGTAACTGCATTTTTCCCCAGGCTTCTGAGTTTGAACAGTCACATTTTTTATGACATTAAACTTTCAATGCTGGATCACAAGGACATCAGATTCTGAATGTTTCCTACTCAAACCCAAATTTGAATCTATTGCTTTGGAAAGTACTAATAATCCATTATACTTTGACTTATTATTAGACAGGGCAGAAAAGATGTCTCATTGCTTAGGTCAAAAAACTAACTCTAGTTTTGAAGAATGTCTTCTTGTGCTGGTTAGGTTTTGAAACTTGATATAAGTTAGTCACCTGGGAAGACAGAACGTCATTTGAGGCACTTCCTCCATCATATAAGCCTGTGGTATGTCTATGAGTTTGCTTGATTTATGACTGATGTGGGAGCACTCTGCCCACTCTGGTGGGTCCACCACCTGACAGGGAATCCTGAGTTGTATATGAAGAAAAGATGAACAAACAATGGGGATCAAGCCAGGAAGCAGTGTTCCCGGATGGCCTCTTCTTCAATTACTGCCTTGAGGTTCCTACCTTGAGTTACTGCCTTGAGTTTTCTCAGTGAGGGCGTGTGATCTGAGAGTTGGAAGATGAAATAAACTCTGTTGTCCTGAAGTTGTTTTATCTCATGATGTTTATCTCAGCAATAGAACTCTAACAAGGACAACCAGTCAGACTAGGACTAGATTTCCAGCCTTATCTCATCTCATTTGTTTTTATGTCAAGTACAGTATTAAAATTACCTGATTTTCAGATCTCTATTTTGTACAACTAAAATGTTAGTATATGACGGTAATGTGAATGTATAATAAAGTTATGATAGTCACTATGCAAGCTTTACAACTCCCAGTGCATATTGGTTATTACCAACCATTGAAGCTCTTGACAAGCTGATGTGGGCTCTGTCCACAGATATGGGGTACCTAGCCATATTCCATCATGACACTTTTCTGAAAGTCCTTGAGATTGAAACCTCTTGCCATACTTCACATGTAACTTCATGAACCAAAATCAGGACTCCTCATGCCCTATCCTCTTTCCTCTTTATACACCAACAACCATGTTTCCTTTCATGGCCCATGATGAACACATTCATTATACATTTATTATCTACCTTTTATCTTCGTCACTCCCTAGATTGGCCCGTGTTTCCAGCATGGCCTCGTTTCTTTCAGGCTTCTCTACCAATATCCTATTTCAGAGAAATTTGATGTTCTGTGTGAAGGAACACCATGACAAGTTTTTGGTTTTCATGCACTTGTTCTGATGCACACCTCACCAAACTTAAAACTGATTGCCAACTGGCATTTCTAAGGTTGAATTCAGAATGAAAGTTGGTCTAAGGTTCAGCCAGGAGTTCAGCAAACAGTGCAGGTATGTTATGAATAAAATTTGAAATAAAGGAAATGTTTGCATAAAGTTCCTTTGGAAGGTCTGGAAGGACAGAAATCATAAAAACGTTTAATTGACTCTCAGGAAATTTGGAAGGACTAGTATTGCAAGGGACCTGCACAAGAGGGGACCCGGTGGCAGCTGCATATATCACCTTGTCTGCTCAACTATCTGCTTCTGATTGTGCAGTAAATACAGGACTTTTGTGCTCTTTCCAGATCCTCTTAATTTTTGCAGGGTGGGATAGATGAAACATCAATATATCTATCCTAACCTCGTCTCTGCTGTTATTATCTGAATATACAGTGACCAAAATACAACTAGCATATGTGCTCATACATGAAAAATATTTTCTTGAATGAGTGAGCAAATGAGTGAGTGAATGAATGAAAGAATGAATAATGAATGACAAACATGACCCTCAGTCTTTATCTTTGCCTCAACTTTCAGTTAGTATGTTAAGAATTTGGGATGGAGGAACATCCCACTCTATTTGAGAAAGAAATAGTTATCCTTTCTCCACACTGAAGCCCCTCCTGAGTCTCAGGTCTTCACACATTTCTCTGAGGGGTAGAATAAGCCACAGAAATGTTAGCAAGGTACTGGTAGTGGATTGCGATTTAAAAAAAAAAAACTTTGCCTGTAGTCTGGATTATATCTCTTATTATGAGAAAGAACTCAAAAATGCATTTACTTCCTTGAGTTGTCTTTCTGTTTTCTGGAAACAGAGACCACAAATGGTCCTTCATGTACAGCATTGCTTGAAGTGTTCATTGAATTAGTACATTTTGCCTTTCACTCACTCATTCTTTCATCTATTCATTCAAAATTTATCTAACATATATTCCAGAATCAATGAGAAAGAGTGAATGCATGATTGGTTAGTACATCATCCTTGAACTTGGAAAAGTCACTGTTTTACAAGTTGATTCCATGAATGTGCATAGAGAAGCAGCCCCGTATCACCACAGAGACAAAATAGGAAGAGTATATTCCATCTTAATACACTGTGCAATATAGATGATGGAAGGATTGTTAAGGGAGTCAGTGATGCTTTTCAGGTGTGGAGAGATTTCATCAGGGTACCTAGTTTATCAAGTGAAGAACCAGAAAGTAATAATGCTCTTCTAAAACATCACATTGGTAAAAGTTTTAGAAAAGAGGTAGCAGCAAAGCTTTGTATTTGGCATAAACAAAACATTTCTCAAAAGATAATAGAGTATGTATTCTATGTTTGATAATATATATCAGTATGGTAAGGGATGTGTGTGAGAGAGAGGACGTTTGTGTACAAGGTTGACTGTGTATATCTGTGCATAGCACAGTGAGTGGATTCTTCACTTTTGGCCTTCATTTCAGTTCTTGCTCCACCATTTACTGGTGTGTGAACTAAGTCCATTAACTTGGTTTCACTATTAAGTTTGCTTTCACACTTCTGTGTTTCAAGTGATAATATAGAACACGTTACATAGCATTGTGAAGGTTTCTATGAGTTTACACACGTTAGGTACCTTTAACAGTGTCTCACTATTGACTATTGAACAAGTTATGCCCACAATTAACAGCAGTTTCTACAATCCTATCACTGCTATATTACTAGTATTGACAGAGTTTACTTGTCTGTGTAAATGGTTCTGCTCAGTGGGAGGCCTTAGAAATCATAAACATCAACAGTAACAGCTTGAGACCAGACCATTCTCCATTACAATTCCTTGCTCAGTAACTTGACATTACCCAGGACAGGCATTAATTCAGGCTTACTCTTGCCTGATGAAGCCTGGGCCAGCTGTGCTTGTTGGCGTTCACATGTCCACATGGCTGACTTGGTGTGAACCCTCACAGTGAGTTTCATCTCTGTATTCTCCCATTTGACTACTTAATAAACTAGCTAAGTTATTTCTGCCCTGCTTAGAACAGCTCAGTTCATATAACCCTATATGAGACAGAAAACTAGAAGGAAATACTTTTGCTCTTTCTCTTTATACAAGGTGAATATGGTACCAGAGAGATAGAGAAAGAACATTGCCTTGGGTCGTACAATTCATTAGTAGAATGAGTGGGGAGGTGGGATAAAGCCATAACACAAGTCTGTTGAGTCCCAGAGCACTGAGAATCCATATCCTTATTCTGTGCCTGAATCTCAAGGCCGGCAGTCTCAACTAAACATACAAAACATTAAAATTATGTCAAGTTTATGTAGATGTGGCTTCTAAGACACGGGCAATAATATTCTGTTATAAAAAATAGTTGTTTTTTAGTTCTTTACTAATTTCATATATGTACATCATGAGTGTTGGGTATTTTTAACTGACTATTCTCCTTCTCAACCCTATCTTGAAACTCTTTTTCTTCCTTATAATGCCACTCCTACTTTTGATCTTTCTTTTTTGATCCATATGCCCTCAGTAAAGCATCCTCCTATGCAGGTTGAAGTGGTGATTAGAACAAAGTTGAGCAGCAAGTTTGAGAACCATAATGACAGTGAGTTCTCAAGAGTTCTGAAGTGCAATGGCCATGCTGTACCCAGAAGACAATGTTGCACAGACAGCACTACTCTCCCAGCCATGTCTCTTACATTGTTTCTGGTCTTCTATTGCAGTGTTACCTGAGCCTTGGGCAGAGATGGGGTGTGTTTGTTTTGGGATGGTGATAAAGATGTCCTATTTGGGGATAAGCATTCCATAATCATGTATTTCCATCATCTTGACCAGTTTTGGGCCTCTGTATTAACTGCTACCCACTCCAAAAAACAGCTACTTCTCTGATGAAATGCTGATAGGAGTACTAATTTGTGAATATAAAGGTAAATAATTATAAGTCAGACAAAACATAGGTTTTTAAAGCTCACGGTTATAGTAGTATAAGTTGAGGGGACATATTAATAATAAAAATGTTGAATTGGAAATTACAAAGCATGTTTGTGCTTACAGGTATTGGAATAACATTCTTCTCACTAGTTTCTCTTTACAAATAGGCAGGGAAGGAGGATTGTGGTATACTCTGTCTTCCATGTGGGCACCATTCCCATCCTTTAACCCTAGGTCTGAGCCAATCCCTCATATGAACCTTGTACTTCTGTCACTAACTTGGAGATACATCTCTACCTTATACCTCAGAACATCCTGATTAGCTAGAACATGCTGTAATCCTTAGTAGTAGAGTATGGTCTATGTCTTTGTGTGTGTACATGCTGTGCTCTCATCCATTGAGAGCACTATTGAAACATGTGTCTTATCAGCACTTGGTAGCATAGCATGATACTAAAGAGAAATGCTGTGAATTCATGTGTGAATTCATAGAAATTCATAAGTTCATACAGAATGAATAGAGAAGAAGTTACTATGATGGTAACTTATTCTTAGACTTATATTCTTGACTTGCTTTCAGAAGACAAGAAGGCAGATAGACAACCAATGATGTAATCTATAATTATAATAGAGGCTTTGCCTAGCACACATTAAGCACAGACTCCATCACCTATACAGGAAATAACATACAGAATATACACTGTACAATCTTCCTACAAAAGTTGATAAAGGAAATTTAGAAAAAGGGTAGATTAAAGGATAGCACATATAGGTTGCAATGAATCTCAAAGTAGCTTTGACTTTCATTTATCTGATGGCTTAGGATGTTGAACATTTTTTTTAAGTTTTCCTCAGACATTTGAGTTTCCTGTAATGAGAGTATTGAGAGTTCTCTGTACCCCATTTTAAAAGTGGATTAGTTGGGTTGTTTTTTATTTTTACTTATATATCTAGTTTCTTGAGTTCTTGATATATTTGGATGTTAGTCTTCTATTGCATATGGAATTGGTGAAAATCTTTTCCCACTTTGTAGGCTGCTGCTTTGTCCAAATGACAGTGTCTTTCACCTTACAGAAGCTTTTTAGTTTTATGAGGTCCCATTTATTAATTAATTGCTGATCTTTGTTCCTGTGCTATTGGTGTTCTGCTCAGAAAGTTGTCTCCTGTGCCTATTCTATTAGACTTAAAGAGCACACTGTTGCCATACACAGTGCATCATCAAGCTTAGCTGCTATAATATAGGTCAAGGTAGTTATCCTTTAACTTTGGGTGGATAGGACAGAACTTGAAGGGTGTGTGACATCCCTTCTAGTATTTCCCATGTTTACATATCCACTGTTTCTTTTCAGTGTAATGCACAGTACTGAATATCGTAATCAGAAGTTAAAATGACATTTTCTTCACTTGGTTACCACTCTGATTGTGAAAGTAGAGTTCAAATCAGCATTCTGATAAACACAGAGTTATCAGTGATGAGAGCTATTATGAAGTGAAGGCACGCCACAAAAAGACCATTTGCAACAAAAGATTGTGGCTGATAAATTTGAACCTCAGCAGGTTTTTATTTTCAGTACAAAATTAGCTGTAGAGTAGAAGCAAGCTTATCTAATAATCAAAATTGAGATTGTACTAAGGGAGTGCTGCAGGCACCAGTTAGGAACCACTTAGTTTTTATTTCATTTCAGGCTAGAAAAATGCAAATCAAAGAGTCCACCCTTAAATATGTAGGCATTTCTAACTGGAAACGTTGGACCTGTGCCTGAGTGAAGATTAATGATAGTTAAGTGGACAGTGCTTCAGGGTGAAAATCTGATGTAAAGGATAGCAGAAACACATGCTATCAGAGCTCTAAGATGCCCTGGAGATATCTCCAGGATAGGACAACCCTGCTGTTTTCAGATGTGTCTTCCTCAGGGCTCCTAGAGTGATCTTTCTAAAGTAGCAGTGTCAGTAGGTTTCACCAATGATTAAAACTTCTGGCTGCCGTCCACCTGCCATCTCTGGGGCTCTGGCTGCTTCCTTCACCTGGCACAGAAAGATTTTTGTGAGATTCTTTTTCTATCTATATCACTACTACTTANCATTCTTCATCCTTCCTTCTNCAGAAAAGCTAAAGAAAGGTCTATAATTACNCCCTTCTGTCTTCTTGCTCCTGGTCCCTATATTTTTGTTTCAGGCTCCATTCCTTGTCTCATTCNCTCATGAATTTTATGTGTTATTGTAAGAAAAGTTTTTCTCTGTCCCACACAGGCTCCCATGGCCACTTAGACCCAAGTAAACACACAGAGACTTATATCATTTACAAACTTATGGCCTAATGGCTCAGGCTTCCAATTAGCTAGCTCTGACATCTTAAATTAAACCATTTCTATAAATCTGTACTTTGCCACAGGGCTCGTGGCTTACCAGGATCTTTACATCTTCTTCTCCTGGTGGTGGCTTCTGCTCAGCTCTGCTTTCTACTTCCTTTCTCTCTAGTTAGAGTGTCCTGCCTACCCTTATTCTGCCTCAC
>LZPO01099221.1:0-10928 GCA_001675575.1 Neotoma lepida | reverse complement strand
ATATATATATATATATATATATATATATATATGCAATGTCATTTGAATTTTGATAGAGATTGCATGGAATCTATAGATCTCTTTCAGGGATATAACCATTTTTATTGTACTAATTGTACTGATCCATGAGCCTGGGGAGATCTTTCACTTTCTGGTGTTTTAAATATTTCACTATACAAATCTTTTACTTTATTTTACTTTATTTACGTTTTTTCCAAGGTAATATTTGAACCATGGTGAATAGGATTGTTTTGCTCATTCTTTCTCATCATGTTCATTGTTTATACATAGAAAAAGTACTTATTTTTATATGTTGATTTTTATATCCTCATACTTTGCTAAAAGTCTTTTATCAGTTTTAGAAATTTTATGTTAGTCTTTAGACTCTCTTATGTACAGGATCATGTTTTCTTTAAAGAGAGCCACTCACTTCTCGCTTTCTTATTTGTACCATTTATTTATTTATTTATTTATTTGTTTATTTAATCTTACTGCACTAACTAAGAATAAGAGTAGAGGAAGAGGATGTCCTTGTCTTCCTGTAATGGAAGTGCTTTACATTTTTCCCTATTTAGTATAATATTAGCTATAGTTTTGTCATATTTTGCCTTCTTATGCGGTGGTTGGTTCCTTCTATTTCAGATTTTTGAGAGTTTTTATAATGCAGATTGTGATGAACTTTGTCAGAGACATCAATTGATGATCATGTAATTTCTTTCCAGAGTATTATATTGTATTGCATTTTTATGTGTGTGTAGGCTTATTCTTGCTATTCTTGCATTTCTAGAATGAAGCCTCCTTGATCATGGACAATGAACCTTTTTTTCTAGGGGGTGGTGTCAGACCTATCTTTATTCTATTTGAGTTATTAAACTTTAAAAACTGGGTTTCGTAGTCAGAAAATGAAATTCTGTGTCCCAAGAAGACATCTTTACCTTTAAATACTTTTAGTAATAAATGTTTTTTAGAGATAATATTATCACATCATTTCCCCTTTCCCTTTCCCTTCCCTCCAAACCTCCCAAATACCTCTCCTTACTCTTTTTTCAAATTCATGACCTCTATTTTCATTAATTGTTATTACATACATATATGAATGTTTGTGTGTGTGTTTGTGTATATGTGTGTATATATTTATATATATATATATATATATACACACTTATGTATATATTCCTAATACATAAGTTCAATATGCTCAGTCTATATAATACTACTTGTATATATGTTTTAAGAACTGACCACTTATAGTAAATGTTATTTTAAGGTATGTTACTTTTGCTTATGTTGCATTTGTTTAACTCTATGAAGCTGTGGTATTGTGCCTGTGTAAAAACTTGATGGTGTTTTACTGGCCAATAGCAAGGTAGGAGAAAGGATAGGTGGAGCTGGCAGGCAGAGAGAATATATAGAGAGAGAAATTTGGGAGGAAAAATCTAGGAACAAGAGAGGAAGAAGGAGGACTCTAGGGGCCAGCCATTCAGCTACACAACCAGCAAGCCATGGAGTAAAAGTAAGATTTACAGAAGTAAGAGAATGGGAAAAGCCCAGAGGCAAAAGGTAGTAGGGATAAATTAAGTTAAGGAAAGCTGGCAAAAATAAACCAAGCTAAGGCCGGGCATTCATAATTAAGAGTTAGCCTCCGTGTGTGATTTATTTAGGAGCTGGGTGGCAGGGCCCCCAAAAGAGTAAAAAACAAACAACAACAACCATTTGGTATTGGATAACCAATTTGTGTGTTCCTTTCCTGAGGAAGACTTATTTCCCTGCTCTCAGCATTCTTGATTGCCTTTAGTTCTTTGTATAGGGTTGAAGCCATATGGGCTTTTACTTATCTACGTTAGCATGTCTATATCATTGTTATCTTTGTTCATCTTAGGTTTAGGCAGTCATATTGGTGATAACTCATAAGTTCAGCTTCTGTCATTACTACGATACATAATCCTATAGCAAACTCTCTGTTCCTCTGGCTCTTACAGAGGAATTGCCCCTGTTTCAGAAATGATCCCTGAGCCTCAGGTGTAGTATAGATATATTGTTGGGACTAGGCTCCACAACTCTGCATTATGATTGGTTATGGTTTTCTGTAATGGTCTCCATCTGTTGTGAAGAGATGTTTCTTGATATGGCAACATTGCCTGGTGTGGGGTAGGAAGAGCAATAGAGAGGAGGGATAACAGGGTACAAGTGATCTGATGGTGGAAATGAGAAAAACAGGGTAAAGGGCTCTAATTAGAGAGTAGGGAGGGAGATAAATATAGAAGAAGGGAGGATGATAAGATAGCAGTCAGGATGTCTAAAACATTCATAGAAATCATATTATTAACTCCTTACCTTAAAAAAACAGTGATGAATGTAGTAAGTCTGTGTATAATCATAGCTATATAGTTTATAAATGAAATATACTCATCTGGACTGACAGTGCTCCCTCCAAGAGCCAAAGACAGTCTAGCAAAAACTCCAACACCAAGCATAAAGTGTTTTGAGTTAATTGTCTGGTTGTCCAGGAGACTTCCAAAACATTTCAAGCTATTGCTGTTTCCCTTTCCCTATTGCTGAAGACATCATATACTTTAGACATAGAACCCAGAATACTCTGAGCTGGAACTAACCTGAATACCTCCTCACTGAAGACTAGCTTTTCATGGTTCCTGAAGAAATCATGCAAGCTGCCAAAGGAAGCAATCAACAGTCCTATGAACCACAACAATGCCCAGCATGGCAGGATAACCCTAATGGTACAGTAGTGGAATCCATACCTTGATGGTAACCAGCAACTCTCCTATTGACCTTAAGATCCATTCAACAAGAGAGAAGTCCTGCCCGGTAACAGAAACCTAGCCAACTGCTCGAGGCTAGTGAAGTCATGGATCTTAGAGGAGAACATACAACTGCCACTTTACTAAACAGCATAGTCTCTAACTACATTATAAATATCTGTCTCTGTACTCACAAATAAAAGAATTACATATATATGTATATTATGTATGTATATGTACATATATATGTATATGTAATGTATATATATATAGACATAATGCTTTTACTTATTCTTTGAGAATCCCATACATTTATATATTTTGATCATAATCTTCCTCTCAACTCAGCTCCTGGTATCCACCCTCACACCACATATGTGTTTTGTTATAGAGAAATCTGCTAATCCAAGTTCATCACTCCTCTATGCATCATGTCTTAGGGTTTCTATTGCTGTGAAGAGATGCCATGATGATAATAACTCTTAAAAAGGAAAACATCTAATTGAGACTAGCTTACAGTTCAGAGGTTTAATCCAGTATCATTCCACTCCATTAGCACCTTTTCTTGGCAAGTATCCCATGGCTCTAGTATCTCCAACATCTTGGGGTCTCCAAGGCAATTCAGGCTTCACTTTCACAGCTTCATGCAATGGCTTCCCTAGTCCTCCATTCAGGGACACCCCTGATACATGCCTGGACTCAGTGGCTTTCCTTAGTCACAGAGGAATATTCCATAACCCTTTTCTTCTATCCTTAAAGGCAGAATGTGGCCGAAGCTGCTAAATTCTGCTGCTTACTGGGGCGGAAACATGGCCCCCTTCATTCAATTGCATCTTTACCAGTTTTTTTTTTCCTATAGTTTCCTTCACTGCCTCAGCTTGGCTGTCCTGAATCTTGAGCTGTAAACCAGGCTGGCCTCAAACTCAGAGATCCACCTGCCTCTGCCTTCTCAGTACTAGGATTAAAGGCATGCACCACCACACACATCTTTAAGCTTTTCCTTAATTCCTTTTCACAAATTGGAAACTTAGCTGGATGGGATCTTGCCCTGAGGTCATCATGCCTTTATTCCGTTTCTTAATCTATTTATCTCCTTGAACAAGAACTTAACTCCATTCTGCTTCCTGATGCTCCTTTTCTCCTCAAATTGTACATTTTGTACTTTTCCTGTCTCAGCTTGCCCCTTTTAATTATAAATCTTCATTAGAGTTAACACTAATAACCACAGGACAGAGTCTATACTAGGGTGCTTTGAGATTTCCTCTGCCAGTAGAATTAATCCAAAACTCTTCACTTTAGCCCCAGGCAGACTTTTCAGACAAGGGCAAAAAGCAGCCACATTGTTCACCAAAATATCACAATAACAATCTCTAGGCAACATACTAAAATTCTTCTCTGAAACCTCTTGAGTCAGGCTCCCACAGTTCAAATTATCCACAGCACCACTGTCTTCCATGTTCCTACTAATATGGCCTATTAAGCAGCACTTGAAGCATTTCACTGTTTTCCTAATCCAAAGTCCAAAAGTCCAAATTCCTCCAAACAAAAACATGGTCAGGCCTATTACAGCAATACTCAGTACCAACTTCTGTCTTAGTTAAAGTTTCTATTGCTGTGAAGAGACACCATGACCATGCAGCTCTTATAAAGTGAACTTTTAATTGAGAATAGCTTACAGATCAGAGGTTTAGTCCATTATCATCATGACAGGACATGGTGACATCTAGAATGACATAGTGCTGGAGAAGGAGCTGAGAGACCTATATCTTGATCTGCAAGCAACAGACACAGTCTGTGCCACACTGGACATAGTTTGAACATAGAAGACCTCAAAACCCACCCTCACAGTGACACACTTTCTCTAACCTTGCCATTCCTACTACAACAGAGCCACACCTCCTAATATTACCACTCCCTATAGGAAGCCATTTTCTTTCAAACCAGCACACATAGTATCTAAGAAATGGAAACATCCTACATGTCCATCAACTGCTGAGTGGATAATAAAAATGTGGTACATATACACAATAAAATTTTATTCCACTGTAAGTGATCTTTTTATGTATAATTATATTTGGTTTGCATCTGTGTTCATCAGGGAGACTGGCGTGTAATCTTGTTTTTTATGTGTTTATGCTTATCCAGTTTTGTATCAGTGATAGTGGCTTCATAAAATGAATTTGATACTGTTTTTTCCCTTTCTGTCTTAGAAAATAATTTGATGGAGATTGATGTTAGTTTTTCTTTAAAGGTATGACAGAATGTAGTAGGGAATCAATCTGGTCATGGAGTTGTTAGTTTATATGCTTTTTGTTACTACTTCAATCTCATTGTTAATTACAGGACAGTTTAAGTTTATATACTCATAACTGATAGATCATGTGTGTCAGGAAATTTTTTCTAAGTCTTCCAATTCAGCAAGATAAATTGCAGATATACTCATTAGATTTAAACAACACACTATTAAATGATGGCTGGTCAATTAAAAAAATCAGAAAGGAAATTAAAAATCACAGAATTGAGTGAAAACAAAGCCATAGCATGTTAGACCATGTGAGACATGAAGAAAGTATTTCTCAGGGAAATTTAGAAGTAAAAATGCCTGCCTTAACAAGAGAAATCTCAAATGCATATATTAATGGTGCACATCAAGACATTGGGAAAATAGGAGTAAACCAAACTTAAAATCATTATGAAGAAATAATTCAAATTGAACAAGTTTAATGAAAAGGAAACAAAATGGAAAATATAGGGATCCAAAAGAAACAAAGATTTGGCTCTACAAAATACTAAACAAATTGACTAAATCTTAACCAACATATTCAAGAAAGGGAAAGATACAAATTAATAAAATTAGAGATGAAAGGGAGAGATTATATCAGACATCAGTGAAAGTCAGAAGATTGTTAGAGCATATGTTGAAGATCTAAATTCCAGTAATGTGTTTGTTTTCTTTCTTTTTTTATGATAGTACTTTCCATCTGAGCTGACATTTAATTGAAAACAAAATTCTCTTTAGGTAACTGAGAAAGTAGAGGAATTTTTTAAAGAAACTGGCCAATGTACAGTATATCAAGGATATCCAGAAAAGCAGGCTTGTAGTCTATAGCTATGAATAAATCTAGCTTGCTCCTATGCAAGATTGTTCTTGTAGATGGTCTCCCTCTTCTAACAGTTATCACAGATCTGCAGAATTCCTAAGTCACATGGTAGTTCTGGACTCTAGATGCTAGAATGTCTATTATAGCAGCCCCTGTCTACTTTCCTGCCACCCTCATCTGATGAAAATTTCTTGTTCTTCATGCTTCTCTCTATTAAGTGAAGCATGTTATCTTAATTGTCTGATCCAGGTTACATGCTGCAAGGGAGACTGGTAAAACACATATATGGTTTCTGTTTTGCAAAGCAGGATTCATTGTATGGGAAAGATGCCAAATTAAAGATATAAAAATGACAGTGAGCATCCAAGAATTCCATACTTTCCTCACTCTCTTCTTATTCTGTATAAGTTTCATGTAGTAATTTGACAGCAATGATAATTTCCTATTGAATGTGTTAGAAATGGAAAGAAAGTTGAGTTTTTCTTCACATTGTTTGTATAAAGACTAGAATATGTACATTATTCTCTATTATATTATTGATTAATATATTGTATAGATTATTCAACTGTCTAGTGCTTACATACGAATACACAATCTTGCTACAATGCTTATAAACATCCTAAAATATTGAAAGAATACTAATGCTTTCCCATTATTTTCACCTGGGGTTGGGTTATTTTATTAAAAATCAGTTCTTCTAGAAGCTGGGAGCAGAGCTGTACATAGATGTCAAAGGTGATTTTTAGAACTTTGTTGACTTTAGTCCTGTGTTCCACCTGGATGTGGGTCGTTCACACTGTGCCTATACATTTCATTTGATAATAAAACATAACAATGCAGCTGACAGTTCTCCAGAGATCACAAGTAGATGAGTACTCCTGTACGTATTATCTATCACTTACAGGCTACAGTTCAAGATACTGCAAAAAGCAAAAACCTTCTAATAAAGTGCTACAGCATGTACAGAAAAAATATATGCACTTTATATCAGATCATAGTAAATTAATCATAGCCTAATAAATATAGATGTAAAGAAAAAAGTGAAGCATAGCAAGTGAAATACATGTTTTTAATCTCTGATCCTTGTTTAAATTCCCATCAAAATTATGATCCAGAAATTTTTTAAAGTGTATAAGTCCACAAGGGTGCAGTGTAGAAGAAAAAGATAACAGACCAAAGGTACCTCTATGTTTTTAACCAAAGGGAGTGTCTTAGGAGAAGAAATAAAGCTGAAGCCTTTGAGTCTACACAGAAGTTGGCCAGAGACTTGACGAGTACTTATGCTTTCATGGCTGTCATATAGGGTGAGGGATACACTAAAGATAGGGAGCGTGGTTACAGTTGGCTCAGGTGACTTTCAGTGTGCATTCCTTCTCTGCCCGAATGTAACCACATGGCAGATGTGTTTTTTGAAGAAACTGAGCCAGAGAGCTTTGAATTCAGCTACATTAGGCACATGACACTAACAGGAAGAAGGAATTACTTATGGCTGGATATGTTTTATCTCAGTTAATAAAAGACACATCTATAAAAGAGTAATTTGCTCTTACCTGATTTCAATAATCATTTTATTGAAGCGTAGGTGTTATATTGTCAATTTTTTGTATGCATATAGAAGCATGCCCAAATCCTAAATAGGCCCTTTGTGGAATTACAGCAATGTGGATACATTTCTGTATTTCTGTAATCAAGGAATTTGAGCGTTCCTATCAAGAAATTTGAGCATTAAAAATATCCTGAAAATGCTGCTGTCCTCCCTTGATTGTGGCTTTCTCCCTCCTAGCTTTTGTCAGATTAATTGTGCCTGTTCCCAAACTTAATAAAGCTGGGATCGAATGGTGTCTGTACTTTCATTGTTTGTGAATCTGTGTCACATATCTCTGTAGTGTGCTACCTCTCACTACTATATCCTATGACATTTACAGAACAACCCTTACTGTATCCCTGTTAGGCTGTTGTGACCAATGCTGCTGGAAGCAGTCTCCTTTGGAGCTCTTGGGTGGGACTTTTTTCCTTAGCATTTGCCTGGAACTGAATGGCTACACGCTTGTGTATTGATTTTAGAATTTCATTTGATTTTTTATAGCTTCCATTATTCTGAAAGAATTTTTCATCTTGTTATCAAACTTGTCAATTACATTAATTGAAACTATTTTTAAATTCATGTCTCATAATTCCAATATCTGAACCCATTGGTGGGTTTCTTAAATTAAATTGAATTTTGAGTATACAAATACACAATATAATATGTTTACTGTGGAATTTTTGTACCTGGATATGATTGTGCTGTATCCTTACACAGGCCACACTCTTTATTCTTACCCACTATCTCTGGGTAATTAATTATTAATTAATTTGATTTTTTTCCCAGCCTGATCACATTTCCCCTCCCTCCCTCCTCTCCTCCCAGTCCCCCTCAACTTCCCTTCTCTGCCCTCCCCCCTGCACCCATCCATCCCTCCACCTTTCACTTCAGAAAAGGGGCCTCCCATGTTTATCAGCCAGCCATGGCATATCAAGTTGCAGTGAGACTAGGCACTACCTCTTCTATTAAGGCTGGACAAGGCAACCCAGTAGGAGGGAAGGGTCCTAAAAGCAGGTAACAGAGTCAGAGACAGCCCCTGCTCCCACTGTTAGGAGCCCTACAAGAAGACCAAACTACACAACTGTAACATGTGCAGAGGGTCTAGGTCAGTCCCAGACTCCCTGGTTGTCAGTTCAGTCTCTGTGAGCCCCTAATAAGCCCAAGTTAGTTGATTCTGTGGGTTTTCTTGTGATGTCCTTGGCCCCTCTGGCTCCCATACTCCTTCCTCCCCGTCTTCCACAGGATTCTCCAAGGTCCACATAATGTTTGGCTGTAGGTCTCTCCATCTGTAACCATCAGTTGCAAAGAGAAGCCTTTCTGATGACAATTGGACTATGCAATGATCTATGAATATAGCAGAATATCATTAGGAATTGTTTCATTGACTTTTTTGCCAGTCATATTTGATTCTCTTAGGATTCAGCCTCTGGATCTTAGAACTCCAAGCAGTGTCAAGCAGGGGGACCCCTCTCATGGTATGAGTCTCAAGCTGGACCAGTCATTTGTTAGCCACTCCCATAATTTCTGCACCACCTTTACCTCAGAATATCTTTTAGGCATGGCAAATTGTAGGTCTCAGTCCCTCCACTGGAAGTCTTGCCTGGTTACAGGAGCTGCCTGGTTTAGGAACTGTGTCCCCCATTGCTTGGGGTCTTTGCTAGGGTCACCCTCACAGTTGCCTGGGAGTTTCCATTGCACTAGGTTTCTAGCTCATCCCAGGGATGCCCTGGATTCCAGTTGTCTTTCCCAGTACTGTCTCCCTCCACCCTCCCCGAACCTGGTCCCTCCTGATCCCATGCCTACCCTCCATCCATACATCTCCCCGCATCAACCTGTGATGTCTATTCTATTTCCCGTTCACAGTGAGATTCATATGTCCCCCCTGGATCCTGCCTTGTTATTTAGCTTCTTTGGGTCTATGGAATGTAGCATGATTATCCTTTACTTCATGGCTAATATCCACCTTTAAGTGAGTACATACCATGTTTATCCTTCTGGGTCTGGGTTACCTTACTCAGGATCTTTTCTAGTTCATCCATGTGCTGGCAAATTTCATGATGTCATTGTTTTTAACAACTGAATGATACTCAATTGTGTAAATGTTCCACATTTTCTTTATCCTTTGGTTGAGAGGGCATCTAGGTTGTTTCCAGGTTCTAGCTATTATGAAAAAAGCTGCTATGAACATAGTTGAGCAAGTGTCCTTCTAGTATGGTAGAGCATCCTTTGGGTATATCCCCAGGAGTGGTATAGCTGGGTCTTGAGATCGATTGATTCCCAATTTTCTGAGAAACCACCATAATGATTTTCAAAGTGGCTGTACAAGTTTTAGCCCCCACCAACAATGGGGAGAGTTCTCCTTGCTCTACATCCTTGCCAGCATGAGTTGTCCCTTGTGCTTTTGATCTTAGCCATTCTGACAGGTGTAAGATGGAATCTCAGAGTCATTTTGATTTACATTTCCCTAATGGCTAAGGATGTTGAACATTTCTTTAAGTTCTTCTCAGCCATTTGAGATTCCTCTGTTGAGAATTCTCTGTTTAGATCTGTATCTCATTTTTTTCCCATTTTTCTAGACAGGGTTTCTCTGTGTAGCTTTGGATCCTGTCCTGGAACTCGCTCTGTAGACCAGGCTGGTCTTAAACTCAGAGATCCACCTGCCTCTGCCTCCCAAGTGCTGGGATTAAAGGCGTGTGCCACCATGCCTGGCTAGTATCCCATTTTTTAATTGGATTATTTGGTTTGTTGATGTCTAGTTTCTTGAGTTCTTTATGTATTTTAGAAATCAGCCCTCTGTCAGATGTGGGTTTGGTGAAGATCTTTTCTCATCCTGTAGGCTACCATTTTGTCCTTTTGACAGTGTCCTTTGCCTTACAGAAGCTTTTCAGTTTCAAGAGGTCCCATTTATTGTTTATCTTAGTGTCTGCACTATTGGTGTTCTGTTCAAGAAGTTGTCTCCTATGCCAGTGTGTTCCAAGCTATTCCCCACTTTCTCTTCTATCAGGTTCAGTGTATCTGGTTTTATGTTGAAGTCTCTAATCCACTTGGACTTGAGTTTTGTTCAGGGTGATAGATATGGATCTACTTGCATTTTTCTACATGCTGACACCCAGTTAGAATAGCACCAGTTGTTGTTGAAGATGATTTCTTTTTTCCACTGTATAATTTTGGCTTCTTTGTCAAAAATCAAGTGTTCACTGGTGTATATTTACTTCTGGGTCTTCAGTTTGATTCCACTGATCAACCTGTCTGTTTTTACACCAATACCATGCAGTTTTTGTCACTATCACTCCATAGTAGAGCTTGAGTCAGGGATGGATACGTCCAGAAATTCTTATATTGTACAGGATTGTTTTAGCCATCCTGTTTTTTTTTCCATATGAAGTTGCATATTGTTCTTTCAAGATCTATGAAGAATTGTGTTGGAATTTTGAGGGGAATTGTGTTGAATCTGTATATTGCTTTTGGTAAAATGGCCATTTT
>LZPO01099220.1:0-10933 GCA_001675575.1 Neotoma lepida | reverse complement strand
GCCTCAAGGCTGCATGAGGTGTCCCATCACAGGTAGTGGGCTCCAAAAAAGCCTGGTCATGCACCAGGGATAGATTCTGATCCTACTGCCAGGGGCCCCCTTACAAAGGGACACAGACACTCACAACTGAACAAACTGATCATGCCACACAACTGCCTCACTATGGAGAAGTCCTAACCAGTCTCATGAAGGCTCCACAACTGTTGTTCTAAATTTCATGAGTTCCCACTACTTTGGTTTCATCATCTCTTCAGGTTTCCCTATCATGATCTTAATGCCCTTACTCGTAGAATCCCTCTTCTCTCTGTTTGACTGGACTCTTGGAGCTCTGCCTGGTGTTTGGCTGTGCATCTCTGCATCTGCCTCCACCAGTTACTGGAGAAAAGCTCTGTGATGACTGTTAGGGTATTCACCAATCTGATCACTGGAATAAGCCAGTTCAGTTCAGGCACCCTCTCCACTATTTCTAATAGTCTACGCTGGGGTCAACCTTGGGGATTCCTGGGAACATCCCGAGCACCCAGTTTCTCTCTATCCCCATGATGTCTCCCTCTATCATGGTATCTCTTTCGTTGCTTTCCCACTCCATCCCTGTTCCAGCTCAACCATCCTGTTCCCTTATATTCTCATCTCCCATCCCCTACCCTTCATTGCCCACCCCTCATCCCCAGTTTACTCATGGAGATCTCAACTATTTCCCCTTTCGAGGACGATCCGTTCATTTCTCTTTTGGTCTTCCTTGTTAGCTAGCTTCTCTGGAGTTGTGGGCTGTAGTCTGGTTATCCTTTGCTTTGTATCTAATATCCATTTATGAGTGAGTACATACCATGTTTGTCATTCTGAGTCTGGGTTACCTCACTCAGAATGATATTTTCTAGTTCTATCCATTTGCCTGCAAATTTCAGGATGTCATTGTTTTTCTCTGCTGAATAGTACTCCATTGTGTATATGTACCACATTTTCTTAATCTTTTCTTCAGTTGAGGGGCATCTAGACTGTTTCCAGGCTCTGGCTGTTATGAATAATACTGCTATGAATATAGTTGAGCATATGTCCTTGTGGTATGATTGAGCATTCCTTGGGTATNTGCCCAAGAGTGGTATAGCTGGGTCTTGAGGAAGAATGACTCACAATTTCCTGAGAAACCACCATACTGATTTCCAAAGTGGCTGTACATGGTTGCACTCCCACTAACAGTGGAAGAGTTTTCCCCTTGCTTCACATCCTCTACAGCATAAGCTGTCTTCAGTGTTTTTGATCTTAGCCATTCTGACAGATGTAAGGTGGTATCTCAGAGTCGTTTTGATTTGCATTTCCCTGATGACTATGGATGTTGAGCAATTCCATAAATGTCTTTCAGCTATTTGAGATTTGAGAATTCTCTGTTTAGCTCTGTAGCCCTCTTTTTAACTAGATGGTTTGTTATTTTGATGTCTAGTTTCTTGAGTTCTTTATATACTTTGGAGATCAGCCCTCTGTCAGATGTGGTATATTTCTTAAAAAAAAAAAATTGCTTGAATATCCCCTCCCATTTTGTCCCCTTTCTTTCAACTGAATGTCATTCATGTTGTTTTGCATCTAATTTGTGGCAATTCTTGTTTCTTAGCTTTTTGAGTACTGGGATTACAGAAGTGATCCACCATCATATAATTTCCTTTTTAGCACTTCTTACTACCTTAATTTGTTATTTCATGGTGTGTGTGTGTGTGTGTATGTGTGTGTGCATGCTCATTTAACTAAGAAAAATGTAGAGATAACAATGAAACATATTTTGCCCTTATCAAATATTATGTATTTTCTGCTTTATATACCCAACAGATCAATGGAATTAGCCAAATACTGTAAATCAAAGTAATTGAGAATTGACTATTTTCCTTTTTTAATTTTTTGGGATTATAATATAAGTACAATGTTTCTCCCTTCCATTTGCTTCCTGGAATCCCTCCCATATACCCAGCATCACTCTCCATACAATCCATGGTTTCTTTTAAAAATTATCATATGAATATTTGTATATGCATATACATATATATTCTTAAATATAATCTACATAGTCTGTAAAATGTCACTTTTGTATATGTTTTCATACATAATACCTTATGACTTTTTGGCATTGAACAACCAGTTCTGTGTTCCCTGGGAGAGTACTGTTCCCATTTCCAGCTTTTCACGATTCCTTATAGTTTTATTTTTTGTTTGTTTTTGTGTGTGTTTGCCTATGTGTAGGGTTGAGGCCTCATGGTATTTTCCCTTTCTACTTTGGTATGTGTATTTGTGGCATCACATTTAATCAGTTACGCTCATGAGATTTTTAAGGGGTTAGCTTCGGATGATACTAGGAGACACACCTCATAGCAAACTCCTTGATATTCTGGCCTTTACAGTTTTTCTGCCCCTCCTCTGCAATATTCCCTGAGCCTTAGGTGTTGGAGTGGTTTGAAAATTTTGAAGATCTGTCTATTGGGACTAGGCTCCACAACTCTGCATTTTGATTAAATTTAGTTTTCTGTAGTGTTTTTCATCTGTTGTAAAGAAACACATCCTTGATAAGGGGTGAAGACTACACTTATTTGTATGTTAAGGACAAATGTTTATAGATTGTTGTTAGGGATTATGCTGGATTAATAAATTAGTGGATTGTGGTACTAGAAAGCAAGCTGCCAAGGAGAGAGGCAGCCAGTAGTCTTACTGAACAATGGCACATATGAAACATGTTTATGGGCAGGATGGCATGATAACCCTCTGAAATTAACTGTTTTCAGTAGCTCAAGTGGACCTCAAATATATAGCTTCTTAATAGTGTAGAGCTTGAGATCCCTATGATGTGTTTCAAGACAGGAATCTGGTATGGGAGATTTCATTATTGTAAAGGTAAATGCTAAATTACCACAGTAGCCTAACCAGTTTTCTGGTCTAAGTAATACAAAAATACTACTTGTACATATCAAATGACATGTGATTTCTCATACTTTATATCATTTCACAGAACTCTGGTGAAGGATAAAATGCAAATAACTATCAATCAAGATAATATGAGAAATTACTTGAAAATTACATTTTAGTGAATATGAACATGATAAAAGAATTTATATATTTATTTTGAACCCTTACAGTGGATTTCAACCTTCCTAATGCTGAAACCCTTTAATATACTTCCCAATGTTTTGGTGACTCCCCAACCACAAAATTATTATCAATGCAACTCTTTATAACTGTAATTTTGCTACTGTTATGAAATGTGATATAAATATTTTTTGAGATAGGGGTTTGCTAAAAAGGTCATGAGCCACAGGTTAAGAACCACTGCTTTAAAAACAGCTAATGTATGTTCATATGTCAAAAGGAAAAACCTTTTTTTGCTGTGAAAAAAAATAAAATGATCAGTCAAAAATGAAATTCTTTGCTTTACAGGAAGAAATAATCTTTCAAATACAAATTTTAAATGTGTCACAAAAAAAAGCCCACAGTTTTCACCTTCAAGGGAACAAAAGATTTTAGATTGGAATCAGATATAAGTGAGCGTAGCCTATAAACCCAAATTCAGGTTTCCACAAATGACATGTTCCAACATGAAAGTGGTTATATATTAGTTACAGAGCAAAGCAAGTTATAAGTCAAAGTGTTTATCAAATATTTTGGTGGGTGCACAGGTAAGCCTGTTACAACAGAGGTTGAGAAATCTGTTATAGATTTTTTATGACATCTGATCACAGTTTTTACTTTTGGATTGGTGAAAGCTAGTGGCCTAATAAGACTACATTGTAAAATTTTGATCTTTACCAGTATATGCGATAGGACTCAGATGTGGTCAATGAATGTCTTTAAAGGGGTCTAAATGCAGTCCAAGATACTTTGACTATGGTAACTTGCAATTTTTGAACTCAGTTAAATATATAGTTAAGAATATAAAGATATATATATGTGTGTATGTAAATATATATATATATATATATATATATAAACTTGTATAAAACCTTGATAATCTCAGTGAACAGCTATCCCACACTGTCCATAATATGTTGTAGAACACACCTTACTGCCTTCTTTTAAATCTTATTGTGCTTCCAGATGTTGATAGTCCTTCATGAGAAATTCATGATCTTCCATGTTTTACAGACATAGACCTTCCTACTGGAACACATACTTGAATATCAAATAGGCCTCTTTGTTCCATCCTGTCCAAAGCAATTTTTTTTGTGATCATCATAACCTCAACTCAGAAACTTGCTATGTCACTAGCTTTCAGTGCTCCCATGAATCAGATTTCTAGAGGGAGGGCTGTTAAAGCTGAATATTACTTTGATTCTGCCCACCTACTGTCCTATTTTTTTAGCAAGTCTTATCATGTTTGCCTATGTTATAAAAGACTTTTCTTTGAATCAAATCATCATCTTCTGGTGTTCTGTTGGACCTGCTGAGGAAAAATGATCACAGTTGGATCCATTGACTATTTACATTCCTTTATAGGAGGATGCAGGAAGATCATGGGAGCCACCTGTATCTGCCCAAACTTCCCATCTAGCTGAATACAGTTCTGCTCTGTTTGCAGAATGTTTGGCCAGAGCAGTAAGAAGAAATAGGTGGAAAGATGTGAGAGGAGTCAGTTTCATCTCTCCAGCCATGGAGAAGCTGTCATTTCTACTGGGTACAGATCTTTCCGGTGTGTCTAGATTACAGTTACCTATGTTCCTGCCAATGAGTCCTCATCCACTGCTATCATTGATTCCTCCCATATAATCTTTGATGGAATCTCACATCATTTTCTTCTTGGGACTTTAGAAGGGAGGGGTAGAATTTTTTTTAATTTTTATTTTTGGTAAATATTTATTCAATTTTTGGTTTTGCATCCTGACCCACTGAAGTTTCACCTCCTTTCTCTTTTGCCTGTTCATTCCCCCAACTTCTGCTTTCCCCCATTTCCTCCTGCTCCTGTTTCTTTTCAGAAAAGTAAAGGCCTCCCTTTGATATCACCCAGCCTTGGTATATCAAGTTACAGTGAAACTAGGTACCTCCTCATCTGTTAAGGCTGGACAAGGCAACTAAATAGTATGGAATCGTTACAAAAACCAGGCCTCAGAGTAAGAGACAGCCTCTTCTCCTGCTTTTAGGAGTCCCACAAGAAGACAAAGCTACACAACTGTAACATATGCAGATGGTCTAGGTAAGTCTCATGCATTCTGTTGGTTCAGTCTCTGTGAACCCCCATGAGCCAAGATAGTTGATTTGATAGTTTTCCTGTGTTGTCCTTGACCCCTCTGGTTTCTAAAATCCTTCCTCTTCACCTTCCAGAGGATTCTCAGAGCTCTGCTTAATGTTTGAGTGTGGGTCTCTACATCAGTTTCCATCAATTGCAGAATAAAGCCACTCTGATGACAGTTGGGTTAGGGACCAATCTAAGAGTATAATAGAATATCATTAGGAAATTATTACACTTATTGTGTGTGTGTGTGTGTGTGTGTGTGTGTGTGTGTGTGTGTGTGTATTTGTGTTAGGTTCTATCCTGGGTCTTTGGGCTATCCTGCCTTTGGGTCCTGATCTTCCCAGAAGTATCAGCGGTAAGCTCCCTCTCATGCTATGGGTCTCAAGCGAGGCTAGTCATTTGTTGGTTACTCCCAGAATTTCAGTGCCACCTTTACCCCAGCACATCTTGTAGTCAGGCCAAATTATATATCAAAGGTTATGTGGTTAGTTTGGTGTCCTAATTCCTCCACTGGAAGTCATGTCTGGGTATGGGAAGCTGCTTCAGTTTCCATATCCCTCATTGTTAGGAGCATTAGCTAGGGTCACCCTCATAAAGTCCTGGGAAGTTCCATTGCACTAGATTTCTAGCTTGTCCATGAGATGCCCCCTGATTTCAGTTGTCTCTACAAATACTTTCTCCTCCCATCCTCCCCCTACCTGATCCTTCCTTTTCCCATCCCCAACCACATCCATAATCACCTTCTATACCATCACCCCCTGTCTACCAGCAACATTTATTCTATTTCCCCTTCACAGTGAGGTTTGTGAATTCAGCCTTGAGCCATCCTTGTTACTCAGCTTCTCTTGATCTGTGGATTGTAGTGTAATTCATTACTTTATGTCTAATATCTACCTATAAGTGAGTACATATCATTTTTATCTTTCTGTGTCTGGAATACTTCACTCAGGATGATCTTTTGTAGTTCGATCCATTTGGCAGCAAGTTTCAAGATGTCATTGATTATAAGAGCTGAGTAATACTCTGTTGTGTAAATATTCCACATTTTCTTTATTCATTTTTCAGTTGAAGCAATCTACAGATTTAACACTGTGGTGGCACTATTGAGAGATGTGCTATGGAATAATCCTTCTGTATATTGTGAAGATATATTACTCACATCGGTTAATATAGAAATAACTGCCCAGTAGCCAGGCAGGAAGTATAGGTGAAACAGCCAACCTGAGAATTCTGGGAGGAAGAAGGGTAGAATCAGTTGAGTCGCCAGGAGACACAGAGGAAGCAAGACATGCTGGAGGACAGATAAAGCCACAAGCCATGTGGCAATACATAGGTTAATAGAAATTGGTTAATTTAAATTGTAAGAGCTAGTTAGTAATAAGTGTGAGCTATCAGATGAGCATTTATAATTTTTGTTAAGTCTCTTATGGTTATTTAGAAATGACTTCTGGGACACAAGAAAACTCCACCTACAGATTGGACCCAAATGTTTGGCAACTATATCCACATTAAACCTGTGAGAGATTAGAAAAGAGTTCTAGACACACAGATACGGAGGCAAGAGCAGTTTCCTAGGCTCATGTGTCTCATGCTGGCTGTGGTACAGGGATGCATCTTCTGGCTGCTGCATGTAGACTTGAGCTGACAGCAAACAATGAAATAAGACACATGGTGAGTTCTCAGGTTCTCACAGTCTCTCATGCAGGTGTGGTGGTTGCAGTCTCTTGTACTGGCCACAGTACAGAAAATTGTCTCCTGGCAGCTGCCTGTGGGAGAGAGCCAGCCACAAACCACCATGTGCTACTGCCATGTGCTAAGATAAGCAATGCTGGTAGCTGACATAGCAGTTTATGCTTCATCTCATGTGATGAAAAACCAATACAAATGCTCAGTAAAACAGATTTACACAGAAAAAAACATCTAAATGGGTTACAGTGTGTTTAAAAATATACATAGACTTGGGAGAAAGAAGACAAAGTATATATACAGTCATAGATTTGAAAATATAGTTTTAAAATAGTAAATTCCTTAAAAAGAGAGTAGAGTAATATAAAAAATAAGCTACATAAAGATGGAAACTACATAGAGAATCTGAATAACATATGTTATTTTGTTGTCTCTGATTTTTTTGACTGCTGAGGAAGGAGCAATAGCTGCTAAAAGACGTTTGATTAGAAATGCTGCTGAATAAAACCAACCTATATATTTCAGAAATGTCTTGACTTCAAAATAGGAGTCAAAAGAAATGTTACTTTTGTAAACAGGCTCTGCTTCTTTCTCCACAGAAAATAAAAGGCTGTGGATTCCTTCAAAGTTAAAGTTGATCAGGTTTGAGCAAAGGTGACCCCTTGAAAATCCTGGCTACAAACATAAAGAAATAAACCTAGAAAAAAATACAAGATACATGATGTATATTATACCTGCTCAAACACAAAACAAAAAATCATCTTTTGCTGACCTGTGTACAATTCATAGTCTATACTTGTATTAATACAGATATGAATGGTACCTTTAAAAGTTTATGTATTTTCAGGACAAGGAGACAAGACACCAATGAAAACAGATGTCCTAGATAATCCAACATTTTAAAATGCCTCTGTTGCAGCTTCCTTAGAGTTCTACAACCAGAACAGAGCCAAGGATACTGGCTGAGTGATCAAACCTCACAGACTACTACAGCCAAGACTTAACCAGTATCCTAAATTTCCTCAGAGTCCAAGTATTACCAGTACCCCAAAACAACAGGAAGTAGTCTAGAGAATGGCACCCACATTCCCAGCAGATAGATTGTGGATATTTATTATTATTTAAGGGGGTTGGTTNCAAGTTGTTATTGGTAATAATCAGGAAAAAATCTTAACACAAGAGCTTAGATTCAAGGATCTTTTTCTTAAAAGAAATAAAGGGATAGAGAAATGATAGGATAAAAGGGTAGACTATTGGATCTACTTTAATTCAAAAAGCAACCTTTATTTTCAAAATATTTTACATTGGTTTTGATTGTAGTTTATTGATAGAAATTTAAAGTTATTTCTGTTATACTGTATGTATGTTTGTACTCTTGTTTGGGTTATTGTACTTATATAACTTATTTTAAAATGTAATGCATAATTAAAAAAATAGAGATTAATAGTCATCTATAATAGTCAAACTAATGCCATGTTATATATGTTTTCAAGGTCATAAACAGATATAGTTAGATAGATAGATGGTTTTCAAACACTTCAAAGGCCTACAGAATATGACATTTAATATGCTTACAACCTAAGTCTTTTCATGACAATGAGACATGTCTGCTCCTGGCAGCACTGATGTACTTCAGAGAAGATGATGGGCATTGAAGAAACTCCATATGGAGTTTGCTCTCTTTATGACAACAGCTAGCCATTTGGGCAAAGAAACTGCCCTTACCTCAATTGCTGGCAGTATATTGTCCAAACTGGACCAGAAATATACAAAAGAAAATGACTACCAAACTTTGCCAAGACAAGATAGGACAGTCCTTCATATTACCCTGCTTCTCAGAAAAGTCTAACAGATATTCTAGGCATATGGGCAAAAAATGGATGCCTCAATGTTACAGCAAAACCTAGGGTGACTATCCAGGCAGCCAGATGTCCCTGCCGTTAGTTAACATTTCACCCTTCTGTAGTCTTTGACATAGTTGAAGACTAGATAGTCATATTTACAGTTTTCCTTAGTTATGATACATGATAAATTAAGTATAAAACTTTAGAGTCATAAAAATAAGACAAAAATNGAGTATTTTCTCTAAATATGCCAAATACAAATGGACTGAATATTGTAACTGTAATTCCTACTTAAGAACTTTTGTTATATGTAGTTTTATTATGTAAAGGTTAAAAACTTCCTTTTTAATTAGATGAAAAGGGGGAAAGTCTGTGTAATAATCCTTCTGTACACTGTGATGTACAGTTTTTTAACTGTATTTAAACCTTTATTAACCAATGAGAAGCAATATATATTGCTTCTCATTGGTTAATAAAGAATTGACTGGCTGGTAGCCATCCAGGAAGTATAGGCTAGACAGTCAAACTGAGAATGCTTAGAGGAAGAAGGGTGGACTCAATGGAGTTACCAGGAGAAACAGAGGAAACAAGACATGCTGGAGGACAGGGAAAGCCATGAGCTGTATGGCAATACATAGATTAACAGAAATGGGTTAAATTTAAGTTGTAATTTCTAGTTAGTAATAAGCCTGAGCTATCAACCAAGCATTTGTAATTAATAGAAACCTCTGTGTGGTTAGTTACTTGGGACTGGGAGCTGGGAAAGAAATCTCCACCTACAAGGTATGCCTTTGTTGGAATATGTATGGCCTTGTTGGAGAAAGTGTGTCACTGTTGGGGTGGGCTTTACGGTCTCCTATGTTCAAGATAATACCCAGTGTCTCAATTCATGTCCTGTTGTATGATCAAGATATTGAATTCTCAGCTACTTCTCCAACACCATTTCTGCCTCAGGCCATCATATCATACCATGATGATAGTCGACTGATCCTCTGAAATGGAAGCTACCCACTTAAATATTTTCCTTTATAAATGTTGTCATGTTCATTGTGTCTTTTCACAGTAATAGAAATACTCACTAAGACAAATGTAATTCCCAGCAAATTTCCAACACAAATCTTTATGGACCTTGAAATAATAGTATTCAACTTCATATGGGAAAAACAAAAACAAAAACCCTGAGGATAGCTGAAACAATACTGTACAATAAAAGAATTTCTGGAAATATCACCATCCCTAATTCCAAGCTATATTACAGAGCAATAGTAATAAAGATGACATGCTTTTGACATGAAACAGACAGATTGACCAATGGAATCAAATCAAAGATCTTGAAGTAAATCCACACAGCTATGGACACTTGAGTTTTGACAAACATGCCAAAATTATACCATGAGAAATAAAAAGCATCTCCAACAAATGGTACTGGTCAACCTGGATGTTGGCATGTAGAAGAATGGGTATAGATCCATATCTATCGCCCTGAACAAAACTCAAATCCAAGTGGATCAAAGACGTCAACATAAAACCAGATATCTGAACCTGATAGAAGAGGAAAGCAGTACAAATCACCTTATTAAAAACAAAATGAGATGGGAAGATACAAAATATTAAGGTTCTATAAAATGTATGTCAGAATGTAGTTAAACTTAATAGGTAATTTTGTCATTACAAAACTGAAAAAAAATGCTGTACTGTTATTTTCCCAACATCTCTAGTTACAAAGAAGCAAATCAGTTAAAGCCAGCATCACTTTGAACTAATTGGCACAAGAGACAAATTTCTAAAGAGAATGCCAGTTGTGCAGGCACTAAGATTGATACTTAATAAACAGCAGCTCATGAAACTGAGAACCTTTTGTAGGGAAAAAGACAATGTCAAAAGGATAGAACAGCAGCCTAAAGAATGGAAAAAAACTTCAACAAACCCACATCAGACAGAGAGCTAGTATCCAAAATACATAAAGAACTGAATAAACTGGACATCAACAAACCAAATAATCCAATTTAAGAATGGGATACAGATCTGAACACAGCATTCTCAATAGAGAAATCTCAAATGTCCAAAATGCACTTAAAGAAATGTTCAACATCCTTAGCTCTCAGGGAAAGGAAAATGAAAATTATTTGGAAATTCCATAGTACACCTGTCAAAATGGCTCAGATCAAAAACACAAGTGACAGATTATGCTGGTGAGGATGTG
>LZPO01099219.1:0-10939 GCA_001675575.1 Neotoma lepida | reverse complement strand
TGTGTGTGTGTGTGTGTCTGTGTCTGTGTCTGTGTCTGTGTACCATGTGCTTGCCTGGTCCTGCAGAGGCCAGAAGAGGGCATCAGACATCCTGAGACTAGAGTTACATAGAATTAGTTACAAATGGCTATAGACCACCAGGTGCTTTCTGGGAATAGAACTTGAGTCCTCTGGAAGAGCACCCAGTGCTATTGACCACTGAGCCAACTCCCAAGTCCTGCTCAATGGCTTCTTGATATAAATATCTGAAGATGTCAACTTCTGATTTTAATCTCTTTACCATTTTTCTAATTTCTCTTACTCTTTTATTTTTCATTCATAAAATCAGGATAATAGATACTTCTCAAAATTGGATTGTATAAGATGTGATACATGAAAAGATTTTGGCTTTTAAAAAATGGTAGTCCACTTCCCAGTCTCACTTTCTATCATGGCCTTGTTTTACAAGATATACTGAGAGAGAGGGTTTGTGAGCTCTCTTTGGTTGGTGAGTTCACTGATTCATGTTGTAAACCTGTATTGAAGGATAAACTCAAACAGAAGCTGCCTTCATGTTCTACAGAAACACAAACCAGCTTCATTTGTTCTGTTTTCTAGGCAAATAATTACAAAGGATGCTTGCAAAGTGCTATAGGCAGGAAAATTGAAAGAAATCATGACCAGTGCATAATAGGAATGCTGTACTAATTTAGGGGATACATCTAAAAGATTTTTATCAAAATTTCCTTGAAGGCACAACAGAATAAACTTGTAGTTTGAAACATCCACAGCAAGTATGAAATTTATGTAAATGTACTTAGTTTTATACTGAAAACAGTCCAGTTCTATGCTTCATTAAACATACACACTTTTAAAACTTAAAATTCACTAAATTGTCTCTCCCCACTCCCCACTGACTGAAATTACCCAGACATGTACATGCTCCAGAAAATGTACCCTTTTCATCCATGGGTCTGTGAAATAGCTCCAAAATCCCCAGGGAGATACAGTATAGAATCTAAGGTGTAAAAATTTGGATTGCTTTTCAACTCAGGTGGAAATAGCCCTTCAGAAATTATTTCTAAGGTGATTGCTATGACTGTGTTTTGCCACCAAACCTAACATTCTGATATATTAGTGATTCATAGGAAGTCAATTATTTTCAGAAGAGGATGACAGAGGCTAGAGAAAATAATTTACCATCCATACAAATGGTTCGTGTTTCTCCAAATGTCACTATATATCAGAATATTCAACATTAAAGACTTCAGTTAACTTACCGTTCAAAATGAAGGAGGATTTGGTGAAAAGTTAGGAGAACCCATGGCCTTAAATTTTTTGATTTTACAACTTGTTCCGTTCCCCATGAATTGTTTAGGTGAATGCACCAGGGAATTGCTCAGACCCCTCCATTGATGCCTGGGGTGTATTTCCTGGTTTCCCCAGCAGCAGGAGTTTGCTGACTAGTTACAGCTCTCAGCTTGGCCGCTCTCTGGGAATTGTTCTTCAAGCACTAAATCTGACCCAAGGTTCTGACTAGCTCCTATGATATAATCTAGAAAACTCCTGAAGAGCCATGCCAGTTCTATGCTCCCAAGATCAGCTCTGCAATTACTGCAGCACAAATCACAGTTTCTTCTTGTCCAACTTTATTTCCCTCACCCCCTTGCAGGTGGTGCCATTTCTACCAACAACTATCTACATTACAGTCTTTTTACTAGGGAGCTCAGCCTGGGATGAATTCTCACATTAATGAGTTAACTGTCTTTCCCTCTTGCCATAGGGTGGTTTCATTAGATTTCCTCTGTAAGCTGAAACGTGACAATAAAAGAGCTATGTGGATCTGAGCCAGCATTGGGATGTTAGCCAGAAAAGTAAGCAAAGTGGTCATTTCCAATTCAACTGGCTTTAGTATAAGCATTCATGATGCTTCAGGCATAGTTTAATGCTTTGTAAAAGTCAGCAACATTTGAACTGAAGTCCCCTTTCTTCAAGTCTAGTATCTCTACTTTGAACGTTTGGGCTGATTACTTATATTTTCAACTGAGCACATGGCAGAACATCTCCAAGCTCCTAATATGGCTATCATACTTGCTTTGTCTACTTTCTTGGAAGTAGAAAAGCTCGTGCCCTTATGCTGCATTTTCCTTCCCTGCAGCAAAAAACAGGAGTGCTGCAGAAGATGGAAGCCTTGCTAAAGTGGGTCCCCAGCACAGCACACAGCCCCCAGGACAGCTCAAGATAAACCTGGAGAAAAAGAAAGAAAGGAATCTTAGTTGTTTTATGTCCCAAATATGCCAGGACTGCTTGTTATCACAGTATAACCTACCTAACTTGATTGACACATAAATTTCAACTAATAAATAGATTATTTTCTTAACTGAAGCTCTATCAGTAGAGAATTATAATCTTTCTGCTAGAATTGAAGTATCATTAACACCTGAATGTATTTTAAATTGTAATATAATTCACAGAATTTGTGTTTGCAGTCAAATGGATATAATTTGATTTGAATATCCAAGCTATAACATGTAGTTTAATACCTTGGCATTAATGTTTGTTTCTCAGCCCCTATTTACTACTCATTGGATGAAGCTAATACTTTTATTACAGCATCGACACAATAGTAGGATAGTTCAACAAAATAAGGCTTGACAGTACCAAAAAGCATTTTACTGAATGTTGTTATCCTGCCTTTTCCCCTACATGGATGGGGAGGGGGGCTGTAAAATGTTAGCTTCTGGAAGTGACATGGCTACTGTACTCTTGAATTCACAACAGCTGTGGTTACCTGCCCAAGACCATGCCAGTTAATATTCCAAAATGAATAGGGGAGGGGATACCAAGGATCCATCCATAACTGAAGAATTATTGGTGGTTAGTAGCTACTTCGGGCAGAGGGTGACATTCCTTGGGCATGTGACCACTGGTAGGCTGCTGACGCCCCTTTCCACTCATGCACATAAGGCCAGCACTAATTGGACTCATTGGGCTTAATAAAAGCACATTCAGCCAACAAGGGGTTATGTTATGGGGGATCCAAGAAGAGTTGGAGATGTGAAATGGAGGGTAGGTGTGGATGTATTATATTGAATATATGTGTGAAATTCTCAAAGAACATTTTTTAAATCTTTCATAACTGTCTTAATGGAAGGTAGATGAATTTTCTTATCTCTTTCTGCACTGGGTCTGCAGGGGTGTGTGATAGCATCCAGTAACCTCTGGAAAACCATCATACACATATGAGAATATAGATCCAACAATGTGCTATTCATAAACAATTAATATGAAAAATGGATCACTGTTTAAAATGTAGTTTCTCTAGGCCTATCACAACCAACAGATTAGAATTTTAGAATATGGTGTGTATTTTTAGAAAATCTCTTTGACAACCCTTCTCTGAGATGGTAAAGTTATTGTAAAGAACAAATGTTAAATACTTCTTTGCTATATACACACATAAAAATGGCTGAGGCAGCCAAAAAGCTTTCAATGGGGTTCTTGAAATAATCTTCATACCATCAAGGGAAGATCACTCACTTGACAGTGGCTGCCTCAAAGGAGACTCAACAGAGGTTGTAAAGGAATGTGATTCACACTTCAAAGCAATACATCTAAGAGGAAAATCTTTGTGAATTATTTGTGTCTCTGAGTGTCACATGAACTATAGTCTGACTAAGGTGAAGTTAGCTGGTGAGAATCAAGGAGCAGGGTTCTGGTTCTTGAAGTCTGAACAATATCAGATACCTGTAAAATGAGGGCAAACACTTCAAACAGGTGTTCATATGAGTCAATAATAATAATAATAATAATAATAATAATAATAACAACAATAATAATAATATTTTAACAGAAGTCTTCCTATAATGCCCAGTCTAGTCAGATACTCCTGTGTTCATTTGTTTATCTCTCACCATCCTCCAAAGCACCTGGGACAAACGGTTTGTGCCACCATGCTGGGTCCCCTTACAGTGAATGTTTTCAGTAGTGGTGAGTGATTTTTGGAGCTTTCTGTCATTTTCTAGTACCCTTTCTGTTACTTCTTATTGGGAGTTAATAGTTCAACAACGGGGTTGAAAACAGCCAAGGTTGACTCTAATTCCAATGAAGTCATTGAGCTTTCTTCTTTGAGAACAAGAAAGCAAAAATCACTTTTGGCTTTTAGTTTTTGGATAACGTGGTTAAGTATCCATACCTGACAGGATTCTTGAGTAAAGAGCAAGAGGAATATAGGTAAGACTGGATATTATGGCCTGAGGAAATGGTGTGAAGGACTGAGGCTGATCCACCTTTGAAAGCTAGAAGTCCTTGCATGAGCATTAACCAAGGAGACTCAATCCCACTTTTGAGATGCAATGGCAGGAGAAGCATAGACTTTTAATGCATCATACATCCAGGAAGAGCAAGGATAGCCAGGAAAGGTGCACAGTGATCTCTCTCCATCTTTGTCTTTCTTGTTGTGAATTTTGATGCCTTGGAACTACCACTTCATAACTTTTTCCCCATCACTCTCTTGTCCTGCCAGCATTCTTACCTCACACGGGAAGTCGGAAAGGAAACTATAGCAAATGTCTTCCAAGTAGCTTGATGTTGGATTTCTCACAAATTTGGGTGGGTGAGGTGTCTTTAGAAATCTTAAACAAAACTGAGAATATGTAACAAATGTGGTGCTGCTGGCACTTGGATTATTGAGAAATATGGACTTATGCTCCATCCAGCACCCTTGCTCGAGTTAAACTGGGGCTGTTGGCAGACTCCCATATTTGATTTCTGTTAGAACAGAATATGCTTGCAAGGCAAGGATGTAGTATATTCAGAGTTAGCACTGGCCTGAGGAAAAGAATTGTTACAATTTCTCTAGTCACACGAGAAGGCAGGATAGAAGTGATTGTCACTCAGATTTTCCCTCACTTCCTTCTAATGTCTTGCAGTCAAATTTGAAGTCACAAAGATGAGTGTTCCATTACATTCACTACTTTGATGGATTTAAACTGACTAGAATTACATCCGGTCATTGTCAATATTTTGAGAGTGTGGACTGTTTTATTCATCATGAGACACCAACACTTAGCTCTATTCATCACCCTATTCTTCTGTGGCACTCCATTTCTTAGCACATATTTCTTACCTACAATATTTTCTAGGATATCAGGCACCAGAATGCCAGCAATGCCAAGAGTCAATGTACCAAGAAGCAGTCCTCAGTGAAAGAGATATGGTAATTAGTGGATTAAAACATATACCTTTCTTGCTGTGGGGACAGAGGGATGAGTAACTAGGTGGCATTTCTTGCATTGTCTCTGAGTTTCCCACTCATACTGAGCCCTATTTGCCTTTAATCTTAACTTTCTTGATATTTTAAGTTTTCCTGATTTTCTTCTATTTCTTGTTTCCTGTAATCATTTTCCCAATCATGTTTTCTGTGAACAACTCCAAAATATGTGGTTTGCACACATATAATACTTCAGGTGTTGCTGCAAGAAGACATCAACTTAATTTGTCTTCTTAAGGTGAGAAAGGATGCAATGAATACCTAATGGGTTACTAGGATGTGGGCTTAAAATGATCCATTGTAGCAACAAAGTGATGGTGAATTATCCAATGAAAGAAAGATGGTAGCTAACTCCCATTGGTATTCCCAATGTCTTCCACAGCCTTGATGATTTTATTTGCCATAACTGGAAGCTTTGCTAATTTTCTCAGTAAAACAAGAGAAGGCCTATCTCTTAGGCGGTGTCATATACAGTAAGTTCACAGAATTGACATATAAAACTAAAATACCAGTTTATGAATTTGACAGAATAAATAATGACCACAGGGACTGAAATACTCAGTCTTCATGTGACACCTGTATATGTTGCTAGAGGGTGACCTAATGTGATTCCAAATAAGAATAAGAGGTTGTGTGAATACCATGGACTCAAACAATGGACAAGCATCCAGGGTCTAAGGGCACTGGTCTCAGCTTGATCCCTAACTCTGAGTGTACTGAAACTCTTTCACACAAAATTCTTCTCCAATCTTTCCACGTTGGAGTTCCTCTTTGAATAATACTTATAAATTCTTGGCTAAATTTGGATACCCACTAAAAAATGATTAGAGGAGGAATGCCTCTGATGTTCTCAACTCCTTTTGGCCTCTCATTCTTTCTATAAATGTTAACTAATTCAAATCAATGAAAACCAGTTCTGATAGACTGGAAAATATTCAGATGTTTTCTATGATTTCTACATATGCAAGATCTCTTTTCACTTCCAAGAATCAAACTCATTTCCCAATTGTTTAGTTTGGAGAGGGCTAATGCATTACAAATACTAATCTTTGTGACTAATTCACCCTCTTTTTCATTGATATCTCAGTCTCCTATTCACAGGAAAAAAACTTCTCTGAATTTCAAGCCTGGTTTTGTGTCTCTAACTCCTGTTTTCTCTCCTTTGCCATGCTGCTTCCCAAAGGCTACAGTACCAATCCTCTGTGTTAGCGCTGATTTGAAGAAAGGCTTTCACCACTACAACAAAGTTTGACATCTCCTAAAGATCTATCTAGCTTCTTAGAGTATATAATTTCCTAATGTTCCTCACCTGGCTAAGTATCACAATTAAGACTTTTTTTTTGTAAATAATTCTGACAAAAATTTTTGCCCTTGGGTATTCAGGGACATGAAACCATGACTGAGTTATCTTCTCAATTGCTGCGGTTTTTCACTTCACTGACTCTAGGATCATGTTATAACTCACGACGTCACCTCACTAATGCACATTGCATCTGATATTGATGGTTCAAGAGGAACAAGAGGAACTTTCTGAAGACTGTAAAACATCTGATTACCTGTATTGACCCTGCTCAGAAGCAATCACAAACAATATGGTAATTAACTGAGGTTGGCCATAATGGAAAACATGTGGGAGAGTTTTATTATGAAGGACTGAAAACAGGCTTACTAACCTGATGAGTAGCTTATTCAGCATGGTGATGTTCGTTCAATTATCTAGAACTTTCTTTTTATCCATCATCTTTCTTTGTTTCTTCCCTTTCCTGCTTCTACCCTACCTGATTACAAAATACTGATTTTTCCCAGTGTGAAATCAAATACATGACTGTCAAAGAAAGTTTTAGAAAACGAAAGAAGATTTGTTCAAAAACAATTTAATCCCATCATTCAGATTGCAGAGATGCCTGTATCTCTGTGCATTTGAGGACGGATGGTCTACATACATATTAAGTTCCAGAACAGCCATGGCTACATAGAGAGACTCTGTCTCAAAAACAAAACAAAAGAACAACAACAATAAAAAGATGGGTTTTCTAATAATTAAAAAGTATTCCTGTTAATCTTGTCATGCAGCTTCCTTTTTGTTGCACACGTATAGCATAAACTAGTTTTTGTGTGTTTGCTTTAAACAATATCGGCATAGATACTCTTTGGGAACACCACCTACTTTGCAATCTCCTTTGCTTAGAAGAGAGGAGTTTAGACTACATCAGTGGGGGAGAGCCAGGTAAAGAAATACAAGCATCATGGACATACTGCCAGAAATGTGAACACAGAGGGTGAGGCAGAAGCCAAGTAGTACAGTTAGTTCTACTGTGAGATGCTGGAAAGTGTGTGGTCATGAGGTGAGCAAGGCCAATAAACGTGAGAGGTATAGACCCTACCTAGATCACAGGGAAGTGTTTACTTAGATAGTGACTTGACCAGAGTTATAGGACAGGGTCTGGCTCATCACTAGATCTTAGTAATATCTAATGAGTACACGGAAGAACAAATAGCAGCTATATAGAAAATGGGAAGTAACATAATTATCTAGAGACAAGAAAACCATTGAAAAAAACTTTGGGATTCTGCTATTGTGTGGAATAAGTTTCTAGAAATACAAATGACAGAGGTACAATGAGATATATGAAAATTAAATCAAGTTCTCTCAGCTGACTCCCCCCTTGTCAGATGATCAGGCCACTTTCTCTTGGTGCCCCATACCACTCCGCATAAGCCTCTATCATAGAATTGGACTGTTGGCTTTAATTGATTATGCAGATTGATTAACCCACAGGAAGTGTGGCTTTAATGCACATAGGCATAAGATCAGTATCTGTGCTCCATGTATCCATCCAATCTAGTGAATTCCTGGAGTGCCCAGTCATCTACCAGGGACACTCATAGACAATTGAAGATTTAAAACTCAAGCCAGCTAAGATTTACTCTTTATTTAATAAAGGACTTTAAAATTGACTTTAAATCTTTCAACCTGAAGGTTATTTTATCCTTGTGATTATTTTAAATCTAGTCAGTGAAAGAATTGTGAACAAAGCACAAGGCCAGAGGTACAAGATAGAGTTGGCAATGCACAACATTATTCAAAAGAAGACTTGCAATTGTCCAGTTGGTATATGAAGATGTTCAATATCACCAATCATCAGGAAATGGAAGCTATAACAGATATCACCTTTCAGATACTAAGTCACACTCTTTAGAATGGCCACTATCAGAACCACAAAAGGTTACAAGTGCAGGTGACTATATGGAAAAGATAATGCATTTGCCTATTGTGATCTAGCTACAGTACTACTGGGAATATAACCAAAGGGAATGAAATCACTATATGAAACAGATATCTCCACTCTTAACACTAATTGCACTGCAAATTACAGTAGGAAAGGCAGAGTCAACATACGTGAACCCCAGTGGATAAGTGGGCTAAAGAAGATGTGGTATATATAAGCACAATATTATAGTATTCGACCATAGAAAAGGAAACTGACAATATTTGTGACAGCATCTGTACTAACTAGTTTTATGTCAACTTGATACAAGCTAGAGTCCTTTTAGAAGAAGGAATCTCAACTGAGAAATTGCCTCCATCAGACTGACCTTTGGACAAGCCTATAGTGCACTTTCTTGATTGATGTAGGAGGGCCCAGATCACTGTGGGAAGTACTACCCCTGGGCTGATGGTCCTGGATGCTTTAAGGAAGAAAGCTCAACAAGACAGAAGGAACAAATCAGTGAGCAGCACTCCTCCAAGGCCTCTGCATCAGCTCCTGATTATACATTGCTGCATTGCTTGAGTTCTTGCCCTGTCTTTCCTCAGTGACAGACTGTGATGTGGAACCGTACACTGAAATAAACACTTTCCTCACCAACTTGCTTATGATCATAGTCTTTACAATAACAATGAAAACTTTAACTATCTTACCATCAATGATCCTAGAAGATACTATGATCAGAAAACTATGACAGGCACAGAAATACAACTACCATATGAATTCACTCAAATATGGAGTCTAACAAGGTAGAATTCAGAGAAATAGAAATAAAAAATATGTTGGTTTGCAGTGTCTTGGATGATTAGAGATTAGGAATTAGAAGGTGTTGCCCTAAGAATATTATAATTATAGTTAGATAGGAATATTTTAAAATGTCCAGGATAGGCAAGTACTTAGGGGCATAAAAACAGTTAACTTATTGTTGGGAACTTATTGTTTGTGGAAAGAAGGTAAGAAGACAGGATGATTGAGGGGAGAAATAAAGGATAACTACTAAATAATGGAGGTTTTTCTCTGGGTGGTGAAAATATTCTAAAATTGATGATGACGAGAAACAAAATAAAATCCATTGAATTAATTGAAATATCTACTTTAAATGGGTAGACTGTGTGAAACATGAATTATGTCTTAGTAAAGTTGTCTTTAAAAAGTAGATATTTGCTATTTGTGGTGAGAGAGAGAGAGAAAGAGACAGAGACAGAGAGAAAGAGGAGGATGTCAGGGCTCTAGATACTGAGAATGCAGGGAAAAGGAAAAAGTCTCTTTCAAATCTGTCAGGGGCCAGGGAGTAGAAAGAAAGGCTGCTCACTTTTTCAAGATTCAAGATCGTTTTTTAATTTCTCCAGTCTCCTTAAGGCTCTCCTTTAATGTCCTAAATTGTGACTGCATTTAGAAGGCAAGAGAAAAGGGGATATAGATAAATACAAAAATAGATCAACATATACACATTGCTCAAGCTCTCCTACAATAGTCATTATTGCAGGTTTGTGTGTGTTTGTCTTGTCTTATTCATATTTGATGTTAGAAAATTAAGAGGAAAGAAAAGGGTCTTCCATAAGCCACAATTATGAAGTTTCATCAATTTTTTTCTTTAAAAAGAAAATGAAGACAAATTACAAATGACCTAGAAGAAATCAATGGTACCAGCTGCTTTCTACTTCCCTCTCCTATTCTTTGACAGTACAAGTTCTTCTCAAAGCCCTAGGACTACCTCTCCAGTTGGATAGAAGTTATGACAGTCTGATATCAGTAATAACTTCCAATCAACATCTCATTGTCATGACACTCCTCTTAACTTTATGCTATTAAATCAGTAGCCAATATATCAGAATTCAGAGTATCTTTGAGATTAATGGCATCCATCTCAGCAGCTCAGTCTCCTGTGGGCATAACTACTACTTCATCAGATAGGAAGGGCCCTTCTTTAGAATGGTCATGACAGACCCTGAGACTTGCTCATTAGCCTATAAAATCTAGGCCCTCTTATCAAAAACAAGAACACAGTTGTTATTGCTTCAGATGCTGGCTTTTGCTTGGGGAGATGAAGTCTATTATCATTTGAGACTAAGACATTCTCATAGACGGAATTTGCTGCCCAAAATGAGCTTGATACATTTTGCCATGTTATTTTAGGTTATCCCAAATGTAAAAAAGCTTGACATGATTTCTCCTTTCCTTATCTCCCAAAGGGAAACAATCACACATGTTATATTTGTATACACATATTCACATACATATATTTGTAATATTTATATACTGCAGAAAGGAATGGTACAGATTTATACCACACTTTCCATGTTTATATTATACAAATAATGTCCATAATTGTGGTGATATTTTATTTGTCTTCCCTAATAAAATTTATCTGAGGGTCAGAGGAAAAACGGGGCTGCCAGCCACTAATAGAAAACAATAG
>LZPO01099218.1:0-10947 GCA_001675575.1 Neotoma lepida | reverse complement strand
ATCTATGTATCATCTATCTATGTATGTATGTATCTATCTATCTACCTATGTATCTATCTATCTATGTATCTATCTATCATCTACAAATGGCTAAATCATTGATCTATTACCTCTTTCCATCATTCTTTCATCCATCAACCCATGGGTACTATCCACATATCCATATATGCATCCACATGTGCACACCCTGTGCATGGATACCTCCACCTATTCATCAGCCTGTGTGTCCATTCAGCCATCTGTCCATTTGTCTGTGCATTCCTAGGTTGAACCAATTTGATCATGATGTATGATCCTCTGGATGTATTCTTGGGTTTGGCTTGCAAATATTTTGTTAAGTTTTGCATCTGCTTTCATCAAAGAAGTTGGTCTATAATTTTCTCCTTTTTGTTCTATCTTTTTTCTGGTTCTGGAATCAGGGTAACACTGACTTCATAGACTGAGTTGGGAAATGTTTTCTCCCTATTTTGTGGAACAGAGTGAGAAATTACATGTCATATCCCATTCACCTCTGTCTTAGTTAGGGTTTTTACTGCTATGAAGAGACACCATGACCACGGCAACTCTTAAAAATGAAACATTTAATTGGAGTGGCTCACTTACAGTTTCAGAGGTTCAATCCATTATCATCATGGCAGGGAGCATGGTGGGTGGCATGCAGGCAGATGTGGTGCTGGAGAAGTAGCTAAAGTCCTACATCTTGAAGGCAGTGACTGAAACACTGGGTAGTATCCTGAGCATAGGAAACCTCAAAGCCCGCCTCCACAGTGACACATTTCCTCCAACATGGCCATACTCACTCCAACAAAGCCATACCTCCTAATAGTGCCACTCCTAATGAGATTATGGGGGCCAATTACATTCAAACTACCACATCTGTCTTGTCCCATGCATCCTTCATCAAGGAAAGCTAGGGAAAGGATGTCTCTTCGGACACCACAGTTCCTGGGGTACTCTTCCCCTCACTCTTCCTTCCCCTCACCATTCCACATAGCTCTTCACAGTGCTGTGTGGATTCAACAATGTGCCAAGATTTAGAGGTTAGGAGCCTGGCTGTAACTTGACAAGGATCTCACAGCTGTTTGAATGGCCTGACTAAGATTCAAAGGGAAGAAAACTAAATCTATCCCAACATTTGCTTACTCCTGCTTCACAATTAACTCATTTATGGTAAGTGTTGATGCTTGAACCATTCCCTCCAAAAGCATATCTTTTTAAAATTCAGATTTCAAAAAATACTAGAAAGAAAAAAATTCTTTGTTTAAAGTGAGACTTCTATTCCCATCATCCTTAATCGTGTTGACTATTTTTCTTTAAAATTGCTGAGAGAGTGACTCAAATTGAGCAGTGCTCTAATAACCATCCTTTCCTGGTGAAAGTGATGCTATCCCTCTAGAGTGGACCAACTTGGGGCTTTAGGAAGCTTGTGGAAAGTCTTGACATAGCTTAGCAGAAGGCAAAAGACTGGCAATTTAAAATTACTCTTATAAGAGCTTTCTCAAAATACGTGTTTGAATCTTCAAAGAAAATTTTATGTGATAAAATAATTTCTGTTTAAAATATTCTATAGTGCTTTGTTTATCAGTAATTATAAATTTAAAAATTTAATTATTTTACTATATTCTGTCTTCAGAATTCTTGATAGCTTTCCCTCATTGGGAACTCACTACATAATATTGTCCACACTGAGCACTAACATGTACCACAAAATTCAAGCCAACAACTACAGCTGGTGAAGAACAATCTTAAAAATTACAGAAGTTGGAGCTCAAAGAGTTTAAGGAAGTTGATGCAGGTGGCCTAGTGAGTACATCCACCACTGGGCTTTACATCACAGTTAACTGACTCTAAAGTGGGGGCAATTACCGAAGTTGCTAGACTTATCTACCTACCTACCTCTCTCTCTCTATCCCTCCCTCTCTTTCTCTGAAATACTATGAGAAAAACAAATTTTATACCTCTCATCCCATTAAAATATCTCACCATCTTCACTGATTAATTTTCAAGAAGACAGACAAGTTTCAAAGGACAGACTCATGTGCCATGATTATTTCCAGAGACAGGTGTCCCATTTCAGCCCCTCACTATTGTCTTCAGGAAGTTTTTGCAATTTTGTTCCAAGGCATATATTTGGAGTTGTGAACCAACCTTGTATCCCTAGGCCACTGTGGGAACTATTCACTTGTTGTAATTATTTTATGTGGTGAATAAGGAAAATTACCCAAGGCAATGTAGTAATGTATAATATTAATGAGCTTGTCAGCACAGGGCCTTGGAGGACAGACAGTCCCAAGGTCTGTGACTTGGAAAAAGAAACGGGAAAAAACAGAGAGATGAGCAAAGGCAATGATGCAGACAAATCAGGAGTGTTGAGGGGGCCTCGATAAGACTGAGGATTAACTCTGCCTGGAACACTGGGAGATAGACATTACTACCCAGCTTTACAGAAAGTAACATAGAAGGAGTGAGGCGAAAAACAGCTTGCCTAAGAGAATGGGAGTAAGTGGGAGACTTGGTGGCGATGATGCGCTCAAGTAGTAGCTGTCACTTGCAGAGCTCCGCCCTGGTCAGCCTCCATGGGAAGACCACCGCATGTGTTTCCCCATTCTGCACCCGCCTCTGGGAGGTAGGTGGTCAGCAGCAGGCTTTTCCTCTCCAAATTCATGATTTTTAACCATATTTGTGATTAATTATTTTTAACCATCTTTGTGCTGCAAGTGCAAACGTGAGACTGTTATTCCCTTGTCATCTTTCAAACTTTGGGAAGATGAAACTACTTGGGAGTGGAGGACGTTAAGTTTGGAGAATCATAAAGGAGAGAACAAAGGAGCAGGTGCTGACGGGATCCACTTGTCAGGTCTGCATAAATAGCAACGTGTACCTACGCTGTACCCACCTCCTCGGCAAATGTCAAAGAGCATATTAGAGCAGTGAAACTTCGCCTCGAGTTAAATCTTAGGTCTGACCTACCTTATAACCTTGCGAGGGGGAAAGGCAGCCACCAACTCACACATTGCCAACTTGGCTGAGTATAGTCAGAGGCACTTTGTTGAGAGTTGGTGGTGGGCATTCAGGGTGGCACTGAGACCAGCAGTGTGGCAGATAGGTTTGTAGTCACGGGGCTGACTGAAATGCTTTAGCAATTCTTGTCTAATTATTGCTCCAAGGTATCTTTTCTAAGATCCATCTTATTTCATGCAGCTTCTCTTCTAATACAAGCGCTGCAGTGTGGAATCCAGGCTCTTCACTTCCATAAATACAAGCCTTTTATTATCCCCTTCCTTTATGATATAAGGCCTCATTATGTAGCTCAGGCTAGCCTTGAACTCGTAGTCCTCCTGCCTCTACTTGTGGAGTTCTGAGATTCTAGACACTCAGTGATTTCTGGACTGTGAATTGGCTGGTTTCTCCTTTAGTGGAATATGGGAGTGAGGCCTGCTTCTTTGGATATGATGAAGTCAGGGAGTGACTGTAAGACAAATTTCTAAATGGTCTTGTCAAATAAAACATGGAGCCAGAAATAGGGTGAAAATCTGACAGAGGTCAGAGGAATTAGGAACAGCTACCAGGCTCACCTCACCAACACTACTGCTTCCAAAAGAGAGTGAGTGACTTCCTATATCTCCATGTCTATATTCCTTTCTGTTCTGTTCTCCCATTGGCTCTCTCAGCCTAGCTATATCACTTCCTGTCTGTCTGTATAGACCTCCAGAATTCTATGGTTGACGCTGGGATTAAAGGCATGTGTCTCCACGCTTGACTCTGTTCCTAGTGTGGCCTGGAACTCACAGAGATCCAGACAGACCCTGCCTGCTAGGTGATAGGATTAAGGGCATGTGCTAACATTACAAGACTAGCAGCTGACCTTTTTCCTCTGATCCTCAGATAAATTTTATTGGGGGACATAGATAAAATATCACCACAAGTGACATGGATGGTCAGTGTCTGGGAATAGCTGTGGTAGAGGGTGATCTCCCTGCTGTTCACTCAGACATAGCCTTCCATAGAGAAGGATGTGTTTTCTGGTTCTTGTGTAAGAAAACTCTAGAATGTTGTGACTCTTGTTACCTGTTTCCATTCAACATTTACATCAGATGTTTTTAGCTAAGTAAAGAGCAGTAAAGTACTCGGTTTGACTTAGCAGGTGATGTGTAAGGGCTGGAGAGATGGCTCAGTGGTTAGGAGCACTAGTGACTAGGTTGGGTTCCCAGCACCTATATGGTGGTTTACATCTGACAGTAACTCCAGTTCCATGGCATCCGGTGCCCTCTTCTGGCCTCTGCTTACACCAGGCATGCACATGGCTACATGTACATGGTTACACACACATAGATGCAAGCAAAATGCTCATACACATAAAATAAAAATAGTTAATATTTTAATAGGTAATGTATCAACTTACATGACTAAAAATAAAACAGGAAGTAGAAATGATATTGGGTAAAACTTGGTTTGTAGCCTTAGAACCAATGACAACAGCTATTTATGATCATAGCCAATGACTTCTCTGTTTAACATTCTTGGAAAATACCATATTTAACTCATTTAATTTTCAGGAATATGCTGTGAAGCAGATATGATCACACTCCTTTCTTATAGATGGAAAAACAAAGGCATAGGAAGATTGAGAAACATGCTAAGTCCTCATTTATATAGAAGAGAAACAGAGTTTCAATGTCTGGTTGTCTTACACCAGAGCACAAACTGAACTATGATTCCACATCATTTCTGTATTAGATGGAAGTGGAGTTGCTCATTACCCTTGAAAAGTCATGCTTCAAAACGGAAGAGAGAGAAAGTGGACAATCACGGAGCAATGTGAGGCACGCAGTGCCAAATGAAGTAGTGCCAGGCTCACACAGCTCTGCAAATCTACCTGACATCTCTATCCATATAGCAAGCCAAGTTCAAAATCACTCAATCCAAGTGCTTTCCAATTCATCTGGAAACCTGGGTGGAAATGACTTCCAAAGTGTCCTCAGTTCTGGTTAAGTTACTCTGTAAATGCTGCGTTGCTTGTAATTATATGTGTCTCCCTCAGAGGAGGAAAAGCCATTGCTATTGGGAATTTTTCTTATCTCTTCCTGTTGTGGTAGGAGACTGGGGCATGCATCAAAGGTCTGGGATATACAAGTCATCAGGACAAATGCAAGGTGAGCACCTGACTTGGGGAGGTGGTGACTTCAAGGGCAGAATCAAATCATCAAACTTAGAATGTTCAGGAAGTAAATACAACTTACAAGGCTTAGGAAGCTCCTGAAACTACAAGATTCATGTGGTCCCACCACACAACTATATAAATATTAACAACAGCTGTGGAGAGGAGATTATGGCTGGTCTAGTCTAGATGTTTGCAAGTTGTTCAGGGAGCTCCAGGGTTGTGGCTTTTATGAGTTTTCCATCATGTGAGGGTGAGATTTTTCAGAAATGTAACTGCCTTTGAGTCACCCATGCTCCTGTAAGCAATCCCTCACCTATGTTCCTGTAAGTAACCCCAATAAATTCATTAGTTCATTAAATTAGACTTGGGTAGAACCACTTCTATGATTTGTCATTAGTGGCCTTGGTAGAGTGAATACTCACTTGATGACATCTCCCTAGAAAAAGCCATGTAGCATAATTGGCACCTGCCTTAGTTTGCTTCTCTGTTGCTATGATAAATCACTGACCAAAAGCAACTTCTGGAGGAAAAGGTTTATTTCATCTTACAGGTTGTGCAGTCCATCATCAAGGGAAGCCAATACAAGTCAATACAAGTATTCAAGAAGGAGCCTGGAGTAGAAACCACAGAGGAACACTGCTTACTGACTTGCTTTCCCAGGCTTGCTCAGCTACCTTTCTTTTGTTTGTTTGTTTGTTTGTTTGTTTGTTTTTGTTTTTCGAGACAGGGTTTCTCTGTGTAGCTTTGGCAACACCTTTCCTGGAACTCACTCGGCAGCACAGGCTGGCCTCAAACTCACAGAGATCAGCCTGCCTCTGCCTCCTGAGTGCTGGGATTAAAGGTATGCCCAGCTCAGCTACCTTCCTTAAGCAGCCTATGCCAACTGTCTAGGGATGGTACCACCCACATTGAGCTAGGCTCTTCTATATCAGTTAAGAATTCAGAAACTGTCCTGCTGACATACCCACAGCCCAACCTGATGGAAGCAATTTCTCAACAGAGATTCCTTTTTCCCAGGTATGTCTGGGTTTGTTTCAACTTGACAAAACCCAACTGTTAAGCAACTTACCAGAGACTGACAGAACAAGGATGGGCTGGGTAGAAGAGGCTGCATGACTCTTGCAATGGGTGATGATACATGTGACTGAGGCTAGTCTGTTAGCGGGTGGAATGTCTGTGGGGAAAATTCCAACATGGCTACCGTGTCCCATCTAATGCAACTACTCACCGCTCATTGAGAGAAAAACTTCTAATCTGAGGCATCTTGAGAGAAATCAGTCCCTATTGAACTGGCTTGTATGAACCATTAGAGACATTTGATTATTTCTACCTGAGAGCCCATGAACAACAGGAATCAGAAAACAGTGGGTGAAGGACAGATGTTGCTGAGAAAACTGAGCATGTAAAACCAGTGTTTGATGCCTCATTCCTTGAACAGGATAGAATGATGCTCAAAGGAAAGGTAAAAAATGAGTTTGATTCAACGGGGACTTCTGAACTTGTGTGGGACTTAGGTAGCTTTGCTGGGCCCCACTGTGGGATGTGGTATCTACAAGACAGGTTCTAGTGGATCAAAGTGCTTTAGCTAAACACACAAGTTTGTTTCCTCACTTGCCAAGCAATCAAGAAGAGGTGCAAATGAGAGGAAATAAGAAAGCACAGAGTCTCTGTAGGTCAGGTGGTGGCAAACGTGACCAGGTCTGTGCTGAGGTAGTCAGTGTTCATGGGTCTCTGGAAGGCTAAGCCTAAGCAAAGTTTTGTTGAAAGTATAAAGTTTGGTCTGGGAGCCAGGCAAACCTCAGCTCAAAACCTAGCTCTGTATTTCCTCTACTGAGGCTTGGGACAAGTCCAGTGTTCTCTCTGAGCCTTCATTTTGTCATGAGTGAACTGTGAATAACTCTGCAGTAGCCACCATATTTACAAGGGAATGACACAAGGAAGTCTCTAGAGCAGCCAGTGACACATAGCAAGAGTTCTTCCTAATGGTAGTTATTATAACACACACAGCTCTCATGGGATTTTCCTCATCTTTCATACATGGCCTCCTTAGCCACATAGAGAAGATGGGCAAGAGTTTGGGCCACTTGTGAGACTGGATGCTTGCATTCTTTGCTAGGACCACTGTAGATGCTGACAAGCCACTACAGGTGGGTGGCTTAGCAGAAGTGGCTTCTCCACCAAGACAGACCCTTGTGTTGGCAACACCAGTTTCTTCTAAGACCCCATCATTGTCCCCTTTCTGTGCCCTAGTTCCCCTTCTTACAGGCTGCACATCATCTGGGATCATAGTCCACTCATAGATCCTTGGATTTATCTTCATTATTCTTTTGTAAGCCCTGCCTCAAAATTCAGTCAACTTCTCAGTTCAGTGGGGGTTTGAGACTTTAACAGAGGAGTTTAGGAAGACCGTATGCAGCACAGAAGAGCAGTTTACTTAGCAAGTTCTTACAGGTTTGCTCCTATACTAGCTGGAGTGGTGGTGGTGGGAGGTGAGTAATAGATTCCCCTGGTGCCCTATACCTAAAGCAGGAGCCCTGTTCCATCAGAGGACACCAGCTCTGTTGTCGCAATCAACTACCTTTCAGTCTTTTTTTGTCTTGGAGATCTGAGAGGCTGGAATTTCTGCTTTCAGGGGAAATGGCTTGCTATCACCTCCTCAAAGACCCAGCTGAGCAGATGTCTCCTGATGCCATGAATAAGAAAGCAAAGCCCATAATAGAGGAGGCTGGGCAGCCTAGGCTCACACTATAAGCAAATGCTCTCAATTCTCAGAAGGGCTGAAAGAAGCCAAATTGCAGAGTTCATTTGGAGGATTCAAAAGCTGGGAATGAAATGTGTGTGTGTGTGTGTGTGTGTGTGTGTGTGTGTGTGTGTGTGTGTGTGTGTTTCTTCTTCCCAGCACATACTATTACTGCTACAAGCAAAACATATGAAGACCAATTTTCTTTTCAATAAGATCCCTTTCATTCTGGAATATAAAACACAAATTTCAATTTTCTTAATATTCTTCAGGAACCAATCACACCCTAGCTTTTGTCTTGACACTTCCATTCCTATTAGTTCAGTCATCATTCCCAATAACCTAGAGAGGCAGGAGCGATAGCTGAAGAGAACTGAGGCTCGATGAGGTGAAATGGGAGGGGCTGTCCAGAGATTCCCTCCTAAGGATTGACCGAGCCCATCTACACAGGTCAAATTCCATGCACCATACCCTTGGCCTTGCTGACTTTGCTAAGGCATGATACAGAGGCACAACCTTGTTCCTTGAAGTGAGCATATCATGAGGAATAGTATTGGAAAGATAGTTCAGTGTAAAGGGCCTGCTCTGCCAGCATGAGTACCTAAGTTCAATTCCCAGCACCCATGTAAAAAAAACAAACTAGGTGGGATGGTGGGTACTCATAATCCCACATGGGGATGTGACTTGCCAACCTAACTGACTCAGAAAATCCCAGGTCCCTTTGATAAATCATGTCTTAAAACTTAAGGCTTTTGAGGAATGACCTCTGAGGTTGACTTCAGGCATCCACGCACACATGCGCGCGCACACACACACACACACACACACACACAAGCATACACAAGCATACAAGCACACACGTACACACACACACACACTCTCACATCACAGGAAAAATACAGCTAGAAGTGTGTTCCAGGGAAGTGATATGAACAAAGCAAAAAGTGAGACATCCTATTTTATGATGTAAAACATTTTCAAGTCACCTCAACTGGAGGAGGAAGGAAGATTTAAGACTTCATGATGGCAGTCAGTACAAATAAATGTTAAAATAGGGTCTCCATGGGCTTGGTGCTGTTAGTCCTCTTCCATGGAGGAGATGCTCCACTGTGACATCCTGCTCCTCCAGCCCACCTCTCTGTTGTCTGTGACATCCCCACTGTGACACTGATTATTCCTGTACTAAAGCCTTTTCAGCAGTATATCTGCTTTTCAGCTGCGGTTATATCCTTTCTTTTCATTACCACTAAATATCCTATGATATGGCACACAACACTAACCAGAGTTCTCTGTAGATGACATGGTATCTGCCAGTCACTGCTGCTGCTGCTGTATCTACTAGATCCCTGAGAGCAGGCCAGTGCAAATGCCTGAATGCTAACAGAAAGGACCTTGAGGCTTTATGTGACTGCCTTCCAAGGCTCTTCCAGGACAGAAACTGTACCTTATTTCACTCCAGAGCTCCCTTTTGCTTAGACTAGGCCTGCTATCCTTAAATTAACAACTGGTTATCTATGGATGAGTTCAAGAGCAATGCTGATGAGTTTGCTTATAAATTATGATATTTCCTTTTGAGAGGTATTGGCCTACAGAGGTGCATAGGCTTATAGATTGGAGTCACAGAATATGATGGAATTTAAGAAGGGCTTCAAATGTCTGGGAAAGAGCCTGACTTAAAGAATCCACCTACTAGAATATTCCAGCTCTCCACTATCTTTTCATTCACTCACCTGGTTAACTCTTTACCAAACAGGACTGTAGCTTTGAAACTGATTCCCGGGACTGGAGAGATGGCTTATTAATGAAGAACACTTGCTGCACTTCCAGAGGACCGGAGTTCAGTCTCCAGTGCCCACATTGGGCAGCTCGCATCTGCCTGTAACTCCTGGATCTGAGTCTTCTTCTGGCTTCTAAGGGCTCCTGCATGTGTGTCATACAGATGCATATGCATAAATAAAAATTTACAAAATGAAATTGATTCCATTCCTTAATATTCTCATTTGTGAGATACAATAACATCACCAATCTTAAAGGCCAAATAGATGAGTTTAGTGTGACTATACTTACGTGGGGCCCTTAGAAGCTATCTAGGCAATGCTGATTAATATGGCCTTTATGTTACCCAGAATCCATGTTTCAGAAACTTAATCCCCAAGGCCAGATGTTGATGGCATTTGGAAGTGCAGCATTGGGGTGTGATTAGGATGAAAAGAGGTCATGAAGTTGGGGGTGCCATTATAGCATTGTGGTTTTTATGCACAGAGGCAGAGAGGTCAAAGCTAACACACACATTGTCTTACCTTGTGATGCTCTCTGCCATGTTGTGACACATGAGAAGGCCCTCACCAGGAGCTGAATCCATGATCTTTGACTTCGCCATCATCAAGACTGTGAGATAAATAAACTTCTATTGTGTATAAACTACTGTCTTGGACTGTTTGTTGTTAACTACAGAGGATGGACCAAAGTAACGGTCATAGAATCTGGTATCCGTGACCTCATTCCTGAAGATGCATCTTGTCACTCTCATTAGGCCCTTAATCTTGAAAAATCTTTGGTGAATCTTTTTTGAGGTGGCCTACTATCCTTGCAGTAGTTCCCATGGAGCAGAACCTAGATGTCTAGAATCCGAGGTAAGAAAGGCAGCGGGAGGGTGCGGGGAGATCCAGCTTCAAAACCTCTGCTGGCTGAAACTGCATGGCTCACGCGTTGTCACTCTGACGGAGAGGACAGAGGCTGCACTTCTCTCAGCCACTCTAACCAGCTGTGAAAGATCCAGTACAGACTTCTAATTGGATCATGTCACATTGTTCACCTATGAAATGAAACAGGACATACCTAGAGAGGCAGAAGCCTCGACCCATCAAGAAGCCACCCCTTTATTGATGTCACTCTAGGATTTGTATTCTCAATCAAAACACATAGAAAAGAGAAGCAGAGCCTCCAGCTGCCTTGTGGATATCAAGCACCTGGAATGTTAACATTGTTTTTCATAGGGGACCAGGCCATGCAATTTTAAAGCAAGTGCAGTGAGTTGGGAGCATGA
>LZPO01099217.1:0-10957 GCA_001675575.1 Neotoma lepida | reverse complement strand
TCTTATTTCTGCAAAAACACATACTTCAGAAGATAATGGAACCACCTAGAATGGAAAAGATTCATCAATCACACATTATACTTTTAGTCCTAAACCCATGGCTTCAGATTTCTTAAATTAAGGTATGCTGACCTTATGTTTGTTTTTATAGACTCATTGCTCCAGCAGTGTGCTCTGGTGAAGAACTTGGCTTTACATAGCTTGCACTTTTTGTTTTTGTATACTGTGAATGTCTTCTTATGAAAATTCATTCTCTCTTCTATTTATTTTTCACTTGATAAGTAAAAGTACATCCATCATGGTGCATGTAGGGGATTTTTAAAATTTCATGTTATCAGATATGTGAGGGTGCTAAGTAGCTGCTGAGTAAGGATATGGTCTTCAGAATAACAGACCTGTTCACCAGCCCATTGCTCTAGGCATTTACCCTGCTGCTATGTCTCAATTCCTCATTTAATAACATGTCATGTTTAAAGAGGCAAACAACCTTTCCCTGTATTTAGTCTGTACATAGACATGAAAATGGTTACTACATCAACTTCAATTCTATCATGTAAATATCATATATTAATGTCATATATAATTCTGGTATTGATGGTATATATGTAAAAACATTGATTGCCAAACAGAAGAAGAAAATATTTTCATGTATTATCTGTGTCTTTTTACTTCAAAGTTTAACTTTTAACTTTCATAGGCTTACCCACAATCAAGACCATTTTTCTAATAATAAGTATGCTTTTTTCCTTGAAAAGAAAGCCTACTGCCTCGGTTCACTGTATTCTTCTCTAATAATGTCTGAGAGATTTGCTGTTCTTATCTCCCAAGGAGGTATGTAAGGGTTGGGACTGCTACAGGAACTTTGCTAAATGGAACCACTCATTCCCAGCCAGCAGACATCACAGAACCACTTAAGTATATCTGTGAGGACACAGCAAATATGCAGTGATTACTGTTATCTGTAGTGATATTTTGTTTGTGATCTAACAAATAAAACTTGTCTGGAGATCAGAGTATGGAGCTAGCCACTAGTTAACCATAGAGGATAGGCAGTGGTGGCACGCACCTTTAATCTCAGCACTAGGGGGGAGGAAACAGGAAATGATATGGCTGGGCTAAGAGAGGAATATAAATAAGGTGGGCAGAGACAGGAGCTTAGTTCCCCTTTCAGGCTGAGGAGTTGGCGAGGTAAGAGGTGGCTGTGGCTGACTCCTTTGTCTCTCTGATCTTTCTGCATTTACCCCGATATCTGGATTCAGGTTTTTATTATTAAGAACAATTAGGATTTGCACTACAGTTATCATTAGAAGTGTAGAAAATGTAATTTAATTTCATTAAAAAGCATACTGGAAAACTATAGAGTACTATGCAAAGGAACATTGTCATTACTATAAAGCTAACCAACATTACGTTAAAATTATGAAAGCTTTTATTTAAAAATTAATTATAGATCTGTATAGTGGTCCACAACTGAGGAATGATCAGGATATCAAGGCTAGGCTTGATTACATGGTGAGTTTGCTGTCAGGCTAGGTTACAGAAAACTTGATCTCACAAAACAGAAACAAAACACACACAAAATAAGACAAAACACCACAATAAAAGTTAATTTCAAAACACCTGAGTGTTTCCTATGGTGTAAGAATGATGTAAGTGCAGTAGAAGATAAAGAACTGAGCAGCATTCACTTCAGGGATCCTACCTGGCTTTCTCTGCCTCCCATCCTGTTTAATCCAGATTACAGCCTGGTTGGTAGCAACTTACATATAGTTTATCTATTGTTTTCGTAGTGGAATGAGTTTTTTGCTTAATTTTGCTGTTATTATTCAAGGCAGTGCATGCTATGTTGCCAAGGCTGGTCTGAAACTTGGAAACTCAGGTGTTCACTTTATCCTTTTAATTAGTTGAGACCTCAGGTATGTTCTGCAATGTCTGAACAATGACACTTTAAATGTTGATTTATTTTTTATTTCTATGTGTGTGTGTGAGTGCCTCCATATGTGAATGTGCACTAAGTGTGTGTCTGGTGCCCATGGAGGGCAGAAGATGTCATCAGATCCTCTGGAACTGGAGTTACAGGCACTTGTAAGCTGCCATGTGGGTGCTGGGAACTGAACCTGTGTCCTCTGAAAGAGCAGTAAGTGTTCCTTTCTGCTGAACCACCTCATCCACCTTTGTGTTTTAAAATCTTTAAGCAGCCTTGAAACTAGGTGAAAGGTATTTGATGGTATTCCCAGTGATTTGTATTTCCCAGACAACCAGGATCATTGTGTTTAAAATTTCAACTGTCTATGAAGTCAGGAATTCTGCTCAGTACTCTCCTCTGATCCTAAGTTAATCACATTCTGGAGAATTCTACATTTCCACTGCTGTTAAGGTGAATTACAGTAGAGGGAAATTCAGAAAAAAATACATTGTGCATCAAAAGAAATCTTAGTTATAGAGGAATGATAAGTAATTGTAGGATTGTTAAGAAAGCAGCTGATACATATGAAATCTATCAAGTACCTAGAATTGATCTTGATTTCTGGAAAAAGTTCAAAACTTCTTCTCCCACACCCCTATCCCCACCTGAGAGAAACAATAATGGTGATCAAGATTAAAAACAATAACACTAGGGCTTATATGGCTCAAGTGGGTAAGAGCACTTGCTACACAGCATGAGGATAAATTCAAACCCTAGCATTGATATAAAATGCCAGGTATGGCTGTATGCTCCTGTAACTCCAGCTCTGAGGCTTACTGTTCCCCAGCCTAGCTTCTTCAGTAAGAAACCTTGTCCAAGGTTATAAGGTGGAAAGTGATGGAGCAGGACATGTGACAGCCTCCTCTGGCCTCCACACACATGTGCACACGTGGTCAGACCTGCAAACTTGTGCACACACATCATATACACAGACATACACACAGCTATGCATATATACACACCCTCATAAGCACATAAATATAAACACTCACACAATTCATACATATATATTTAGACATATACACCTACACACTAGCATACACACATGCATGTGCACATAAACAATAATAACAACAACAAAAATTGCACTTTGATTTGGCTTGAAGGCTGATGGCAATCATTCCATCTTGTCTTTTGGATAAGCACATTTAAATCATTTCTTCATTTAAATCATTTCATTACAGGTAACTCCTTCACAGGGATTTGTCCTCATTGGTCAGGATATTCTTTGTTTACCCCTCAAATTTATATTGTAGTCAGGACCCACTGTGCTCAGAACAGGATATATCTTCAGAAGGAACCTTGAGTCAGCCTAGGGACTTAGGCCATATTCCATAGAATTTTCATATCACTCTCACAGAGTGATGCAATATAGAGAACTGAGCTTAGAGTGCAGACTTAGAATAAAATGTGAAAGAATGGCCTTTTGTCTGTCTTGAGCTACCAAATAAAGTAGAGTTGATGTTGATTGCTGATCTTACACCCAGCTCACCAGCCAGCTGTATGGAGCTGCTAAACCTTTCTCCATCATTGTCATTGAGAAATGTCTCTCTGGCTTTACATTCTCTCTGAACATGTTCCTAGGCACTTAATAGAAGTGGTGAGGCCAAGGGAGGTCCATTCAAACACTGGAATGAGAAGATAACTCTTTTTGTCTTCATCACTATGGACATGAGTAGCACACTATGTTTCTGGAGGAATTGGGTCACATGACTGCAGACCAGGAGTCAGAACTTGCAGTTTGAGTGAGCAAACTAAAAGGCCACAGAGAAAGTGTTAATTTTGCTTGTGGCAGGAACAATACGTGGGCAGGATTTTCTTTTCCTCTAGGGTCTTCTGTCCTCTTCTTTTATTGAAATACTTAGCTTGTTAGGTGAGGTTGGTCCATATTAAGGAGGGTGTTGTAGTTATTTTTTATTACCGTGACAAAACAGCACAATCAACACAGCTTATAGAAGAAAGACTTTCATTGGGGGACTTACTTATAGTTTCAGAGGGTTAGAATCCATGATAATCATGGAAAGGAGTATGGCAGCAGGCAGGCATGCATGGCACTGGAGCAGTAGCCAAGAGCTTACACCTGACTCACACGCCTGAGACAGAGAGAGCCAACTGGGAATGCTGTGGGCTTTTAAAATCTTAAAGCCCACCCCTGGTGACTTACCCCTTCCAACAAGTCATATCTCTTAATTCTTCCCAAACAGTTCTACCAGCTGTTGAACAAACATTCAAATAAATGAGCCTATGGGGTCCTATTTTATTTGAACTATCACAGAGGGTGATCTGCTTCACTTGGAATCTACTGATTTAAGTGTTATGGTCATAATGCCTTTCATAGCAAGATCTAGACTCACAATAAACAAAATATGTGAGTAATATGGCCAAGACAAGATGATGTATAAAATTGACTACCACACCTTTCTCTGTGTTAGCCTCACCAAAGATTCCAAGACACCAGACATTCTCTACACTAAAGATAAAAAGAAAAGATCTTCATTTTTGTATATCTAACAAAATTGGACACCTTTACAGGACACCTATCAAAGAAGAAATGTATTTAGTAGCAATTACTTAATTCTGTCTATGTGTGTTTGTACAGTACATGCATATGTGTGCACTTGTGTGCAGCTGTGCCCACCAGTTTATACATATGATCTGTTACTCTTCTCCTACTCCTTTGAGGCTCAATCTTTCAGTTAACCATTCACTGATCTTTGATTAAGCTGCTTTGCCAGCAAGCCCCAGGGAACCTCTTGTCCTCATGTTTACCCCCAGCACTGGGGTTGCAGGAGCTTGTGGCAATATATGGCTTTTTATGTGGTCATTGGGAAACCAAACTTGGGTCCTCATACTTACTTGCTAAGCCATCTCTCCATCCTCTAAAGAAAATACTTGAAGATTTATTCATATCTCTGGAGGAGGTAGCAAAGGAAAGCTACACTCAGAGAACCCAGCAATAGTTTTAAATATGGTTTCAGAACCTTTTCTTTTTTTCTTTTCTTTCATCTCACAGGATCACAGAACTACTTAGTGCCAGGCTCTGGCTTCAGTGTTCAGTATCATCAGAAATTCATAGAAACAACTCTCATAGCAACATACACACATTTTTTCTCTTCATGCACTTTTCCAAATACCATCTTTGCTCTTCTAATTCTATCCCATTCTATCCTTGCCCTTCTGCTTTTACTAATTTCCTGCCTCACCTCTTCTTCCTTTAGCAGGCATAGGAAAGGTCAGAGAGCTCACTTGGTATGTAAAATGAAGGTGGAGAAGGCAGGGAAAGCAGGAAAGGGTGAACAGATTTTAACAGTCACATTTTAACAATTTGTAACATCCTCTTTATAGCAATTTAAAAAGACCCTGGTATAACCATCTTCATCATTATTGTCAATATTATATTTGAGGGTACATAAATTTTTCTTCAGGTATATGTCTTTCCAATTGCATGGAAACCCACCTGCTCCTCCCTCTGTCATCAACTATCCACTTCATATAGCAGTTTTAATATAGACTTTCTTATAGTTTCTGAACACACTAGGACTGGTATACTTTAGAATGTTTTTTCTTTGGTCTTTGTGGTCCTTTCTGCAAATCTTGCCTTGATGACCACCTTCACATCATTTAACACCTAACTCAAATGCCATTCTCAGAAGCTCTCACCAGAACTCTCAACCAATGTTTCATTCTCTTCTCTGGTCCCATTGCATCACACACACACCACAAACAATGCTTTTCATATTATGTTGCAACTGCATTATTATGTCTTTCCAATTAAGGAGTAGAACTTTATTTTTACATATCTGTATATCCATGATTTTATTGCAAGGAGTTTTGCCTTCAAATTGTGGAGATATGTAGCAGGCTTTCTTCTGAGCCACCAAACAGCTCCCAAATCATAACATAGAGACTTATTACTAGTTATGAATGCATGGCTTTAGCTTAGGTTTATCTCTTGCTAGCTCTTACAACTTAACCTATTTCTCTTCACCTTTGTTTTGCCTCAGGGCTTTTTACCTTTCTTTCCTTCTGTATACCTTTCACTGCTTCTCATGTCTGGCTGGTAGCTGACTGGCTTCTGGACTGAGGCATGTCCTGCGCTTTCTCCCTCATTCTCTCTTCCTTCTTCTCTTGTCTTTTAAGCCTAGATTATTCCTCCTACTTATTCTCTGTTCCCAACAGCCTCACCTATCCCTCTTCTGCCTAGCTATGGGTCATTCAGCTCTTTATTAGACCAATCAGGTACCTTAGGCAGGAAAGGTGAAGGAGCAACACATTTTTTCATAATTAAACAAATTCAGCGAAAAAAAATGTAACAAAACACATCCTTACATTGTTAAACAAATGTAGCATAAGCAAATGTAACATACCTTCACATAGTTAAAGTAATATTCTTCAGCATAAACAAATATAACACATCTTTGCCTAGTTAAAATAATATTCCACAACAGAGATGCAATTTTAATTTAGGCAAAAAAGAAAGCCACTGGCTCACTAACTGAAAAGACTGGGGTTATGTGACCTTCAGAGTAGTAACAACAAAGGAAAATGGCTCTTTCATCCCAACATCCTCTGATTAAGCCCTTTGGGAACATAGTCTTGTCTATGAATTCAACATTACATGAAGCTGTATGATCATCTCAGCTTCTGTCAAATGCTATCACTGTTGGCTCAGGAGATGTGCAGCATGATCATTCCCCCACAAGAAGTTTGAGGCAGGACTGTGTAAGAGAGAGTGTTGATAAAGAGGGGAAGGAGAGAGGTAGCAATAGTGTGGGCGATGTGACAACCAGGGCAACTATTGTGTCATCGTCTGGAATTTTGTGTAGCAGTTGGTAACAGATAATGTTCAACATACATAAATACATACTATCATAAGACAGTTTTTGTTCTATATTCATCCCAGCATCCACAGATGTTGTCTAATAATGCTACTAGAATCTATCAATAGATTAACCAACACACTGATTTTAAAGACAGTTATACACGCTAAATAATTAATTAATTTTGTAACATTGAATCCTGATACCTCATCAACCAACATCATGAATCCAAGATATCTCCAACCCATGAGTATGAAAGTCCAATAATAATACCATTTTATAAATAATTTAAACACCATAAAATTGGCTGGGTTGGGTAGCTCACATCAGTCATTTCTGTCCTTGAGAGGCAAAGGCAGAAGAACCACTATAAGTTCAAGGCCAATCTGGGCTAAAGGTGAATTCCAGGCCGGCTTTTAACTACAAAGAGATGACCTGTCCAAAAACAAAAGTAAAACTAATACAAAGAAGAAAGGAGAAGAAAAGAAACCATATGAGTAACCAAGAAGCTTTCCCAAGGCTTAGACATACACTTAAACATACAACCCCACGTTAATGTGCATGTTTATATAAACTGATATACATATGTAAATAGAAATATTTAAAGGCAACTTCTATATTAGAGATATAATCTTAATTTATAGTAATAAAACTATAAACTCAACAAAGCATGTTTTGCAGGCTTTTATAGTAAAAGTGCTTATCAGGTGAAATTGTAAAGTTAGAGTCCCCAGAATTAAGAATAGCTAGGCACCATTTTGTCTCAATAGAGAGGAATTGTCACAATGAAGATAAAAAAGACACAAACAGCAGAATGAAGGTAAGTGAAGTTGTCCTCTGTCTAAATGTCATAGCTTCATTGCTGAAAGATGTCTTTAGCCAAATTATAAAAACATCTTAAAGTAAAAATTTATTTTTAAAGCAGCAATTAAAATAAACCATTTTTTCACTTTGTTTCTATAAAAGAGGTCATTAGCCTAAAAATGTCCTCTCGTTTTAAATAAAAACCTGAGAGTATCAAGTATTCAGTTCAAATAAAAGCATGTACTCCCTCAACTACACTTCCATGTTCCTGATTCTTCTCTGAGTCCCTCTTATCCTCATAGTTATTCTCAGCAGCAACAGAAACCCAGAAACTGTGCAGAGCAGATATTTTGTTCTAACTTGTCAAAAATGAACAAGAGACACAGCTATATAAAAATAAAGCCATTACCAAATCCATAGGAGCCAAATAAGCTGCACAAGCTGTTAATTAATTTCATTTCAAACATTTCACTCACCATTTCCTTGTAAGTGGACATCTACATGAAGAAAAGAAATGTAACCACATGTAGCTATTAGGTACAAAAATATTTTTAGTATACAAATACCAAACTTTTCTTGGATAATGTTTGCATTTTCCATCAGCATCTGGCTCCATTTTCAATAAAGTTCAGTGTTTGTGACAGCCTTTCTTTCAGAAATGAGAAGGCTTCATACCGTGAGCATTTCAAATGTTCAGAAATACCAACTGTGATTCAGATGATTTACAAGATCATCACCCAGGAAAAAGCCAAGAACCCTGAATTTTCAAGCAGCTAAACAGGAAAAATATGAGGAGATGGGTGTGGGTGTGTGGAGAAGTAGCTTCTAGAATTGATAGTGAAGCAAAGCAGTAATAAACAACAGAAATGAAAATTATGAATATGGTAAAGGAAGTTAGTACCTACATCTTGAGGTTTATCATCTATTCTGCCTCATATGCTGTAGATCTTGAGCATTAATTTGTTCAAACTAATCTAGTTGAGTAAATTTGGATCACCATGTAAACTAAACTGTCCATAAATAAAGATCCATTTTAGAAAAGGACAAGTTGACTTATTCTATTTTTAATAATGCTGCCAACCTTTGTTTGGTACGTACTATCAACCAATGGGCTAGGTGCTTGATAAATGCACATTTGTTCCAATGGATGTATGATTTTAATGTTTTGAAATATCCTACATGAAGTTACAAATATGGTCAGAATTTGCAAATTAAACATAAGCAAAAGGTCCTGAGAAACCCTCAGTTGCAGTGACTTCCTCTGGAAACTTTTTTTCCAGTGCTTTATATGCCGAGTTCTGTGACTTCTGTCACATCTTGGCTTATAATGTCCCCTTCTCACACAGCCCTCCCCAACTACTTTAGTGATCAACATAGTGATGCTGCATCTCATTTTCCTCACAGGATGATCTCTGTACTGTTTGTCCAGATGCACTTATTTATTATTCATTTATCCATTTCTGGTCTTGCTTCCCTTTGGGCTGCCATTCTGTGGAGGTACCATATAAATTTTAAATGAGTGAATAAGTGTGTCTGATATCACAAACACAGAGATATAAGGTTCCAAAGCATGCTTGGTGCACTCCTGGCCACAGTTACCAAATCCCAGAAATTTGTTTGTTTCCTTTTTCATTTTGATTGCCTGCCAACCATGTTCCAGTCATTTTCCAGAGCAATGGAAAAAGTAATGATTAATGTAGTAGAGAGAGAAACTAGACTTACACTGTAGCGATGATAAGAAGTAAATTAAAGGCTACAGAGGAATATCTACGGCTAGAAGAGTGCCTGAGAGGCAGATGACCAAAGTGTTGCCCATAAGAGGCTTCCCAGGGGAAATGATGCCCAAAGAAAGATATAAAAGTAAAGAAAAAGTTAACCACTTGTAGTCACAGTGAATAAAAGATCTATCCTGTAATTGTTAACTCCTCAGAGCTTCTCTATTTGGAGCAGACAGCCTTCAGTGACAGGGAAGCTGGAGTTAACACGACTATGGCAGTTGCTCTGTTTTAGGGTAATGGTAAGATAGGCATAGATAAAAACAGGGAGCAGGGAAATATAATCATATTTGTGCTGGAGAATGTCTTCCTGTATGTTGTGAATATATGTTGTTCCCATTGGTTAATAAATAAGCTGCTTTGGCCTATTGCAAGGTAGCTTAGAGGCAGGCGGAAAATCCAAGGAGAGAGACAGGAAAGAGAAAGGCAGAGAATGGAGAGATGACAGCCTGCCCCCCAAGGAGCAACATGCCAGCAGACCAATAAAGCCATGGAACATGTGGCAAAGCATAGATTAATAGAAATGGGTTAATTTAAGATATAAGAGCTAGCTAGCAAGAGGCCTGCCATAGGCCATACAGTTTGTAAATAATATTAAGCCTGTGAGTGATTATTTTATAGATGGCTGCAGGACTGCAGGACCACAGGACTGGGCAGGACTGAAGAAAACTTTTGACTACATATCTGAGATAGGCTGCAAGAATTTTAAGAAGGGAAATCAACAAGGCTGAATTGCTTTTATAAAGAGAAAATTAAAAGGTGAAAGATAGCTTTCATGTTGAAGACCTGAAAAAAACAGAAAGTAATAATGAGATAGGAAAAACAGATAGAAAGCAAAGGCAAGGCAGAATGCTATGGACATCTGATGGTGTGGCCAGCAGAAATTGCATAAGGAACATGCTGACAATGACATTCATTGGGCTATTGAATTGCAAAATCCAGCGAGAAGTATTAGAATCTGGAGTTCAGGGATGAATTATAAACTACAGCTGTAGATTTTGTTTTCATTGGTACATAGACGTTATTATGCCAAAAAAGAAAAAAAATGGTGAAACACTCAAGAGAATGCATATAGAAGGGAAATATGTGTGATTTGAAGTTTAAATAAAAAGAACAAGAACCAGGAGAGAACAAGACAATAAAATAAGAGTTACCATAGATGTCAAGAAGAGATAATTATAGTATGAGGAGAGTCAACACCCTGATGAGGTAGAAAGCAAGTATGGAATGAATGTGGACTAAGTGAAATGAGAATAAAGACAATGGACACTCTAGAACTTGTGTCTCCAACCTCAGAGGATTCAAGATGACTGGAGAACAGGCATTGAGGACATCTGGGAGTCCAGTGCTCAAGACTCAAATGAATAAGCTCTAGGTGTTCATGGATGGCAGTGATGAAGAAACAGTGTAACAGAAGCAGAAGCCTCTTGTGGCATATTTCACTTTTCTGAAAGAGCAATGATGTGCTCGGTGATGTACAGTAAAGATTATCAACTGAGGAACACTTGTCCTTCAAAGACTGATGTATGGGCTGGGGAGAGTGCCCAGTCAGTAAAGTACCCACATGTAACATGAATCTTTTTTTTTTTTTT
>LZPO01099211.1:0-11010 GCA_001675575.1 Neotoma lepida | reverse complement strand
GCGACTGAGGCAAATATTCCTTTTAATCTCACATGGAGTCTCCTTAGATGACCTTACCGCAGGGCATGCATGTGAAGTCACAGAACTGGGAGCTGAGCTCAGTTTCCATGGTCCCATGGCACCTGTTCATCATTACTTTGAAAATNGTTNGGAACTTCTGCACAAAGAACTCTTAGGAAACTTTCATGAATATAATAAGACATTATATTTTAGCAGAAAATCATCCCAACATGGTTTAATGGGGGAAAAAAAGAAACAGCTTATTTTATAAAATGGGAAGGAATCATAACACAAGAGACTATTTTGAAAATTATGCTATTCTCAGGGAAATGGATGGAACTCATTATGTTGAGCAAAATAAGCCAGTCTCAAAAAGATGAATATTGTATATTTTCTCTCAAATGTAGAAGCTAGATTTCATCATATATATATATATGCTTATATTTATGTATATATGATATGAAAGTATAAGGTGGCATATTTGGTAGAGGAGAGGAACTAGGAAGAGTAGGGGACATGATGGGTGATGGGATGAATATGAACAAAGTACAATGATTATGTACAAAAGTGGCATCAAAACCCATTATTTCATATGATGACTACAAGCAACTGAAAAGTTAAAACAGACTATTTTGGTTTGTTAAATTTCTTACCTTGTATTAGGATATCCTCACCTCTATGGCTTGAAAAACATTTTCAAAGGAAAGGTCAAAATATCTACTTTATAAAATTTTTCTTACCTAGTGTAACACCTTTCTGTCATTATAAAAATTAGGAACTGCTCATTTCTCCATAAATATAAGATGCAGGAAGTGTCCTGTTTACAGATGGGTAGTTGGCAAGCTGTGTAACACAGGGATGACTAGATACCATTTAAAACTCTCAGACAAAAATATGTGTTAACTATAAGTAGTGACTACACGTGGTAACTAACTTCTCAATCCACTAAATACATCTCCTAAAGCCTTGTGTCTTGTAAGCAGTTAACAAAGTTTACTGTACAGGGTTTTTTTTCCTATTCACAAATACAATTAACCTCAATTTGTTTCTCTTGAAATTTGTTGTTTTGTTTTAGCTTTACAGTTTGCTTTAGGATCAAGTATCCAATTATCATCCAGGTCTACTCAGATGGATAAATTATACTTTGGATAATTTCTACTTGCCATGCAATTTAAAACTCTTTTAAAGTATGTTTATTATATCTAAATACCACTATATTTATATTTACTTTAGGGTATGGCATTTGCATGGCTGATACTTCAAGCAGCTCATTTACTTTGATGCTTTATGTAGAAAAATGGTGCTCTCCAAAAAATATATTTTATAGTTATTTTATGTGAGGCAAAGCTCAAAACTGTTATAAAATAAAAGGCTTAAGAGAAAATGTAAATCATTATTGGCATAAGTAGATAGTCANGAATGAAAATGGTTTTATTCTACTTTTTGCCAANGCCTGGCCCCATTATTTAGAATAAAGCACAGTAAAATGAAATGAGAAGATTTAAAACAATGAAAGCAATAGAGGAAGCCAGTCACAATTTCTTATTGTCCTTTCTACACAGGGGAAGAATAATAACAAAGGATGAAAGAACTGTCAGAAGTCAATTACACTTTTAACAGATAAAAAGTAATAGGTATTTTAAACACAGAGTAATTACTGTCAAGAGATATTATTGAAATAAACAGGATTCAAAGTTTGTTTCTGCTCTGGAAAATATTCCAGAACCAATAGATTTTAACAGTTAGGAATGACACTGAATGATCTATATTGTAGTGTAAATTAAAAAGGATGCAGAAGCTGTGAAGTGGGCGGGTGTGCAAAATCATTCGAAGAACCTATTTTATAGGTGGATTCAAAAGCATAAGCTACATGAAAATATCAGAAAATTACTTATATGTTCAGGGGATGAGAATGTGTGCAATGATTGGGCCTGTACGGTTTAAGCCTTAGAAGCAAGGACAGGCTATAGAGTTCGGTGAGTGATAGTTACAGAGGAGGGCGTGAGACCCCTTAGAAACTCACATCTAATACCAGATTCTCCACAAGCTGTATGTTTGTGTTCTAATTGTGCTTCTAGCACTTCCAAGTTATGGAGATAATAGTTTAATAAATGAGCCTAGGTTTCCTCATCTGTATCAAGAGAATAACAGTGTCTTTGTAAGTTTATAGCAAATTTACCAAGTTAACTCTGTAAACCACACATGGCATGGAATAATCAAGAAAGGTTAGCTTCCATTATCATCTATGCTAATTTTCTGTTAGAAATAGCTTTAAAATAATCTGACTTTATAGTTACACTATGTGAGAGTTTGGCTTCATTTTTCTGACACTAAAAGATTTGTGCACATGGACATTCAAAAGAAAAAGCTACTGATATTATTGGCATGCATTACAAGATGGTGTACTCTCTGTAAACTACATAAGGACACTAGGATACGCATTCAGTGCACCAACTCTGATGAATGAAAAATTCTGGTCTCATTTCCTTGGCTGTTTTATCATAGATTTGGATAAGGACAAAGCCAAGCCTTGATGAGTTGAGCTTCTTATTCTCTGCAATTCTAAGAGCTATCCCCCAAGCTTTTATAATCTCAAAGTAATAATATGTTACTAAAATAAATCCTCATGCTGAGAGACCAGTTAAAGATACTGAATTTTAAAAATCTTCAAAATTCTGGAAGATATCCTGACATTTCAGGTCACCAAATATATAATGAAGCATTTTATAAAGTCCAAAAAATTTTTCCTCTTAGGAAACTTGAAAGTAACAATTACTGTTAAAACAGCTTTCTTCTCAACTGCCTCTTTCTCACTCTACTGCCCTTCTCCTCTCCTCTTTCCCCCTCTTCTCCTATTTCTTCCTTTCCTACTTTTTCTACTACTTCTTCCCATCACCCTCTCTTCCTCTGCTCTCTCTCCTCTCATTACTTACTGCACACAAACCTACACGTAGATGTGCTCATTCCTGATGCTTTATCTTGACTGTCTACTGATACAGATTGAGAGATGCCTGGGAATTTAGTAATGCACACCTCTGGGCACGTCTGTCACAACACTTCCAGAGCAGATCTGCTCCAGAGATTTTTGATCTAGCAAATAAATTAATCCCTAGGTGAAGTCATAATATAATGGCATTATTTCAACTTGATCACTGATGGCATGCCTTTGGGGTTTACATGGTGGCATGTCCCTTGGTCTTTCCTGTGTTCCCTTACTCTGCCTCCTGTCCACCATGGGGTGAGTAGCCTCAGCCATTGGCTCCTTCCAACATGATTTTTCTGCCTCACTGGAAGTCCATAATCAATAGAGCTAATGACTGTGGTCTGATTCCTGTGAACTATGAGTCCAAATAAATTCCGTCTCCTTTAAGTTATTTATCTTATTTGGTCACAGAGATGAAAAGCTAGCTAACAAGACCCAAAGGGGTAAGTGTATTCATAAACAGGAAGGAAAGGGTGCCCNCAATAGCATTTTTGAGATAACTGTGAGGTTTTGTACTGCCTGTAGATTTTGACCACATTTTTTTTNCCCACCAACACATGGTGGATATCAGGAAAAGAAGGCAGGGAGTCCTGGGTCACTTTTGCAGGAAGAAACTTAGTCTATTCCTTCAGTAATTTCCCTGCTTTCTAAGCACTCCTCCTGTGTGGTGTGTGCAATCTAGCTATTCAAATGGCTTTTTGAAGGAGAGAGGACAAGCTGGGAGAAGGATGGTGATAAGCCTTCCATCATCCCATAATCCTTTAGTCCATGTTTACTGTCTAAAGAGTATTAAGCTCATTCAGAGATGTAGAGAAAATGATAATTCTCACATATATTAAACTGCAAATGTTACTGGGAGAGTAGGCACAAGCCACCTAGTCTCAGTTCAATTTCTTTATTCTTTAATTGTTTTACTATTTATTTTCATAATAAATTTATGATAGATGTAGTATGTTTGTAAACACTAATGTGAGTAGTTAATGCTATTAAAGGTAATATTTCATAAAATATCATTAATAAATCATTTGATTTAACAGTTTCTTCACACTGTCTTCTTAAAGAGCCCAATTTAAGATCATATACTACTTTATAGTTTCATTGTTTGTCGGTGGTCCTGGGAGGTAAACACAGAAAGCACACATCACCAAACACTTGATTAAAAGACACTGAATAAAAATGGAATTTAATCTTACTACAGAGACAAGCAGACAGGGAAGAAACATCACAACACAGTGTTAGCTCAGAAATGAGTTTATTTGTCCAGATGTCTCACTCTAAAGTGAGTGTCAAAGATGAATAAGATAGGTTTGTTTCTTGGCCCCAAAGCACACCTAATCAAATGGAGACCTGAGACTGATAAGAAAACAATTATACTACAATTTTATAATAAATGCAATGAACTATCCTTTCAATCCCTTTCTTCAATACCCTCCAGCTGTCTTTTCTTTTTATCAACCCACAATCTTACTACGATTCTTACCAGCCTAGTAAATAAAGATTTTTATGGTCAATTTAGCTCTATGATGTAGCATATTTATCTGTTTGCCCATCTGTCATATAACCCTTGCTTCAAAGCCCTATTCAACACTGAACTTATTGAGTTGCTGAATTGCCTAAGGAGTAAAGCTGGGTTTTCTTTTCTTTTTTTCTTTAATAGTAGCTAGCTGACTCAAATGAGCACAAGAAAATGGTAAAGAAATACATAATTAATTTGCTTTTCTATGAAAGTTTATAAAATATATTTGTGCAGTATTAACACCAAAGAAATAAAAATTAGAGAAAAGGAAACTGCGGCTCAAGACAATCAAGTAAGGGAAACTCAGGTGGTTCTCATGCTGTACTAAGACACAGAGAATGATTTATAGATAGGCTCAAAATGTATGTAAGTAAGCCAAGCAGGGTAGCTTATGAATAATCACAGCAATGGGCATACTGCGACAAGAGGATCACCTCTAGTTTGAGGGTAGCCTGGGTTACACAGCAAGTCACAGGCTAATCTATGATACAGAACCTATCTCAAAACACACGCGCGCGCGCACACACACAAATACACACACACACACATACACACCCCTGAATAAAAGCACAAAACATATCTTCTGTAAGAGTCATGCGAACTCTTCACTTGTACATCGGGAAACACACGTGACTTAGTATTCAGACTGAAAAGGTCTTGAATCTGCTTCTCAGTTTTTAGCAGGATTCTGTCATCTCCCAAGGTGCTGATTCATGAAGCCATCCATAGACTAGGAAATGTGGTCATGAAAATACTTACAAACCGCTAGTACAAGATCTCAAAATAAGTTTGTGGGAAGCAAAATTCCCAAGTCACCTGACATCATTTGCTAAACAAAGCAGGTGTGTCAAAAGAAGCCTGGTCCGAAGTCTAGTTCCCTGAGTTAGAGGAGCAGGATCTAGCTAAGAGGGGCTAGCCTTTGGGGTGTGGCATGATCCTAGACTCAGATGGAAATACAAGATAATTCTTTAAGTACTTATTTACATGAAAACCACTTATATAATATGAATGACATGCTAAGAGGCCGAGTTTTAACTTGGGGAAAGAAAGCAGACTTCTTAACATTGCAACTCTACATGAAGGACAAATGTAATAACCTTGAAAATGCATTTTAAGTAAATGTAGAACTAAGATTTTTTTTTAAATATTTAGGATTTAGAGGTAAGCCAAATTTTTCTTCCTTCTGCTTTTAGAAACATAATTACCACTTACAAGGAATTTCAAATGATTAAATATACATGTGAATGCAAGTGCACACACAAATCTAGCTAAAGGACTTAAGAATCAAAATTCCTTACAACTCATAGTAAATTACTTTTGAGTTGCCTGTTCTTTTTATATTACTTATAGTTCATCTATATTTCTGAAAATTATGGTCTGATTATTTATAGAGCAATAGCCATTAAAAACACATTCTAAAAGTTTCATTAGTTTAACTACTTGACTCAAAAAATAATTAAATAAATTCATCAAGTAAATACTTTTAATTTGGTATTAGAGAAACTTGATGAGAATAAAATGGCAGCATTGTNGGATTTCCAGGTATTTTAAATCCAGAAATGTTTTAGATTTAAACATGGAGAATAAAACCACGTTTACAAACAGGTTTAATTTTAAAGTTAATTTTATTACATTTGTGTTTGAAAAAAAAACTTTTAGTCCACATGAAACTTCCACAAAAACCCCAAAACTGCTAAGTAAAAAACTTTAAAATGCAGAAGAAATAATCTGACTTACATAGACAGGAGAATCTCTGGAGGATTTGACATTCAGACTAAAATCACTTTTAATAGGTTTTCTAATTAAACCTCAGCATCATAAAAAATTAACCACTAAATTTAATTTCCCACTAAGTGAAGTTTTACATCATTCTTATTAAAAACATGTTTTATTAGATTTCCCAACTAAATTAAATGTTGAGCAGTAGATGCATTTATTCTTGGTTTACATGCCTTAAAAATTACACAAAACTACCATAGTTAGGCAAATTAGATGCAATTTTAGTGAGGAACCTATTTTTACTGAAATGTTACTTACATATCCATTGAGCAGTAACAGAGGATTGCATATGAACACTAAATAGTTCTATGTCATTTCTGTACGTGCATGTCCTTAACTTGCATCCAGTGTGTACAATTTTCAGCAAACAATCCCCAACAGACTTAACATTTCTTAGATCAGTAGAGAGGCATGTTCATAAATTATAAAAGAACCCATGGCAACTGTCATAAGAAAGAACAGAGTTGAACCTTGCACAAACTCACATATGAACTCTCATTCTGAAAGAAACTTAGAAAGTGCTAAGCTGTACAGCATTTGAGTAAGAGGCTCTGCGCTTGACATGGCTGCCATTGTGGAACTTAGGGGCAGCTATGGAGAATTGGAGCGAAGTAAGGTTGGAAGCATTGGCTCCCACATGGTCACTGGGCTTGATAAGTCTCATAAAGATATGAACAGTAGCTCAACAGTCTGTAAATTTTAAGATAAATTTGTAATGTAGGAGACTTATGCTGCCAGTTCAGCACACAGTCTAAATTGGGGTAGAAGAAAATGGGGGACCCTATTTCATATCTCTTTACTTACTGATTCATCAGACAACTGGAGCATTCTGTTTTTAATCTATGCCATTCACACTTCCCCAGGGCTAATGTCAGTTTACTTGTGTAGGTATTGCTGTTAACTGAAATAGAAATGTACTTAATTTCAAATACTATTTGATTTGATATTATTAATGGTCCGGTTACTTTAGAGCTTTTAGGATAGACCAATGGAATGGGACAATTCCATGTAGTTCTAACATGTTATATTTATTTTTATATTATTTAACCATTCTAGGAGTCAATTCACATGTGGAATGGATGGAGATGGTTATTCTTCTTGCCACTTACTCTTGTCCACAGTCTACGTAAGGTCCAAACAGTTACTTTTTAGAATTACACCTCTGAATAATATATTTATTTCCTTTTTGACTCCCCAACATTTAAGTACTCATCCTATTTGGGGTGTATTCTATGTAATATATGTCTTTGAGGGAGACAAAAATCCCCAGTATGGAAGCAAATTAACTCAAAGAAAATGTTTACTATAGAAAAGAAGAAAGCTAAAAACAATTAATATAAAAATAGTTAAATAGTTTTCTTAAGAACACATTTTAGGGCCACTGTCCTACATTATTATCTGGGAAAAAGTTCTCTTATTAGTATGTTACTATATGAAGTACCCAAGTAACGCCACAGTAGCAATTGCAGTCTAGATTCTAAGAAAGACTTGTTGAGACTGTTTGTTCTCAACTAACAAGGCCTTACAGGACTAAGTTGACTTTGGCAGCATTAGTTTTTCCAGAGGGTATTCAAAGTAAGAGACATTGAAATCTCAGAAACTGTCTTCTGAATGTTTACTTAGAAAGTCAGTTTTATAGGTAAACTGTGTTTTCTGTTCAGAAGAAGGGAATTAGAAACATTAGATACTGAAAATTACCCAGGTGTTTCATTCCCATAACAACCTGTACATAAAACACCACAAGGTATAACAGTAAATCTTCATTGTCAGGTTGACTAAACTTACAATCACCGTGTAAACACATCTCTGAATGTGTCACTGGGGATATTTCCAGAAATGTTCATCTTAAGAAGAAGAACCTTTCTGGACGTGAGCAGCACTACCCTGTGGGCTGGAGTGCTGAGCTGATTAAACAGGAAACAGGAGCTGAGCATCGGAATCCATCTCTCTCTGACCAGCTGTCTCCTGCCACCATTCCAACCCCACCAGGATAGACTGTATCCATTCTAAAACCATAAGAGATAACACAATGCTACCTATTTATCGTGTGATATTGTTACTGTAATGAGAAAAGTAACTACTTCAATAAGAAATTAAGCTAATTTTATCTATTTATTTGATGTTTTAGGGGGATAAAGTCTCACTCTGTAGCATGAACTGGTCTTAAACTCTAGATTCTCTAGCCTCAATCTCCTGAGTTCTGAGACAGCAAATTTATGCCACTATTCCTCACATAACATATTTTATACTATCATTTAATAATTCTTCCTGAAGTTAATATTCCTAGTTAAAAAATGCATCCTTTTAGTAGTGACATAGGTATGAGTAACATCACAACTTATTATAATTAACTATGATTGTTGTAAGATCATACATATGCATATACAATTACATATGGACTTTACAATATAGTGTTTGTATTTGGATTAGCCACTAAATTCCAGTGTAATGCTTTTTTTAATAAAAAATAACCTGACCAGTTGGAATATATCAAAGCATTTCTATAAAGCACATACTACGATGAAATAAGAAATTTAATTCTAGTGAATGAATCATACATTTCTAAATGCTAACAGAATTATCAAATGTATTCTTGAATGAAACATTTACATAGAGTATATGTTTTAAAAGCTAATTTCAGGTAGAAGTTAAAGTGACTGTTGGAAACTCAATCCACATATGCTTCTTCCCCTTTGCTTTTTCTAGACATTTCAACACTCATGTGCTTGGCACACAGATACTGTTAACAAGTTGTTTACCCAATAATGAAATAGTCATGAGCCACATAAAACTTCAGTAGATGGCAGAGCATATGTGTGATGGTGTTCCCATAAGATCACATCCTTCAGTGACATCATAGCTGTCTTCATTTGTGGAAGCACACCCATGTTCACACAACAGTACAACCACTAAGTGACACATTACTATGGGTGTGTCGCTGCATGACTATACCAAACACAACACAAAACCCAATTTGCCCAGAAAAAAAAGCTTCTAATTAGCTGCTTTGGTTGAGCTGACATAACACAATCACAGCACTGACTAGCTACCCAAGGACACTATGTACATGAAGTTATTGTCCAATAATCGGAAGGTGTTAAGAACAGAAATATATATTTTCTGTTGTAAACCTTTGGTTTTAAGCTGATTAATATGAAGAGAAGATAATCATATGGATGTGCCTCAGCTTCCTTTGACATCCTTCTTATCTTTTTTTAAGGCATAAAGGAAAAAAGCAACAACTCTCTGTGCCTACAAAGAGAGAAATCTTCTGATCTAATAATTTTTTAGTTAGATTGGGTGCAAATATCCTCTTACAAAATATATCAGAAGTAGTTTACAGTATTTAATTTAGAAAACCAGGTAGATTGTTTTGTAAAGAACAATTGACCCTTCCAATGGGAATCAAATGCATCAGTAAGCCGAAGCTTCAAGCCTGCTCCTAGGGCAGACACTCTTGTCAGCTGTCCTGTCACAGACAACCTCAGGAAGCAAGTGTCAGATACTTCAGGCATCTCATGGCAAAGTAACAACTCAGAGGAAGAAATGCTGTTTGGAGTTGCTCCAGTAATTTTAGAATCTGAGATACAAAGGTAAGAACTTAGTGGGTGTCATTTTTATCTGGGATCTATTTAAATGGGTGCCATAGCATGAAAAGTAACAAAACGGCAGTCTCAGAATCCAGGAGAGTGTGGTCTGTTAGCTCTGGGGATGTTTCCTGGAACTCTGAGCCACAGCCATTGCATGCCAAAGTTATATTCATAACAAACTCCCTAGCATAGCAATATTGAGGACCATATGCTTCCTCAATTTAGGCAAACTCAAATGTAAACAGAGCCTTTTGGTGAATTTAATCCAAAGATATTATTTTAAACCTATTAAACTAAACATGGCAATGGGTTTCTTTAAACCAAAAATAAGGGTAAAACGCTTCCTATGCAAAGACTGATTTTTACATATTTCTTATATTTTTGGTTTTGTTTTAAACAGGGTCTATGTATTTCTTATCTTTATGCTTGTACTGAGAGAAGGAAGCAACATGAACCACAAATAAGCAAATGAAAGTATTCTACACTGATCCTGTAATACTTCCCTCATAAATTCTTTATTCAGTTTCTGTCTTCTTGACCTTTGCTTAATTATCTAACCCAGCACAAAAAATTTTCCTACCTTTCCTCCCTTTCCCAAATACACCAGAATTTGATGACTAGATTGCAAGTCTTTCATAACCATAGTCAGATGAAAACAGAAAAGAAAGGCTTTAATTTTCATTCTCCATTTTATAGGGTGCTTAATAAAGACATTATGTAAACCTGCCCACCACGTCACAATTTCTAGAATTTCAAAAAGCCACAACATCCTACCTTAAGTCTCTTCAATAAGTATTTTCTACTTGATCCTAAAGAAAAATAGAACATTTTACTCTAACTTCTAAAATTTTGTTTCATCAGATTTGAAAAATCACGTTAGTTAGGTTTCAGCTGGTCATAGTGAGGCTGAGACAGGAGGACTAGGAATTTGAGGCCAGCCCGGACTGCACGAAACCCTGTTAAACGAAATAACATGCAAAAAATGCAGAAACAATAAAAGGTTCTAGACAGAGCAAAATGGAAGTTTTAACCAATTATTAAAATAGGAGTTTATTCCACAATTTCTCCCAGCATTTTGGACATATCTGATTTATGGATACAGACAAAAAAGCTCACATTGTCAGAATAAAATATTACTTTTG
>LZPO01099209.1:0-11026 GCA_001675575.1 Neotoma lepida | reverse complement strand
CACTGACATTAGATTGCTTACAACTGCTTCTAACTCGAGTTTCATGGGCCCCAACACCTTCTTCTGGCCTATGAAAGCACTTCACCTCATGTGCACATACCTACATGCAGACACACATACACATATACATAAATAAAAATATCTTAAAAAAATAAATAGTTGTCTATCAGTTTATCTTTTGACAATTAAATTTAGTTTTTAAAAATCATATTGTATTTGGTTTTATCTTCAAGAGAATTTTTAATAACAAAATGGCCCTCTTATATGTACAAACTAGAGTTCAAAATTTTATAGGTACTTTCTGAAGAAGATAATATTGGTTATATTTCTATTGTTGTAGTAAAACACCATAACCTATGCAAGTTATAGAAGGAAAGGCTTATTTGGGCCTTACAGTTTCGGAGGGTGAGTCTGTCATAATCATGGTCTGGAGCATAGCAGTAGGCAGTCAGGCATAGTATCAGACCAGCAACTGGGAGCTCACATCTTCATCCACAAAGAGGAAGCAGGGAGCTAATTAGAAATGGCTGGGTCTTTTTAAATCTCAAAGCCTGCCTGCAGACTTTTAACAAGGCTACATTTTAATATTCCCTAAAAGGTCATCAATTGGGAACCAGGTATTCAAATGCCTGAGACTTATGGGAGATATCTCATTCAAAAACTACAAATATAGACAAGAAAATAAGAAAATAATTGTTGGGAGCCATGAACAAAAAAGTTTAATTATTTTGAGGAATGGGAGGAGAAGACAAACTCTATGGGCTGTCTTTTACTACACCACTCCTAATCATCTCTTTCAGGCTCAGCCCTTTCCTAGCCTTTCACTAGAGGTAAAAATGAACAAATAAAAACACAAGCAACAACAAAACTAAGACCATTTCTGTTCTGTATGATCTCATACTAATTACTACTATGAACCTTGGTTTCTCATCTACAAAATAAAGCTAATGTATTGTACCCATCTCTTTGTATGTTGTGTGGATAAGTTTGTGTGGAGTTTCTAAATCAATGCATTGCCAAAAAGGGCACCTAATGCATATCAGCTGTGTTACCACCACCACTACCAGCACAACGACCACCACCACCACTACTTTTAAATGTCTATTAATTGAATAACTCTAAGGGTTTCACTGTGACATTTCCACATAGGGATGTATCATGCCTAGATCGCACCCATTCTTACTTCGACCTCTTTTCTTCTCTCCTTCTCTCCCCCTGTTCTCTGCCTAGATTATTTTTTTAATAAATTCATTCATTCATTCATTCATTCACTCATTTATTCATTCATTCTTTCATTCTTTCTTTCTTTCATCCATTCATCCATCCATCCATCCATCCATCCATCCATTCATTTAACATCCCAGCTGCAGTTTCTCCCCCTCCTCTCCTCCCAGTTCCTCCTCCTATTTGGTCCTGCCCCCAATCCACTGCTCCTCTGTTTCTGTTTAGGAAAGGGCAGGTCTCCCAAAAGTATTAACAAAACATGGCATATCAAATTGCAGTAAGACTAAGTACACCCCCATGTATTAAGGCTAGGCAAGGTGACCCAGTATGAGGAGTAGGGTCCCAAATCTGCCCAGATTTTTAACTGTCCTATATTCCAGTTTTATTCATTTATTTTTAAAATTTGTACATAGGAGAAGAAATGTGATACTTTTTTCTGTTTCTGGCATATTTTGTATAACAAGAGGTCCTTACTTCCATTCATTTTCCTACGAATGACAGTTTTATTCTTTTTCATGCTTGAACCATAAGCCATTTTCTATGTTAACCATATTTTTTACTTGTATTTATGTTTATGGTACCCTCATTGATACCATATTTAGTGTGAACAATGCCACAATAAACATGGGCATCTAAGTAACTCTTCTGTATACGAACTTCTTTACTTTGGTTATATGCCAAGCTGCTTATTTTAGTCTCTGTTTATTGTAGTTATATTATAATGTTTAATTATTCCCTGGAGTGACTGACTTTGAGAAGTATATAAATGTACAGTAGTAAGTGCTGAATTCGGAGAATCTCTTTTTTAATTTCCATGATTGCTCACTACTCCTTTTCTTTCCCGGGCACCATGGCTTAATTATAGCCTTTGCCACCACCTTCATGAGCAAATCTAACAGCTCCTTAGTTTGTTCCTCTTTCATCTTCCCTTCTTTCACCTTTACTCCATTCAGTTCCAGAGTGCCGGCTCTAAAGACTGAACGATCTCAGATAGGCACCAGCTCTTTGTGTGTATATAATAAGCCCCTCCATCTATGGCCTGGCCTTCCAATCTGCTAAATCTTGAAGTTTGTGAAATTACAGCCAAATGAGTGAATTCACCCCTGAAAAATTCTCCTGTATTCATATTTTACTCTTATTTCCTGGGATGATCAGGGAAATTATTTACTGAAGAATCAATAGCTGTAGAGTGACAGAAGAGTAGTAATATTTTACTTTGTAAAATTTCTATAAATCCTTTCTAAATAATTTCGACTTCCCCAAAAATTCATGTCTTTTTTTTAACTGTTCATCTTTTGTGTCATTTTTACATTGTTCTTACCCATAGGAATCTATTAAGATTTCCCTTAGTATAGTATTATTAATATGAATTAAAAAATGATTCACATATGCAGGGACAGTGTGTCAGACCTTTATCTTCATTCTTTTATTTAATCTTTGTATCATTTGTGTAAGATACATTATTCCTATTGTTCAGAGTAAATCATTAAGATTAAGGCAGATTAAATGGTTTGGTCAAGATACTCTTACAAATAACTTGTTGAAAAATGTGTAGATTTATGAGGACTATCCAGGAAGTCCCAACCACATAATTTAATGTACCTGTCTATCATATAAACCACATGATTATGTTATTGTTCTTAGAACACAATTCAAAGGGATNCAGAAACACTGGAAGGACTAATCAGAAACCTTTGGAGGAAACTGTGTTTGTGAACTGGTGTTGTTTTCTAAATAAGCATGCACATATTTTCATGAAGATACATAGATTTTGTATAATACTAATAAACTACTTTATTTCACTATTTCCTCCTTAGAAATGTTTTGTTTACTCGCATTTTCATTAAGCATATTTTCTTTTCAATTATTTTTCATTCAGGCCAGGGAAATGTCTCACTGGATAAAGTATTTCCTATGTAAGCTGGAGGACCTGAGTTCAGGTCCCCAGCACCCTCACAAAAGCTGGGAGTGTCAGTGGTCACCTGTAATTCCAGAGCTGGGAGATGGAGACAGAAGAGTCTCAAGGGCCTACTGATCAAACCATCTGGACAGTCAATGAGCTTCAGATTCAGAGAGCAATCTTGTCTTTAAAAAGTAAGATGGAGCCAGGCAGTGGTGGTGGACACCTTTAATCCCAGCAATCAGGAGGCAAAGGCCAGGGAATCTCTAAGTTTGAGGCAAACCTGGTCTACAGAGAGAGTTTCAGGACAGCCAGCGCTACACAGAGAAACAATGTCTCGAAAAACCAATAAATAAATAAACAAACAAACAAATAACTAAGATGGAAGTCAGTAAAGGAAAGTAAAGGAAAATACATGGAATTGTACCCTGGCCTTCACACATTCATGTATGGGTGCATGTACCTGCATATACACATACGTATACACCACATGCCCACCCATACACATAGAATATTAAGTAAATAAGTAAGTAAACAGTTTTAAAATCTAGTTTAATGTGAAATTTCTGTGATCTTATACATCTTTCAATGTATGTAGTCATTACATATGAAATAGAGAAAAGGTAAAAATATGAGGGCTTGCTAGATAGTTCAAGCAAGTAAAGGCTCCTACTGATAAGCCTGATGATATGGGTTTAATCCTTAAGACCCACAGATAGAAGGGGAGAGCCAAGTCAAATTCCTTATATCTAATACCTAAGATAGACACCACAGTAATATTTCAGGAACCCAGAGATGATACACAGAATGTCATTATACTAATAAAGTTGTTTTCCCCTCAAGTAACCTCTGACTTGCTTTGGAGCTGTCAAGATTCCTTTCTTGTCTTCTAGTAGTTTGCCTTACACGATGGCTATCAACAGTGCTGCCTCCTCCACTTCCCAACATACCAACATTCAAACTAGCTTTGGTCATTGTGATAGAGAAAACAACCAAAATTCATGCCACACAACAATGCAATTTGGTCATGTGTATGCAGGGCTGATTATTGGTCTGTGATAATTAGAATGATGGTTTACCCTTTGTTATAGACATAGAGACTAGAATAATTCTACTTTTTTTTGTTGCTGGTGCTACAAAATGGCCTTTGATATGCTATGGCCAGGTGGGAAAGAAAAAGATTCTAAATTATGGAAGACAAACAAAAAATTCTAACTTAAAACTTATGAGTAGTTTAATCAGATTGTGTCTGCCTTGTAAATTACAGTGTCATTCCTTATTCTCCTTAGCCCTGGAGCTCACATAACTTCTTTCATTATTCCACTGAACTAGACTAGAGCTCTTCTTGATCTAGACCTCATTCTTACATCAGAACTGTGAACAAGAAGATTCTGTGAGCTTGGCCTATCAAAGAGGACCTTGGAAGTTCTGCTTTATGACACTACCAAGATAAGTATGGTCCTCTTCCAGTCAAGTAGTCTCTGCCCATCTACTTTATAAGCTGCCAAAATGCCTATGAATTCTCTTCCATCAGCTATTTTGGCTCACATGGTAGCCATTAACAATGTGCCTCCTCCTCCACTTCGCAACATACCAGGTAAGTGACACTTTTTGAAGGTCCCATGCCTTCACTATTGTTTCCAGTGGTACTTGCTTCATTGTGAAAAATGGGGATTTGAAAGTCAGTAGAAATACAGAGGCTCTTACTTACAGCCTAGTAATGGAAGAATATAGTTGTACAAGTCTGGCTTTATCTATTTGTGTCTATTTTTATTATTTAGGTCTGAAATACTGTTTTCTTTTTTAAATGAGGATCTTGATGAGATCTCAGGGCTTTGATAATGTGCCTCTTCTATATAAATATAAAAATACTTTTAAGGAAGAGAGAAAATGGAATCCTTTTGAGATTACAGGAAACTACAGGCATCTGTTTTTGGAAAAGCTTGCATTCTCTGCACTGAGTTGGTCCTACTGGTCTCAGTGCATTTTCACTAGAGAATTCTCATTTTAAATTTATAATGGGAAAAAGGTAATTTCCATTCTTCTGAGTGAAATATATTTCTATTTTACTTTCATACTTGAGCTTTTGGTTTATCATGTCTTAGAAATTATAAATACAGAATTAAATATTTTGTAATCTAGACATTGAACAGTATTTATCATGTGTAGTCAATGTAAGCCCAGGATATTGTACTAGGGTAGTATATAGGGCTAATACTGTACAACTTTTAGATCTGTTGGACACCAGTATACTTAATAATAACAGACAATAATCTCTATGTTGAAATTTAAAAAAAATAACTTTAGGTAATATAAGTAACACTCATGACTCAAAGCTCAATAAAGAATTACTTCTAGTATTTTCTTCTATCTTTCTGTAAAAGTTAAGTTCTAGATAAAGTTTAAAATTTCACGTCATAATTTCCAGAGAAAAGATATTAAAAACAGAGGCTTATACATTTTGAAGGAGTATAATAAATATGTGTGTGTATGTATATATCAATACATGTAAAAATATTAAATATATTTTATACAAAGTCTTTATAATTAACTGCTATATTTGTTATTTTATGTATCTATTCCCATAGTAAAAGTATTCTATGTATTCAAAATTTTCTGTTCTATTTATGTGTAAATACATATTCAAGTAATTTTGCCCCTAAACCATCTACTGTCAGGTTTTATTTGTGAAAAACTAAATTACCCTAAGATTTTTTATCAGCCCAGGAAGTGCAATAGCTGTGAGTTAAAAGATCAAATTAATTTAGAATCAATGGGATGAGATGTGTGCTGCCCTCTGCAGTCTCTTCCAAGGACACTTGACTTCTCTGAAGTGATTAAAAGATGAGAAATCGGCAGTAATTTAGATCTTAGAGCTGAAAGGCGCATAATGGAGAACAGCAGACAGCAGCACTCCTCGTTTTCTCTGTAGAGGTTTTTAGTGGATGTTCTGTGCCTGTGACTGCCCTTTGGAGATATGTCCTGCCTGCTTAATGTCTCAGGCTTTGTGTTAACTCCAGCAAGTCTACAGTTTTCTTTGGCAAACTTTGTTGTCACAGCTGAAACAATAATCTCATGAAACCTCAGACTGGCAATTCTTTGTCTGTAGAGTGACTCAACCTGTTTCATATGGGAGCTGTAAAAGTACAATGTACATAAATAGGGATGCTTGGTTAAGTACCTACAACATCTAGCCACTATATACATCTTTGTTTGCTTTGAGTTTGGTCAGTAAAATTAGACTTAGGGATGCATATTTGCTTTCTCTTTAAATATGTCCATGTGAGTAACATTTACTGAACACTTTCTACAGACAACATATAAGTACTTTTCGTGTTGTTTCATTTATGTCTCACAAAAACCTTGTGAAGTCTGTGGTAGGCAGAGCAATGCCCACCAACGATACCCACATCCTGAATTCCAGAAACTATGACTATGCTAAGATGCTGACAAGGCAAGGGAGTTGTTATGTTTACAGGCAGATTTAAGGCAACTAAATCAGCTGCTCTTGAGCTGGGGAGAACCTCAGACCAGAGTGCATATTGAAATCATAAAGACTTATCAGAGAAAGGAGATGTGAGAAAGACTTGACCGGCCATTGCTAGCTTTGAAGATGAGGGAAGACATGAGACAGGGAGGCATCTGGGCAGTGTCAGAAGCTAGCAAAGACAGCCATGAATTCTTCCCTAGTGCCTCAGGAATATCACCACCCTGCTGTTAACTTGATGCTAGCTCAGTGACCTACTTCAAACTTGTGATTTCCAGACCTTTAACATAACACATCGATATTTGAAAGCTGTTTCTGGCAACCATTTACGAGGGAAAGGAAAAATGAATGCAAGCTCTCTCTCATAATCAAAGGTAAAGAGGCTTACATATCATAGTAGGAGTCACAGTTGGGAAGGGATGAAGGCTCCTCAGAATATCCTCACGAAAACAACAGCATCAATAGAGACACCAATTCCATTTTGTCTGCTAACCTTCTGATTCAAGGGACCCCACATATAACAGCTCTTCAAACACTGCTCTGGTTCTCATTGCCTGTGAAATTATGATTCCCAGACAGTGCCCAGAGGCCAGCCTCCTGAGTCAGTTTCCAGTTTTCTATAACCTCCTGCTTTTGACTCAGGATTCTTCACAGCTTGCTAACCCCAGGAAAGAGAATTTTTTTTTCCAGAAGCAGAAGAGTGTGTTCACATTTTATTCTAGATGAGAATTATTTCAAAGATCTTGCAGTTAGAAGAACATATAGTCGTTTTCGCATCTGAGTGAAATAGTGGACGTTGGAAGTACTCTCATTGACCCAGTATTATAACTTGATCTCTTGAAACAACAGAAGGAAAGGAAAGAGTGTTAGTGAAATGCAGGATTCCGACTTCACCCTTGCCTTGTGGTTAGGAGTATGGCCTAGTGAACTTTGTTTTCATTAATACGATGCTCCTCTATTTTCCTCACATTTCTTAGGCGTATCTTACTGAGGAAAGATTTAAAGATAGGTTATACATTTTAACTACTGGATCATCAGGGAGGAATTAGTGAAATGGCTCTGTGCTTTGCCAGGTTGCAAAGCACTCAAGATTTGCAAGACATTTGCAGGTGTATATTACTGGTTCTCACTTATTAAGATATGGAAGGAAAATAAAAGACTGCAGACACTTTAGGGAATTCAGAGGAAAGGTAGAACTCTTAAGTGAATGGTTTTTCTCTGCTCTTTTCTGCCTTTTAGTGTGCATTCACTGAAAGCCTGGAAATACCATGCTGCCACTCCTAAGACTTCAAGGGCATTTTCTGTAATTTGAGAGTCCTTTAGTAGTTCAATATGAAAGAAGTCTCCAAACAAGTATTTAGAAAAGCGAATATGGCACCATTTTAACATCTTCAACTATTCAAACTTCTAGAGACCCTGGTGGGGGAGGAAGAAAGAGAAGAGGGGCTTGTCAGTAGAGAAGAAAATCATACAAATGTATTGTAATACTTAAAGAAGCAAAATAAAAAAAGATAATTGAATATAAAGAAATGATGATGAGAACAGAAATTCCAAGAAAACGGAGAAAGAATAAATGGCTGAATATTTGTGTGTTTCTCTACACTTGTAGAAACAGTAAGTATGGATAATTCCAGGAGACAACTAAGGAAACATGGCATTGGAAGATTTAAAAATTATTTTTCAGAGTAAAGGTCATTTTTGGTTGTTAATACCATGGAGAAAAATTGTGTGTTTCATTGGAAAAACAAACAAACAAAGGAAAAACAAAAAAGTAAGCAGGGTAATGTGGCACAGGCCTATCATCCTAGTGCTGTAGCATTCCAGGCAGAAGGCAGGATGATTTGTCTGGGATTATCTCAATATCTGCATACTTTGGTTGGACAATTTTGAGTGGATTTTTAATATAAATCCTGTATTTCTCATATTCACTGAACTCGTGTTTCCTCATTTTTTCTCAAATTCATGGCCTTGTTTTACACACACACACACACACACACACACACACACACACACATCAAAACCAAAAACAATCAAAAAACAAAAAAACCTAGTGAATCCATTCAGTATTGTTCATATGTACTTGTGTTTAGGGCTGACCACTCGGATTGGTTACCCTATCAGAGGGCTCATCCCCTAGATTCAACAAATGAGCTTATGAAATGACCTTGAAAATTGATTATCAAAAATGAATTAAATTATAGTTACTGGAGGGGAATCACTAATTTACTAAACTAGCATAATCCCTAACAAAATCTACAATCATGAGTTTATGCACAGATAAATGTAGTTTTCACCTCATCATGGAAACATCTCTTTGAAACAGACAAAGACCGCTAGGGAAAAATCACAATCCAAATGCAGAGTTTTAGAGCCCAGTCCCAAGGGATTTATCTACAAACGCTTCTGCACTTTAGGCTCAGGGAACATCATGGAAGAAAGGTCAGAAAGATAGTAAAGTCCTGACAATCCCGGAGTTTGCTGTGAGATTGAGTTGATTGCTTGTAGCTCTTCATCTGGGGGTGGGACCTCGAGAAAATCTTCCCTCCAGCTTGGCATGTCAATAATGTGTTTTCATTATGCAGGTCTTGTTCAAGCAGCCATATTGTTGATATTTCTTGGATGGAACTTCTCTGTCATATATAGAAGACACTCTTGCAGCAGACATCTTAGTCCTATCACTCTTAGAACCTTTCCATACCCACTTCCTTGATTTTTCACTGAGCCTTGGGTATATGGGTTACATTGGAAATATCTCATTTGGTATTGGGCACCCAGTGATCTGCATTTGATCAGTTATGGATCTGTAGTAGTCTCCACCTATTTCTAAGAACAAAAAGATTTTTTGATGAGTGAGAGCTACTCTTATATTGGTATAAACATAAGTGAGTGGCTTTTTAAATTAAATTCTGTGAATTCAGCTTGAACACAATTATGCTTGAACAGGAAATGGTGAAGAAAATGAAAATCTTTGCCAGTCAAATCTGTCCACTATGTGTCAGCCTGGGTCTTCCCAAGAAATGCTACTGTTCTGTCCTCAGTCTACCTCATAAATTAGAATTCTGTTATCAGTACTACTGTAATGTCAGTCCATCAGCCAGTTAGGTTCAGCCTCTATCGGTCACTGAACTAACTCGTGGTCTTCCTTCCAATATGTAACAGGAACCAGATACTTATTTTTGTGTAATGATTAAAGAAATTTGATTACATTAATTTCTATTCTGAATCCTAGGGTTCTACTCTTCTCCAAATCATAGGTTACAATTCATTGTCTATAATCTGATATTTATATCTTTCATGATGTGGCCAAAATCTATCACCGTGTCCTACTGTTTACATTTCTATTAATATAAATTTCTTCTATAGTTAAAATGATTATTATCATCCATTAAATCTGTCAATACTGACCTTTGGGAAGTGGTGATGGTGAGTCAGGCATAAGGGGAATTCTTAGATTTAATTAGACATTCAAATGCTCACAAGAGTGGCATATGGGTACAGGAGAATGGAGAAGCCCTCTAGCATGCAGATTTCCCTAGATGATGACTTTTCAAGATGATGGATTTTAACCTATAAACTAAAATAAATGCTTTTCCCATTCCCAATGTTGTTTTTGGTCAGTGTTTTATCACATCAAGAATGTAAATTTGGACAGAACTATTGAACTAGAGAGTTTGGCTATCAAGCATCTCTTGATAGCGATTATCCACTTTTCCCCAGCTGTTGGTGTCTCCCTAGGAAAAGCCACAGGCAGTCCCTTACATACATAGCTTGCCAGTATTCCTGCTGTACACATCTCTTCAGTGTTAACTGATTCTTTTAGTGCTCAGTGGATTTTTATGTGTATGTACTTCATTTTTCTCTTTTGTTTTTACTGCCCATGGCTTTTTGGTGTTGTATATACAAGAAAATATTTTTCTGACCCATGCTGTTGCAACTGTTTTCCTTTTCACCTACCTCAGGATTTTACAATTTCAAGTTTTGTAGTTAAATCTTTAATCCATTTGAGCTGTTTTTTTATACTATGTGAAAAAAGGACCAACATTTTTATCTTTTTTTTTTCTTCTTCACATGGATATTCAATTTTCCCAATACCAATTCTTGAAGAGATTATCTTTTCTGCATTTGTGCTCTCAGGACCATTATTGAAAATTAGCTGAAGGTAAATGGATGTATTTTAAAAATCTGATTCTGTTTGTGGCCAGGTTTATGTTTATTGCAATATCATGCCATTTTGATTATAATCTTTTAATAAGGTTTTTCTTTTGAAAGACCTTTGATCATTTCCTTAAAGATTGCTTTGATTGTGCAGTCTTTTGTTGTTGTCCTCTATGGATTTAAAGAATGACTTTTTATACTGGTAAAAAATGACATTGAGATTATTGTAGGTTTGCATTGGATTTGTAAATAATATGGGG
>LZPO01099208.1:0-11033 GCA_001675575.1 Neotoma lepida | reverse complement strand
CACACACACACACACACACACACACACACACACACACACACACCACATTGTGGTACAAATTATTTTAAAAGATAAAAATTTTACCAGTGTACATAGGATTATATTTAATTTTAGTAATTTCAAACTAATTTTTTGTTATTGTTATTGATTCTTCTCTCTGGTCTTTTCTCTATCCCAGCCTTTTGTCCTCCCCGCTCTACACACCTTCCATAGCCTCCTTTCCATTTTCACATGTGACCTATTGCCCTCTCTTTCTACTTCGGCAGCTCTTTTCCCCCTCTCATGGCCTCCTTTCTAGTTTCATAGCCTTTACTTACACTGCTCATTTATAGACATACATACAGACATTAGATGCTAGGGACTATGTAGGAGAAGGAGCACATAATTTTTTCCTTCTGAGACTGCATAACAGTTCTTTTCCTAAGTCTCGTCATTGTGTCTTGTATATATGAGAGTTAAACCACAAAGATACTCTTCAGCTCTCCATATGCGCTCAGCTAAAACAAAGTATTTAAATGGTAAAAAAAAAAATACTGTGTTAAATGGGNATCTTTCTGAAATCTTCTCTGGCTCCATATGAAACCAAGTTGTAATAAGAAATTAAGAAATAAGATGTGCTGGGAACCCGCGCTATGTTAAATATGGTTTGTTCGCTAAATGCTACAAGCTTAGCTCCGGTGAGATGCTGTGAAATTGCTGGGAGTTTTAACAGGTGGATCCTAGTAGAAATTGTCTAAGCCTTTGTAGGTACTTCTTTTATTGGGTAGTAGTGTCCTTCTCACAGAATGGGATTGACTTACTGAGAAAGCAGATTGTTATCAAGCAAGTTCACTTTCTCAGTTTGCCTTTTAGTTCTTATATGTCATGTTATCTCTCTGCACATACCATTTGCTCATCATAGTCACTTTCATCCCACAATGCTATATGCTCTGGTNTGATGCAGTCAGGGAACCATAATCTTGGATGGAACCTTCTTTATAACCATCCTTTATGTGGTATTGAGTTATTAGCAATAGAAACCTGGTTGAGAATGTGATTAAAGTATATTCTGTTGTTGGTTCTTCTGATGCTGTTGATTTAGTAGGTAGAAATTGTTATATACTTGTGTTAGTATGCCCCAGCTACTACTTACTGATGATGTATTAATGGTTAACACTTGATATTCTCTCCCAAAAAATTATAATCCATCAATTTTACTGCCTGCTAGAAAGTGACTCAAGGTATAGACAGTTATTAGGCTTACCAAGAATTCATCCTTCCCTTCTTTGTAATAGGAATGGTGATTTCCTTTTTTATAGTGAAGTTACCTTTGTGACATGCTCCTGCTTTGATGTTCTGCCTCACCAATGCACAAAGGAAATGCCACCAATGAACATGGCCTAAATTCTCTGGAAGTGTTGCTCAAAGTAAATCTATGTCCCTTCGAAGTTGATTTTTCTAGTCATTGTATCCCAGTGATAGAACATCTGACTTGCACAATTGTCAATTTTTGTACTGAAGCTGTCAATAACATACTTTCTATTGTTTTGAAGTTTACTCAATTTTAAAAATTGTTTCATTTACATTTTGAGATTATAATACAATTGTATCATCTCCCTCTCCTTCTCCTCCCTCCAAATCCTCCCACATACTTCTCCTTTCTCTCTTTTAAATCCATGGCCTCCTTTTATTAATTGAAATTACATTAATGTATCTATATATATGTAGATATACATATATGTATATTCATAAATACATAAATATTATCTACTTTGTATAACATCACGTGTATGTTTGCTTACAGGGATAAGCATTGTGTTGGGTATCCAATCGGTGCACTTTCTGACATATTTAATGCTTTCTCACTTTTCAGTTTTGATACTGGCTGTTATAAGTTCCCTCTTCTCTTCATTATTAAATTTATTTTAGATTTGTCTTCTAAAAAATTAATAGTGTTAATTCTCTCTTGTACAAAGTCAATAGTTTCATTGCTATTTCTTCCATCTCAACTATTTCATGTATCACATATTTTTGAAACTGTTTAATTTTGCCTTTTCTAATATTTTATAATGCATTGTGTTTCTTTGGTCTTTAACTTCTGTTCTTACAGAAAAAATTATTTGGGTTATAAATTTTCCTAAAAGCAATGCTTTTGCCACATGTTTTCATGGTAGTGGTTCAAATATATCTTATAGTTATTTCTAAATTTCTATTTTATTGTTCTTGATCCATGGGTTATTTGGATGCAAAGTTCTTTATTTCCTTCACAAATGGTTTTCAAAATGCAGTTATGCAATTTGTAGTGTTTTCATTTTGTTTCTATGTAGTTTAAAGGTAAATAGTGTGTATTTTGATCATATTTGTTGCAACTATTCAGAGAAGTATTGACAATATAACTTTATCTTCAGGAGGAGCTAACACTTAGGTTAGATGAGGCATCCTACAAAGACACTCAGGTGGTAACTGTGCTAGCAATGTGCATAGATCCCATGTTGAACCATCGTCTAAGCCCTTATCACTGAGGATGCTACATACACAAGGGTAGCTGTGCAGTACCAATTATATCAACAAAATTCCATGGGACTGGCAAACCTGATTCANCCATAAATATAAGCTAGACATTCTAACTTGCTAAAATCTTACAATATTTAATCATATGTCACAAAATAAAGTAGTCTTAAAAATTCCAAATATTATGATCACATTGCCATTCTGACTTCCCTGTAATTAAAATGAAAACAGAATGTCAGATGTAATATGGTGNCCTGTAATTTAAAAAAAGAAAATTAGCTAATATCTAAAGAAATAAAAAAAAACTATAGAATTTGTTTACTATCAGTATATCAGCATTGTCTCACTAGTACCTTACTAGTATAGGGTGTTCATTAACAGAACATCTCATGTATTCAGGGTGCACCGTATGGGTGCATGTAGGAATTGCAACATGTACGAATTGCAAAGAATAAAAAGCAAGGGGATATACATTATCATTATAGATAGTGATTCCGTTATTAAAAATTAGACTGAAATTTTCCAAAAGTTTTATGTTTATGTAAGAATNATGGAGATAACATANATACTAACATGGTAAAGATGTAAAGACCTGCCCCACAAATCTGTGGTGAAAGTTCTACTCCCCACTCACTTCTTAAATAACTCCCATCTCTACATAGCCTTGAAGTTAAATGGACCAAAGGAGAACCAGCTTATCCCGAGGTAGTAGGTTTTAGTTTTCTGACAGCTGAGGGGTTATTTAAATGAGCCAATTGCATATTGCTGTAGGTACCAGTGGGCATCTCATGCTTTTGGGACCAACATAATGCCTCAGAAGCATGCTTAAAATCTTAATGGAAGTATTGTCTACACACTTACTGAAATTGCCATTACATTTACATCCACAGTTTCCAGCTGTAGTTTATAATTTAACATTTTTAATTTCCAGTTAGAGTCTAAGTACAAATAAGTAATTTTGAGCTAACACTTTAAAAATATTCTTAAAAAAACATTTTAATTAGTTCTTTGAGAATTTTATACATGTTTCAAAATATATACCATTCCTCTCCCAACTATCCTCAGAAATAGCCTTGCCTTCCCTACTCATCGAACCTTGTGTCTTTTTCTTCCTATCAAGGCCAATTTAACATTATTGTAGTGTGTGTATGTGAGTGTGTGAGTGTGTGTGTGTGTGTGTGTGTGTGTGTGTGTGTGTGCATGTGTGTGTGATATGTGTGTGAGCCCTGGTGAGCATGTAGATGCCAGAAGACAACTTTGTGGTACCAAATCCTTCTACCTTTACGTAGGTTCTGGGGATTGAACTCAAGTCACCAGACTTGAACTATCAGAATCATTATCTGCTGAGCCATTTGCCAACCCATCATTCAACATGTTTAAGCTCCAATAGAAGTTCNGTACTTTTTTAGTACTTCACCCTGAATTATACTTGTAAATAATTTTGGCATTCTTAACTGATGAAATTTCAAAAGTATTTTAANTTCATTTGAACATTCTACCTTTTTTCTAAAATACATATTCATTTCTTTTAAAGTTAAAAATAATTTAAATATTTTTAAATTAAAAAATCCAATAAATCTATGATTAACATACTTATATATGAATATCTTAAAANTTTCTATGTAGGACTACATATGAAAGTTAATCAATTTCAGGGAGTATATCATTTTAACTTCTAATTATCTACCAAAAATTACTTTGCATTCTTCAAAAGAAAATTAAGAAAATTAATGTACTTCATGCATATAATCTTAATTGCATTTTTAATCAGGTCAAGATTTAGATTTTATAAACTTCCTAACAATATTTGATAAAATTGTTGATTGACAAAGAGAAATGTGTAAGCTTGCATAGATAATGGATATTTAATTATCTTTAGGATTTTTATTCATTAAGGCAATAGAATCTGTTTAATAAGTAAATCCCCTAGTCTCACTAGTTTAAATAAATAGAAGCTTACTTNTTCTATGTCTGAAATCTGCTTTCCTGTTCTGTAGATGGCTACTTTCTTAGTAGAGATTAGAGCCATATTTCGTTCATATCTTGGATACTCTATCACCCCAGGACACTTGTTTCTGACCACAGAAGAAAAACCATATTAAAAAAGACATATTGCTTAACTTTTAGCCAGAGGTGGTACATAGTACTTCCATTACTTTCCAATGGTCCAATGTGGCCAGATGGCCTTTCCATATTCAAAGTGATAAGAGAAGGAAAATGACCAAGCATATAATTGTCAGCTGTGCTCCTCTTTCATAAGAAAAGTGCTCAGCATCAACACGTAGCCGGTAGAAAGTCAGTTTTACTCGGAAATCAAGGTGATGTNTGGAGTGTTTAGAAAACATTTTTATTTTTATATTCTGATACAACATAGCTAAAATATGTCAGAAATGTCATATAGCATTAAATNATTTTGCAGTTGTTAACAAAAAATAACGTACATTTTGAAACCAAAATAGTCACACATTTTCTTCTAAGGATGATAATGTTTTAAATCATATGCTATCAGTTATATTAATAAGCAGCAGTTGATAGAGAGAATAAAGTGGTTTTTATCATGGTCATTTGTGGAAGACTGTTAAGACCCTTGAACATCTAGTCAAATTTATCAGAGCTCTTCCTTCACCTGACCCAGAAAATGACCTTGTCATTGATATTTCTTTTCAAATATTCAAAGGAAATATTGGTATACATTTGTATAAAGAACAACTATATAGAATTGTTGAGTTTGTAGTGAAAATTCAAACATTTCCTACATTTTTGCTATTGTCATGAGTTCTTGAGCATTAACAAGAATTAGTGGAAGTAAATAGAAAGCAAGACTAGATANATGTTCACATTGACCTCATCATCAATAGGATCCTTTTGCGGGGCTGATCTGAAGCTAAGAAGGGGTTGAAGCATAACTAAAACCCTAGCTTTTCTCATCCTGAGAACCACAAGAGTTTGGCTGCTCCCCTTCCTTGCCCAGGTGCCAGCAGACCCCAGCATTGAGCGAGGATGTTCCCTAGTGCATATAGTTGCTGATAAGCTGATGCACCTCCAAGGCTAAGAGGACCTGACTGCTGAAACATCCTGATCCGGGCTCCCTTTCTTTTCTGTATGACCTTATTAGGTTCCTTCCCCTGGTTCCTGCTGCTCCTGAGTTTGAAGTACTCTCAATATTGATGTAACATACCACCACATGGATCCAACTGTCCATTCTTTCTGGGGTAAAACTATCCCCTGTCCCCTCCTAATACAGGAGCTGTCCTCGGACAGTCTCCAGGTTGTTCTTTCCCATTGCACTCACCACTGATCAGGACCATCCTTTGGTCCTTTGGCACCAGCCACACTGCCCCACCCATCCTGCCTGCGACAGTTGGGGTAGTAATTAAGTGTCACCTTCAGACAACCACCAGACAATAGATTTTTATCATGACTGCTTGGAAGTTAAAGCAAAGTTAACACTATAACTTATTAGCTTTCAGAATTAAATATAAAAGTAAATGATATCACATTAGGATATGAAATAATATTATGCAAACCCATGGCTTAGTCCAAATAGAGCAATACAGGCATATAAAAATCTTTCCGAAGGGATCTGAAACAAGATGCATCATAAAATTAATTGAGATAATTGAGATTTCTTAAATGGAGATCAAGAATCAGTTTTCTTAGTCGTGTTTGTGTTATCATCTTGACATGTTTCCATTCTGCCTCTAAATAGNAGCTTTGACAACATGTCACACATATGTAAATGATCCAACATCTCTTCCCAGACTACAACCTGAAAAGGTATTTCTGAGGCAGGCATACAAAATTTGCAGGCATGCAAGTAGTTTGCCTTTCTGCAATATCCACTGACCAGAACTGCATAATAATATGCTCATAAAAGTATAGGATGTATAGTCAATCAGAGGACAAAACAAATTACTTAGGGTAAAACCTTGCTGTATGGAAGAAAATCATATTACATCAAACTGCATCATCATTAAGCGGTTTTCTTATCAATGATGAATAATATATATATATATATATATATATATATATATATCAACCAAAAATGGCTAATAAACAAACATTGTCAATCCAAAGCTCCAAAGTTAGCTGAAATGTGTTTGTCAGCATTTCCTTCTCATGAATAGCTGACCGAAAGACAGAGTTCAGATCATCTCTGCAAGACTTCATTAAAAATGGATGTTTCATGAAGATGGCTGCTGGTGATTTAACCGCAACACCNTGTTAACAGCAGTTTCTCACTTTTAGGTATTTGCCAATTGGTGTAAACATTAAAAAGACTTAGAAATTATTTTTTGTTGTATTGCAAAAGTATAAAAACTAAACCATCTTAGTTCCACGTATCAAGCTGAACACATGAAGCTTAGAGTGTACTGATGTAAACTTGAAGGATGTACAGGAGTATGCTTCCACTCTGTGGAGTGTATTATGTTGTGAACTTATTTTATAATAAATGAAACAGATATATTGAAAATATTGAATTCATCTTTCTCTTCAAACAATAACATACCTCTTTGGTTGGTAATGATAATACAGGGAGTATGTATAACAAAGACTATAGGCAAAGCCTTTCTGTCTGAGTTTTAAAAGGAAAGTAAAGGTAATAAATAAATATAAAATATATAATAAAAGGTAAAAGTGATACTGTCCACATTTGCTCCTTGGCTCTCATGTATTATTATTTCCAGGATCTCATGATTTATTCTTTTACTTTTTTCTGGAGATGTTATTAGAATTTGAGTTAAAAAAATCATTGAATCAAGTATTAAATATAGAAACATATTTAAACTTGGCAAAAACTCACATTTCAGCCTTTGATCTGTGTACAGCCTTCTTTACCAAGCACTTCACATTTGAAATTAAAAGTCCCCTGATNTGCAGTTTTCTAGACATTCATCTTCACGTAAGTTAAAGATCATTTTATGGACACTCACATTGGGCTCTGGCTCTTCTTCTCCAGCAAGCAAACAGGTTTTATGCTTTCTTTTCTTTTCTTCCACACATGTAGTCTGGAAATTATTCAACCTGAGACTATTGTTGGCTAAAGCTCATTTATATTTGCACTGCAAAGCCAAAGTTACAGCAGTTAATCCAAGAGGTCAGTCCATGAAGGATTATCTAAGGCAAAGTTTAGCATATGGAAGTCAAAGGTCATGCAACTTCCCTACTGAACCCTCTGTCAAAGTGTGCTTACTGTCACCATAAGGATGTACCATAAAAGAACACATTAAAAGTAAGTTAGAATTGCCTGCCCAGGACAGGCTCTGAACCACCTGCTGTGTGTTCACGATAAACCAACTGGCCCATTCAATGCTGCAATTTAACTGTCAGACCAGGTCATAGTGTGCGTGGGGTTTGAACATCTCTTTGTTTTAGCAAAACGCCTTTCTGTTAAAAATTCGAACATGTGTTCTCTCTGTACGTTCTGTTATTTATTTTTATGAGATTCCTGTGAGGAATGCACAGCATAAAGCTCATAATCCATGTTTTATAAATAAGGGAGGCATCAAAACACAGGAATTCTGTTTGATCAATCGCAAAATGAAAATGAATCTCATAAGAACAGCCAACCATGATAAATGCTCTTTTCTNCTGGTTGTATCTGAACTTGGAACAAAATAAATGATTTTAAATGTTGCATTCTATTTACAAGTATCCATTTTACATTCATCATTAGAAAAAAATCCATATATTTTAGAGATACTATTAGTGTGGCTTACATCCATGTTATAGGTATTTATAGATATGGAAATACTTAGATTTTTTAAGTTACTTTTAGGGGCAATTTTTAATATTTTGGAAATTTTTCAACTTGGCTCTTAGTACATGCAATTAAAGCATATATATATATGAATATACATTTATATTCAGTTAAATATGTTATATTAAAATAAAGGCAAATGCATGAGGCTTATTTTTCTCATTGTGCAAATTCATTTTACCATTCCTTACAACCTTGAGGCTAATATCTATTACATATTGAAGAGCTGCCTGGTGTTGTGCTATTGAGGCTCTTCCCACCCACCTCTTTTTCAGTGAAGCTGCCTCCATAGAACAGGTCTGCCACAGTGGGAGGTGAGAGTACCGTTCCCTTTAGTACCATCAGCTAATTCCACAAGTCAAAAATAGATTGTATCTTTCATTTAGAAAACCAGGGCTTGGTAAACTACTTTAGTGATACATTTATTTTTCTGAAAATATTTCTTGATTCCAAAAAGATTGAACATTTGGTGGACTTTGCAGCCAAGTTTAGAACATGTTTTGAGATCATTTAAGATCATTTAAGACTTAGCGTGCTATCCTACTGTGTACTAAGTCNTTTTATTTTTAGTCTGCCTTTAAGACAATAATGCAACAAATCCTACTATGCTTTGCCTTTCCCATTTAGTCCATTTTTACAACCTCAGCTAAAGGCATNGCTTTAAGCTTGAATTATCTACTATTTCATTTCTCTGACCCTTTAAGAAAAAAAAAATCATCAAACTCAGTCCTGGTTTAAGAAAGTCATAAAAGAATGTTAGCAATGAAGTTAAAATTTGAAAAAAAATGTTTCTTTGTCCATTGCATTATGGGTANCAGAAAAGCTGAAAATTTCTTGCAGAATAACTCTCCTCTCTGCCAAACATGGCCTGTAGCTTTTGAATTTCAGATGCATTATTATGTTAAGTTACCTTAAGTAAACCTGTAGATCAGGTCCATTAACTTCCCCTCACTGAGGGGTTCAAGAGGCTCACTCTTCTCCAAGGATTTTAGATATTTAATAATTACTAGGTGACAGAGAAGAAGAATTTTTAAGAGAGTGGTATAGCTGCCCATAAATTGACCGTGACCTATAAGTATCTCTGTTTCAATTCATTGCTTCATATACTTAAACTTCAGTGCAAATATTGTTTTTCTGCCATTGTTGCCTTTACTGAGAAGAAAAGAAATTTTTACTCACATCTCCTCAGAAAAAGAGTTCACAACACAGAATGTATTCTTCCATTCTTTGAAAAATTTAACATCCATGTCTGAAAAGATGACTCTATCATTACTGATATAAAAATGGGCTATAGCAGCTAATGAGATGGTATCCTGTAAAGTGATTGCCACTAAGTAGAAAGACATTGGTATGATACTCAGTATCCACATAAAAGCTGGGAGAGGCAGCACATGATTATAACTTGAGTACTGGGGACACTGGACAGGAAGATAGCTAGGGCTTGTTTTCTGGCTGGTTCAATGAGACTCCTTTCCTCAAAAAGTAAAACTAGAGAATAATTAATACATACNCCTGATATGCAAACTATTGCCAAGGTTATCATCTGCTCTACACAAGATGATAGTAAGGCTCGATTGCTGAAGACAATATCTATACAACTCATTGAACATGAAGAAGTCAAGCAGGTGCCTACCGAGATCCTTCACCTGTACTGTCTAGTGTTCATGGTACCTTAAGGTATTCTACATAATACCAAAGTATAAANGTACAGGAACACACCTACAAAGTCTTTGATCTACAATGATGATCTATTACAATGTGGTACTGTAATAGTGGCACAAAACTTGTGGGAATAACCAAGCAATGTCTGATTGGTAATGTTTTTGTTTGTTTTTTATTTTCTACATGGGGATGGAAGTTGCAGAATTTGGAGATGAAAGATTTGGAATATGCTGAGATGTTGGGGTGCATTTGTCAAGTTATGCTGATTGGACCCCCATCTTAAAGTTTATATCAGCATAGTTTCTTAGAGAATCTGTGCTCATCCAACTTAAATTAGTCTGATGAACCTACAACTGTGACAAAAACTTTCATTTTCTGAAATAATTCAAGCATCTATATTGTCTTACTCAGACTTTGTGGGGACTTTTAGAATCTGAGTACAGTATTGTGAAATCTCGAGTGATATGAGACAAAACGTCACACGTGAAAGAGTCCCACAGACTGAGCAAAGAGGAAAGAGAGTTTTCCTACAGCTTCCAAGGGAGATTATGAGTCATTTTGTGAGAAGCTAATCTGAATTGTGACTCTCAGGCAGAAATTACACAGTGGTGTTTCCCAAAGAGATTNGTCAGCCAACTCTGAAAGTGCTCATTACTTAGGTCATTGACATGACTAGATGAGGACATGATACTTTTACCTAGCTGCTGATGAGGTGACTCTTTTAGTNCATGAATTCATATCAGAGAAGGTTAAAAGATCTAATTCTCAGACCACAGCACAGTATAATTAAACCACATTATCTGGAGGTGGAATTCAGTTATCTGTAGTTGTTAAAGTTTCCCAGAACACCCAAAGTTCAGCAAGGCGAAAAAAGCTGCCTTAAAGGGAATACAAAGGAATTCCTTTGAATGCAAAATATAGTGAGCTAGAGCTTTGAGGGTGTACAAATTCCTGATGTTGCCCTCAAACTGTTTTAAGCAGAATGTTCAATATGGCTCTTGGATATGTGAAATATNCAAGGACTCTGAAATTTTAACAGCAAATTATTATAACTTCACTTTTCAAACCAAGTGTTTGAGACAATGATAAAATTAGCACCAGTAAATCCAACCAACTACTA
>LZPO01099207.1:0-11042 GCA_001675575.1 Neotoma lepida | reverse complement strand
GTGACACACGTCCTCCAACAAGGCCATGCCTATTCTAAGGCCATTCCTCCTAATAGTGTCACTCCCTATGGTCAAGCATTCAAACACATGAGTCTATGGGACCATGCCCATTCAAACCAACAGAGGGGTGAAAATAACTCAGGACAAAGTAGGGTCTTACTTTCATGAAACCTAGGAAGCCCGTCAGAGTAGACCACCATCTGCCAGGAGTGACAGAAATCACCACCCCACACACAAATGCTAGTCTTAAGGAATTTCAATATCTGGGTGGAAGGTTGAGCAACCCAAATGACAGCAGGATGCTGAAGCAGAGAAAGTCAGTTTCCACTGAAATGCAACGGGCAAGCCTCCTCTCAAGGATTTCCTGACGTGCCTTCAAGAGAGACAGGACATAAGAAAAATCACTAGAGAAAGGAAACTGCACATGAGATGTTGAGGGATATTCTTGAATGGCAACTGTAAGAGCTGTTTATTTTTATCAATTTCACTAAACTTGGATTCCTAGGTTTCCTACAAAGCCAGTTAGAGTTTGGCCATTTGGTTGGCCTACCATATCTTTAATAACATAGTATCTGGCATATATTTAGTGTTCAATAAACATATTTTAATTTAATGACTAAAATAATTAAGGGCTCTCTAAGCAATTATGATTCTTTAATTGCAATTTAGTGCCTTAATTAAAAAGAAAACATGAATGACCTTTTAGTCTCCACTGCTCAACCGCACAGAAGACAGAAGAAAATAAAATCTTAAGAAAGCAGCATAGTTCTCTGAGTCCACAATAAATGCTGAATTTATCCTTCACTTTGTCTAAGTTTATTTTAATTAAAAACCTCTGGAAAGAAAACAAAATAAAACAAGTTTAATCCTTCTCAGGAGCCATTAATACATTCCTATGTCACTATTTAAAGAAATATCATGGATGACAGTCATAATTAGTTAGCAGTTTACAAAAAAAAGTACACATATAGCTGCTTTTTAGTTTATTCAGTGATGAAAACACTCTGAGCAATATCATCTTGGGGGAGAAAAGGCTTATTTCATCTGACACTTCCAGGGGACATCCATTCTCGAAGAAAGTTGGGGCAGGGATGCAAGGCAGGAATAGGAAGCAGGGACAGCTTGCTTGTTCCATTCAACCCTAGCTCCCATGACGGAACTCACCAGCTGGTGGGGACTGCAGCAGCAACCTGGAGGAACACCATTTGCCTGATCCTCACTGACTTGCTCACAGGCTCATACTTAAGTAACCTTCTGGTGTAAACCAGGAAAACCTGACTGGGGACAATACCACCCACAATAGCCTGGGCTCTCCAGTCTTGATTAGCATCAATTTATAATCAAGAACTCCCCCAAGACATGTCCACAGAAATCCTATTTAGGCAATTACTTAATTGAGGCTCCACTGTTAGATTCTGTGCCAAGTTGACAATTAAAGCTAACCAGGAAAACCACGCCACTGTCACAGGAATTACAAGCAGGAAGAATGTATAATAACATTTAATATTCCAAGAGATGGTCTTTGAAAATGCAAAGCATGTAGCCAGAAGCATTGTGATGCTTCATTTTTATTGCCAACTTGCCAAAATCACACTGGATAGTCTCAGTTGAGGGATAGTGTAGATCATCTTGGCCAGTGGGCATGTCTGTGGAGAATTTTCTTAATAATTAAGCTACTTGATGTATGAAGACCTAGGCCACTTTGGGCAGCACAACTCCTTGGGTTTGGATATTGGACAGTCTATTCGTGGAGAAAGTGATGTTCTTGATCGTATATGCAACAGTTCCCTCAAGGGCCTGTCATTGTGACTCCTCTCCTCTGATGGAGTATCATCAGGAACTGTGAGCTAAAATAAACCTATTCTCACCTGAATTGCTTTTGTCAGAGTATTTTATCAAAGCAACAGAAAGGAAATCAGGACAGTCAACTCACTCAAATTTAGTAGAGTCTAGCTCTATAGTTTAATCAAATATGCATTTTCATATTAGGTACAGAGTACTTTGTATCAAATATTTGATATTAGAAGCTATTAGTACTTACTCTAGTCTTTGATATGATTTTATACTTTTATTAGAGAATGAATATTTACTAAAATTTAATAATAATTTAAGAATCTAGTACACTAGAACATTGACAATATTTAAGTCCTCAGATATTGTCCTCTCTTTCTTCCTTTCTCTCTCTCTTTCTCTCTCTTCCTCTCTCTCTCTCTCTGTCTTCCATCTTTCTTTCTCTTTCATCATTTTTACATTATAGTTTTGAAAGCATAGCTTGCTGATAGAACTCAAGGGAAAATCTTGAGTATGAAGAGTTATCTTATGTGGTTGAGGAGGCTGCTCTTGGTATGAGTGCTCCCTCTGCAACCAGAACCATGTTAGACATGGCCAAAGTACCCGGCTATAACTCCAGCCTTGACAGACAGACTCAAGAAGATTCCAAGAGCTCACTGGCTAACCAGCCTAGCCAGAAAATAATTCCAGTTCAATCAAAGAACTTATCTCCAAACAGTAGGTAAATAGTGATAAAGGATAAGGCTTGTTGACCTGCTCTGGCATCTGCATGTGTATATATGAGTGGGCACACACACAGTTGTGTAAGCATCATACACACACACACACACACACACACACACACACACACACTCAGTGAGGCAAGGTATTTTTCTAGATTTCACATTGTTTCCAAGCCAATATACATTATGTGGGGTGGGGGGAGGACCACATAAAATTATTTGTGATGATGGTATAATATTTTTTCATTGTTTTAATATAAATATGAATTATTGTTCTAATACAATTTCATAACTTTCTTCAGTTAGTTGCCACATATAATGTCAGGTGATTGACAGCAGACCTGCTCCCGATTTTAGAATGCCTCTTACCACACTTCTGTCCATTTGCATTTCAAGTACTCTGTCTCAGTAATTCTATGAGAAAGCATAAGCACAAGGCAAGGGTGCTACTTCCAGCCACTGGAGAAGCCAAAACAATGTGTTATGTAACAGCATATGGCTTTTAATTACTCTTCGAAACCACATGTATGGGCAAAGGAACTTTTCTGACTTCATTTTTGTCAGAAGTGCACTACAAAGCATCTTAGTAAAATAATTTCTTGAGTCTGTTACACTGAGGCCTGAAGACATTTTCTGGAGAAACCATCATGGTTCTGCAAATAATGGTTGGGTACAAAAATCTGGGGCAAACATGGTGACTTGGGGTTTGTCTGAAGAACTAGGCATGGCATGGACACTTGCCGTCCTACCGTTTACTCCTTCCTGGTTGAACATTACCCAGAACACACACAATTCAAATTTCATATGAAGCTTTCCAGGGCCAACTTACAAAATACAAGGGAGGAGTTATTGATTTCCTCTATATGACCAGAGGAAGGTGGAAGTAAAGCCACTCTTATAATTACAATTTGGAACAATTTGCGTCATAGTAAAAACAAAGAGGGCCCACTCTAAGAAACCCTCTAGAAAGCATAGTTTGAGGAAATCACAAAGAAATTACCATTTCCTTCATTTCTATCCATCAGACTCTGTCTCGTAATTCACAATTTTGATATGTTAATTATGATTTAAAGAGGAGTGCAATAAATGAAGTTAGAATTCCATTTTGAAGAGAAAAATGTACAGGAAACAAAGTTAAGGAGATATTTGCCCATTAAACACTAGAACTGCAGTTTTCAACCTGTGGGTCACAACCCCTTTGGGGGTTGCATATCAGATATTTATATTACAATTCATAACTAGCAAAATTACAGTTATGAAGTAGCAACAAAATGATTTTATTGTTGGGGGTCAGCACACCATGAGGAACTGTAGTAAAGGTTCCAGCATCGGAAAGGTTGCGAACCACTCTATTAGAGGTTATTTAACTTAGGCCTTGTATTGGTTTTTTGGAATCAAATACTTTGTATTTGCTTCCTAATAAAACAGTTTTGAGAGAATTCTGAATGAATTCTAGGAGAAGTTATGATTCATACACTTCTACAGTTACCTCAATAGTGTCCTGAATTGTGTTATGAAAAATCAACTATATAATCTGACAAAAGGAACAAAATTGCTGCCTTAGGATTTAGCTCAATGTTTTTGCTTATAACATTGTTTGAATTTGGCAATCATATGATAGTTGGTGGCCCAATATGAAAGTATGTTCAAAGCTGTGAGAATCTGCCCGTTTTCTCCTTGTATCTCTGTTTATTTCCTAGGAATGCCCCTTATCAGTTCTGGTTTCAGCCCTCCCAACCAAGCATAGGAAGTTTTTATTTATTTGGATGTTTGTTTGTTCAGGTTTGTATATATTATCATGGAAGACAGGTGTGTATGTGTGTCTGTACGTACCAGAAGACAATGCCAGATGCTGTTCCTCAGTAGCCATCCACCTTGTTTAAAATTATTTAAAAATTTATGTGTATGTGTGTGAGCCTATGATAGACCAAGTGTGTGCAGGAATTGAGAGACCAGAAGAGGGCATAGGATAGATAGCCTAGAGCTAGAGCTTTAGGCTGATCTGTAAACTGGCCGGGTAATGGAATCCAGGACCTATGCAAGAGTAGGGTGGACTTTAACTTGCCGAGTCATGACTCCACTCCTCTCCTTGTTTTTATGAGACTGTACAGATGCAACTAGGCTGGCTGGTCAGAAAGCCCCAATGACTCTCCTGTCAGCCTCCCTAGTTCTGAGTTTGCAAATGTGTCACCTTGGTAAGCTATTTTATACCCAACTCCTCTTGCTTGCAAGGCAAGCTTATCACCCAGGGAGCTATCTCCCCAGCACTGTTAATTCCATTTTAATCCTGTCAGCATTGGGGGTGGTGGAACAGGAAATGATCTGTATGCTTATATTAACCATTTCGTCTGACTTACTTTTATGACACACTGTATCCAGAAAGCCTTTTTCTTCTACCCCTTAGTCCCTCACGATATTCAATCTGAATTCTTTTAGGGGTGGTTAATCAAATTTCCTGGATTTGAGGCATTAGCTGGCACAGCTATATTCTAAGTCTATCAACTTATAACTACTTACCCACTTGAATCATTCTCTCAAGCCCTGTTATGGTCAACGAACCACAAACTTTACTTTTCCTCAGGCTTCATCACTCCATGGACGTCCTTGTTATGTGCTATAGTTGAAGGACAATAGTGGTAACTGTTAAGGCCTCGGAAACTACCCGACAATATTGTTTGTGTGAGAATCTTGGGAGCATTTTTATAATAATGATCTGGATACTTAAAGTTATTGATGCATTTATAACATGTTTAACATTTAATTTTCATAAGATATTAGTAATCTCAACCCACACTGCTCATAAAACATGGCAGTATGCCTTAGCCATCCATTAAAAATTATTCAAATCTGTTCTCCCCATGTCCGTAGGGTTTTAAATGATTTTTGTCGCATAATTGGTAATTACCAATAAACTCCATTTTGTATCCATTGTTATACAGGGAGCAACTTACTGAAATTTATTTTCAGCTGAAGCCACCACTTGATTTCTTGTGACTCTCGGGAATGTCACACAAGCCATACATTATTCAGCCAGTTTCCATTATTAAAGAGGAAGGTAGGTGGGTGGGCTAATAATGAGGGCTAACATCACAGTAACAGTCATCTGGCAGCACACTGGGAATAGAGGATTAAAATGGTTTCATTAATGAAATTACATCAGTATGGAATGATCCATTACTTAAAACACATAAGAACTGTATTAAAAACAATAACTTCCAAACTATCCTGTGTAGGTCAAGGTTTATTACATCTGAAAACTTCTGGAGTTGTATTCCTTTATTCACTTTATAAATTGCTTATGATTTTAACTGCTGTGGCCAAGAAAACATTAAACTGAGATGCATGTCTAGTTAAGATAATATCAACTTTCAAATATTTTAAACATAAAATATTTCATGCTCAATATACAATTTGAAAACAAGCAGGAAAATCAGACAGTAAATCATGTTTGTGACTGACACAGACTAGGGTCTTACTTGGACAACCCTGAACTCAAGATCGAGGTAGGCCACTCCAGAACATTATAAATTGAGTGCCTTGGACATCATAAAGATGCTTTTATTTGATCTGGTTCTTTAAAGCATGGAGATGCGGAGAGATAATGGTCTGTACACAAATTGCAATAATAAACATCTTTGCATCTATTACTCACATATGCTTCAGATTTATGCTATTATGTAGACATGAAAAACACCCTATATAAGTTTTGATTTTTAACTTTCATATTCATCTTTGTCAGATGCACTCTGTTTATTTCCCAGGTTCAAAGTAAAGAGGCACTGTAGGAATACACCAGTATTCCCCAAAACACAGTTCCTCGGAGAGCTGTATGGAAACAAAGCATTAAAAACTAAAATTGCCGCTTAATTGTACTAGAAAATAAAATATGCTGTTCAAGACAGTATTACTACATCTGTCAAAGCACATAATTCTTTTGAAGGGTTACCAATTGGTCCAAATTATTTTCTATTTTAGCAAGCTGGAATTTCAATACACTGAACAGAGTTAGGTGTAGTTGTTATAACTATAATTAAGTGATAAGATCTTGTATTTGCACACTGTGATAAAATAAATAGCCATTTTCTTGGAATCAGCTGGATCTTGATTTAAGTAACGACATACTAGCATGTACCCCAGCATTAGCTTCTTTACTCCAGGACGGTGGTCACGAGTTGAAAACTCATGCAAACACCAGAATACAACAACTGAGATACCACCCCAGCTTCACAGCTTATCTTCTTTTATATACATGCTTCTCTCGGATTTGTATTAGCCAAGTGAGAAGAACTATTTGTGTGATAATGGGGGTGGGGGTTGTGTCCTAAGATTATGTAATAGCAAGTGATTTGCCTACTTTAAGTGATTAACTTGAAATTTTAAAAATTAATTTTTGATTACCACAAAGATAAGGCACAAAAAAGAAAAGACAGGTCAATCATGTTTTGAGTTGCTTCTCTGGCATTAGAGCTGGTCTTTTCTATAATTTCCACATCTCAGCGTGGTTACTCTTCTATCACACAGATATCCCTCAATTTGGAATCAATCCCACACCCTCAATGGTAGCAGGCTGTAGAGGGCTTAGTGGGATCTAGGGAAATTGAGATGCTAGTTCTCAGCAAGATAACCACAGCACTCACGGAACGTGATATTTTCAACACATGGTGCAGAAAGCAGCGTTCAAGTCATAGGGAACAGGAAACAGAAAAAAGAGGACTTGAAGACTGTGGGAATGTAGTTCCTTCCCCTGAGTTCACAGGGAGATAAAAACTAATAGAAAAGCAAAGCAAACCAACCCCTGTGTTTTATAAGAAACAAAACATAGCTACTTATATATCATTTATAAATACATGCTAGCTGCATATTAATACTATATGGGAGGATGAAACATTTATATCCATCTCTGAAAAAATAGGCATAAAATGCATTCTATAGACAGAAAGCCCTAAAATGAAAACTACAGCTTTAACCTGTGTCAGCATTTGCTAGAGATGTAACATATCTAAGATGGCAATTTAATAAAAATATCTACACATTCTCTCATTCTGGTGCCCACTCATTAATTTGTTTTCATCACTTTCTGCAACTAGTATGTTGTTTAAAGTCAACATGAACCTGAGGACTCTCTACGTCTTTGACTTTCTAGTATACAACCCATTGATACTTTAGGAGCAAACCAAAAGGTGAAGTTCTTAGAGACAGAAAACTCACCTTATAGATTCATAGCTATTGCTACTACCGTTGGGCAGAGACAACCCAATTGGGAATTATTTTAGTAAGAAATGTCAACAGATTATGGGGGCTCATGCTTTTAATTCTAGCCACTTGAGAGACTGAGGGAAGAGAATTGCCATAAGATTGGGGCCAGCCTGGGGTACATTGTGAGATGCTAACTCAAAGGAAAATTTGGAAGAATATTTATAATAAAAATAGTGATCATTTATTATCTTCATCATGTTAGCCACTGAGTAATGTAGTGTATTTATACTGTTTTAATTCTTTCAAAAGTCCATTAGGTTGGTAAATAATATTTTCTTTATTTTGAAAACAAAACAAAACAAACAAACAACAACAAAAACCAGACCAATAGGAGTTTAAATAAATTGCCCCCAATGAATACCAGTAAATAACATGCCCCAGTACAAACAGGATGAAACAGATGTCTAGCCCACCTTTGTACTAAAATAGGGTTTGAAGCATCAATTCTTTGTAATTTACAATTCTGTGATTTTTTTTTTAATCTAGAGCCTCTTTTGAAATATAATATTCAAGTGTTTTACAGAGAAGGGAGCTGACTGGGGTTGTTAAACGAATTCCCAGATCATCAAATTGAGAACAATAACCAGCATTTACTGAGCATTTATTAGCACCATGCTGAGCCCTTCACATGCCTGCACCTTCAATTTGAGAATGTCCCTGTGAGTTCAGGCACTGTCTCTCAAAATCCTTGATGGATGAACACAATGCAAAAAACCCTGATAACTTAACCTAGTCATATACCTAGCTAGTAGCTACTGGCAGTCAGAGTCTAAACCCCAAGCACTTAATCCAAGCACTAACAGGCTCCTTTCTTAGACAGTTCTCCAGAAAAAGAGGACAAGAAAGAAAGCAAAAATTTAGCCCTCAGAGGTAGAGATGACACAGGTGCGAACCTCGATGACACCAGCCAGGGGAGGTTCCAGAAGCCAAGAACATATTCATTATCCAACGCTCCTGAGGCCCAACTGTCACAAACATACCTACTTACAATTACTGATAACAGCTTGAGCCACAGAAATATATTATTTAGAGTGACAGCTAGAAAGCATCAGAGCAAATTCATCCTTTTCTTTAAAGTGAGAACAGCTAAGAGTCAATTATCCATCAAGTCATCAATCCTCTTGTGTTTCCCTTTCATAGCTACACACTGACCATAACGCATCTTTTTACCTCTGGTTTCTCTTTTCTTATGAAATGTCATGTTCAGAACACAGAACTATGTCTTCTAGCTCATCTCACATGAAAGGGGAAGGTGCGTTCATTTGAGGGAAGCCAATGAACACACAAAGTAACAAGTAATCTTGTCTGCACATATTGGTAGTCCAACGGTTTTAAATAAAGTTGGAGATTAAAATTCCTACTGAGAAACATCCTATTCTTGAAAGGGACAATGTTAATATAAAGCAATGGATATATATCTTTAAAGTTGTTTTTTCATGTAGTCAGAAGTAGAAGTAAAAACTGATTCAGTTTATCCTGTCATAAAGTGTAATTCCAAGTGACCAGATTGCTAAAGTTAGAAGGTGTGCAGAACATTATTTGACCCAATTTTGCACACATATGAAATTAATGTACACATTTTATTGTAAGTACTTGATTCAGTTTTCAAAACCCCTTCATTTACTTACGTGTCCCCTGAGACAGAGGTCTCACTTGATTGTCAGGACACTTGCTCTCTTTCTATTACTTTCTATGAACTCATTTGATTGTAAACTGGACTGGAATCACACTCTGCAAACGCTGCTACTGGGCAAACACTGAGATCAGGTGTTTTGACACCTGGACAATTAGAAATGAAAGTAAACAGCTTTTTAAGAATTGTAAAAATTGCTGTCTTTGTAGCATTGTTAATAAAAGATGACAGTAAATTTAAAACTGATCCAATAATTACATTTCTACTCTTAATATTTGTTATAACTTCGGAATCCTTCCTTCCTTGCTTCTTTCTCTTTCTCCAACCATCTCTTTTCCCCCTTCCAAAGGCTCTCACTATGTAGACTCCATCCTCCTGAGTACTGAGATTACAGGTGTGGGACACCATGCCCATTTTACTTTGGGATTTCTGGAAGAGTAGTGATTTTACTACTAAAGGTGTATTTCTGATAATCTCCTGTAGTCGGAAAGTAGCAATCCCCCAAAATTATATCTTCTTTTTTCAAATTAATAGTTGTTCTGACTTTTATTCTGTTGCTGTGATAGCAAACTCTGAGTAAAAAGAAACGATGTAGGAGAGGGCTTTATTTCAGCTTACAGCTAGTGGTCGGTTACTGAGGGAAGTGAAGGCTAGAATTTATGCAGAAATTTGAAATAGAAACCATGGAGGAGCTCAGCTTCTCCTACATCAGTTAACAGTAAAGGTAATTGCTCACAGACATGCCCACAGACCAACATCATAATGAAAATTACTCAATCGAGATTGTTTTTAGGTTTTGATAGTCTGTGTCACTCAACAGGTAATGCTAACATGGACAGTAGCTTTACCTTTATAAATATTATGACACAATATATAAGCAAAATTCATGAGAAAGCTGGAATATAGTAACATAAATATGAACTCAGTGTCTTTGATTGAATTATCCATAAATTTTAATAAAACACCCCCATCTTGCTTCCTATAACACTACCACCAATATAATACTCTCCCCAATAATAGAAAGGAAGAAGAGGCAGAAGGGGAGGGAAGGACAGAACAGTGCTAAGGTGTAGTTTGGCACAGAGTGTATGCTTAACACATATGACGCCTCCAGAACCCAACACAATAGCAGAACATACAGACTCCCATGATTCCTATCTTTGTTTTTTTCCCTGGTGCTTTGAGAAATACCCCAATCGAAGCAAGTTAAGGAGGAGGGTTTATTTGACACACTATTTCCAGGTTACAGTCCTGGTCCTGCAGGACAGGGGATTCACAGCGGAGGGAGCTCCAGGGAGCTGTCACACCTTGTTCTGGGGTAAGGAATTCTTGCAGCTGATTCTTTTCTCCATTTTATACAGCTCATGATCCCCAAAGGAATAGCCACACCCACAGTTGGAGAGTCTTCCAGCCTCAATTAACACAATCATAGTAATTTTCCACAGGCATGCACTTTGTCAATTCATCTATTTTCCCAGCACCATAACTTTATATCATATAAAGAGTAAGAAACACCATTCACTGATAGTATTTTACAAATTAAAAGTATAACACAGCCAGGCGGTTGTGGCGCACGCCTTTAATCCCAGCACTCGGGAGGCAGAGGCAGGCGGATCTCTGTGAGTTCGAGGCCAGCCTGG
>LZPO01099206.1:0-11048 GCA_001675575.1 Neotoma lepida | reverse complement strand
CCGAGCTCCCCCATGTGGACTTATCCCCTGTGCCCTTCTGTGCTGGCCTGTAGCAATGCTGGGTTCCCTTTTTATGCTTTAACTGCCAGGAAAAGACTCTTCTTTCTGTTTTTCTGAAAAGGATGAAAGCTTAACTCAGGCACTAGAGAACTTCAATGAGTCCAGGAGCCAGGAGACTACCCAGGAGTTAGGAAAGGTACTGGTGGAGACACATGGCAGGGCATGGCCTACGTAGGACAGAGTGTGTCCTGTGCATGTGGACCCCTGCAAGCACACTCTGCTTCATTGCCTGTAGGAAGAGGGCCAGACTTGGCATCAAAGCCTCTTACAATTNACCTCCTGTCTCCTTCTTTTCTTCTTACTCTAGTCTGTTCTCCCTGGTTTGGTTTTGAGTGGGGGAGGCGGCTGACCAAGATTCAGTCCAGTGTAGAGAAGTCTGTTAGAGAGTGCCCTTGGGGACACTCTGAAGCATCTGCTGAAGGAAGGGGAAGGGACAGAAGTAGGATGTGAAGGGACAGAAGCTAGGGTGAGATGTAGTTTGGGTGGAAACCTCAGCTGACCCCACAGAAGAAGCGAAGATAAGAGAACAACCTGCATCCTTGTTCAGACTTAAGGTGATGGATGGGACTTGGCCTTCACACTCACCTGTGTTCATCAAGCAATAGATGCTGGCCAACTCAGGATGAGTCATGATCATCATTAATGGAGTATCACTTTAGCAGAAGCAAGCCTCAAAGGGGTCAATGGGCATTCATAGAAACTTACACCAAGCCCTCCTTTGTGGCGCTGGGGATGGAACCTAGGACCACATGCATGCTACCCAAGCACTCTACTACTGAGCCATGTCCCCCAAGGGATTGACTATGATTTCCCATGTATGCATACCTCTAAGCTTTTTTAATTATATATATACAAACTGATTTTTAAATGCTATCAGAATGAAATTGCATGTGTGGCTCTATTGCATCCTACTTGTCTTTTCACCCTACATTGCAATCATCCTTTCAGTATTCACAAAGGCTTGGTACTAGAACTCCCTGGGGATGGGGGACCCGAATCTGCAGATGTTCAAGTCCCTTATCCAAAACAGACATAATATTTATACACAATTTATGCACCTCTTCTCATATACCATCAAATCAAGTCTAGACACTTAAAATGCTTAATATGATATGAATTTCATATAAAGTGTTGTTTGGCTGGATTATTTAGGGACACTTTGCACATACTCAGTACAGATGCAGCCACTGTAGGCCTGATTACAGAGAACCTATCTGTGATGGGCTGATTCCACGGACCCAGGACCTAGAGAAATAGAGAACTGGCTGTGTTTTCCCTGTTTCCCATCAAAGGAAGAGAAATAACATTTGAATTCAATGGGGAATCCGGGATCAATTTATAAATTTAGACTTTGTTTATTCCAAATGTAGATCAGTTAGTGATATAAGGACAGTCAGGACATACTGACTCCCATGCAGCTGCCAACTGAACAAAGGTTCAGATGGCATCCTTCTAATGTAAGGGTGTCTGGCATCCCACCCTGATAATTCTGACCACCCCAGCCTGCCCCTGCTAATCAGAACAATTTGGTTTCATTGTTTTTGCTAAACACAGATGACATAAATTTTATCCACAAAATATATGTAACATGCAAAGGACCACCACACAACCAACACCCCTATTCTCACTGCCCATTCAGAAAAAAAAGCATTATCATTATCCTAAGACCTCCTATGAGTTCCCACCCCATTCCACCTTTCTCCTTCGAAATCTCCAATCACACATTCAAGCTCTGTGTTTATATTTTCTGATGGTTGGTGGTGTTGATTTGGTAGAATCTGGAATCACCTAGAAGACAAGCCTCCAGACACACCTGTTTACAAAAAGAAAATTCTAGCTGAACATCCCAGCAACCATTGTCCATGTTTCCTAATTATGCATGTAATGTGACTGGCTACTTCAACCTCAAACTGTGAGGCAGCATAAACCCTGACCTCCTTAAGTTGTTTTCTCACAGCAAGAGAAGCAATGAAAATGTATTTCCTTGCCCTATTCACNGTCGTACAAATCTGCATCCATAAACTACATACATGCACATCTACATATACATGCGTATATGGAATCACACTGTGAGAGTTTTTCCATGGCTTTTGTTTGTCATCCAACAGTATGATCCTGAAATNAACTCACATGTATGTAGTTAAGGTAGATTGGTTTGGAGAACTCTAAATCCTAACTACTATGGTATCTGATATTAATAAAAGCCCCAAGTAGTCAGAAGTCAATAACCTCTCTAACTCTTTCCAAGAGAAAAGAGACCTTTGCTCCGCCGTGTCAGGTTTTCCATCCTGTAATGGGCCTGCTGGAAAACATTGTTCTTTTCCATTCTTCTCACTGCCCGCTTCCCACAGGGATATTGAACTAACGTCACCATGGAAAATGTGTTCAACGAAACACACTCTCAGTGAGCCAGGCATTTAGCACCCTCTGCATAGGGTGGGAAACAGGCTCACCACCCCAGCTTCATCCTTCTCCCTTGTCCTTTGTTCCTCTGTCATCAAATAATCCTACTCTATGAACAGCTGGTGGGTGCCAAGCAGCTACCACATCACATGCCCAAGCCAACCCCATGTCATAGCCAAGGGCTGGACTCCTGACTATAGCGTAGATCTCACCTCACATGCGGGAGAAATGTTTTAGAAAAAAAAATGTTTTCTAGTATCCTGGATTTATCCTTTCACTTGGCAATTTTGCTTCTGAGCCAAAATGTTCAAGCCTAATAGACAACTTCACATGAAAGAGAGGTCATATCATGAGCCGCATCCCCTCATTTCAGCCAGCTAAATGATAGTATGTTCTGTTGGCATTCTGCATTTAGTTTTCACTATAGCAGCCACTGGGAAATTCCCTTCTCTGAGTTTGGAATTAGATTCTACGGTGGCCTGGTGGCACTACGGACTCCAAATATCAAAGTTTCCATCCGAAAGACACCAAAAAGTTTTATCACTTGCTTGGCCTGCAATGACATAACTAAGAAACCATGGGCTTCTCATAGCCATCTCCATGACTCTAACACAGCTGAACACTCACTCCTGTGTCCCTCATTTACTCAACATGGGTTTTTCTCACAGTACTAGTAATATTCATTTATGTTGCTAGCTCTTCATAACTCAGTTAGGAGCTGGTAGAGGCTAGGAAACGGTCTTTTTCATCTTTATACCTCTAACTGATCCCAGGCCCTGGCACAGAGGAAGCGTGCCAGGAGTCAGTGACGATTGTCCTATGTTCTCTATTCCTGTCTCACCCCATAAGGTCACCTGAATGGTTAAGTGCCAGGTAAGAAACTTACAGCTTGAAAAGGCTGACAAGGATGAATATCTTTATGAAGAGCCTGCAGAAAACCCTAGGCCAAGTCCTTGACACAAAGGTAAGGGGTCATATGGAAGATTCCAAGTATGAACATTGAGTCTGAAATATTAGGGTGAATAATTCTAATAGATGAATTGAGAATGCATCAGGCACTAAAATAACAGCAGATCAACAAGCAGGAAGATGTAGAACCATCACACAGCCATGCTGAAGCTATTCTAAGTCAAGTAGGTTATACCTAAGTGTGTGTGTGTGTGTGCACATTTGTGTGTGCAAGAGAGAGAGAGAGAGACTTGGGATGACCTAGAAGTATATGATGGATAGGACTCTCTCCTACCCTATACAAGCTCATAACTTAGAGGGTAATTCCCCTTGTCATCCCTTGGGAACCATCTACCTTATATTTTTTGAGGCAGGGACCCTATACAAGCTCATAACTTAGAGGGTAATTCCCCTTGTCATCCCTTGGGAACCATCTACCTTATATTTTTTGAGGCAGGGTCTTTCACTGGCCTGAAACTTGCCAAATAAACCAGACGGTCTGCCCAGAGAACCACAGCATTCTATCTGTTTCCACATCCTCAGTGCTGCAATTATGAGCACATGCCACCATGCCAGGCTTTTGTTACATGGCATCTAAGAATTGAACTCAGGTCTTGAGCTCATGAGACAAGGACTTTACCATCTGAGCTGTCTACCCAGACTGCAACAGCATTGGCTCATTTTATGTCAGCTTGATACAAGACAGAGTCTTCTATGAGGAAGGAACTTCAACTGAGAAATTATCTCCATAAGATCGGGCTATAGGCAAGTGTAGGACATTTTCTTAGTTAGTAATTAGTATGGGAGGGCCCAGGCCATTGTAGGTGATGTCACCCTAGTCTAGTNGTCCTGGATCCTCTGAGAAAGCAGGCTGAGCCAGCCAGTAAGCAGCACTCCTCCATGACGTCTCCATCGGTTCCTGCCTCCAGGTTCCTGCCCTGTTGGGGTTCCTGCCCTGACGGCCTGTGATGATGCACAGTGCTGTGGAAGCATAAGTGGAAATTAACCCTTTCTTCCCCAAGTTGCTTTTGGTCACAGCGTTTCATCACAGCAATGGTAACCCTAACTAAGACAGCAACTACGTTTTGAAAGCCCTCAAATGCCATGCCATGGAATTTGGCAAATGTTCTATGAGAGGATGCCAAAAACTCCATGGCACGTGAGGTAATTGGCTTCNTCCAAACGGCACCTGAGGTGACACAAAATTGTTTGAGGAGTCCAGTGTCTGCTCTCACATCAATAGGAGTTGAACATTAATTCTTTCTCTAACTGTATTGACACAAGGCTGGATTATCTCCTAAACTAACCTAGTGAGTTTCAGAGGAAGCGGCATGCTGTAGAACCCAGTGAGTTCTCCTTTCTTTCACGGCCCTCTTGCTTGCCCTCCAAACCTGGCCATTCTCCTCTGCAGCAAAGAGAGGGACTTTTCCTTGCAGACTTCACTATCTACAAAGGTAGAAAGCATACCCAGCTCTTTTTCAGAAACAAGCAGATAACACATGTGCAGTTTCACCTGTTGACAGCTGGCTGAGGGTTTTGTGGTGTCCTGAAAGCATNCANATTTCCTGTATGTCAAATATNACACTGAGCAGAGCAGGCACTCACTNTACTTGACACACGTCTGCAGAGATCCCGAGCCAAGAGGGCTTGCCTGGACAATTTCTGAGAAACCTGGATACCATATAGCCATTATCCCAAACTGAGATCATCCTGGCTTGGCTGGATCTGCCTGCTTCCCATACCCTGAAATCTCAAAGACCATCACATTCTGCTAGGAAAAAAATCCTAAGCCAAAAATTTTGGCCACTGACCTTATTTTATAAAGTCAATGTTGAAAAGCAGAAGAAAAAATGCAAGCAGAGCATTTCGGTCCAATCTGATTCTATAAACACCATTGAACCCAAGCCTGGGGGTCAAGGCTCCCCAAGGAGACTCTCCTAATCAATGTCACAAACAGAAGAATTGGTAAACCAAATCATGTCTACAAACATAAAATATGCCACTAAATAAGAAAGTATTGTGAAATTAGAAAAATATTAACTTCAAGGCTAAGGAGTAGCATGTAAATAACCAAGACAATACACTGTTTAAATGTCTGGTACTAACTGCAGAATGTTAAGGCCCTATAGTTCATTCCTTATTCTTACTGAAACCGTGAAATGATGGAGATTAAGCTCCCCTCTCCTCCGGACTGCAAACATTCATAGTACGGGAAATTGAAATGACTAAGTCTGCACAACTGAGGAGGAATAGAGAGAGAATATTTTTGGAAAATTTGAAAATGGAGGCTCCAGATGGAGGTGGTGGGGTGGGTGGATTCCAGTGGGCCTGCCAGCAGTTCTATGAAACCTGATATGCAGAGANACTGTACAAGGGCTCAGAACATATTTCTCCAGACTGAGCCTCAGTTTCCACCATACTGAATTGGAGATCCCAAGTTCCCACAATTCAAAATTCCCTGGCAAAGGGTGGCCTGTGGAGATAGAAGAATGTCCTTACTCAGAGTTTTAGAGGCCCAGGGACATTTGCTTGAGACCCTTTTTGAGTTTGTGTACCTGCTTTTTGTAAGAAAGACAAAATCATTCCACGGAGGAATAGCAGAACAAGGAGGGGGTAAAAAGAAATATTAAATAACCTATCTAAATAGCTACATGTCTTTCTACCTGTCAGACCAGTGACCAAGCCATAAATTTAAATGCCTACAACAGAAAAAATATATTCCTAGTGATTTTTTTATGAATAACGTAATTCTAGTGTGCTATATATCTGTGCAATCATCCAGCAGTATCTCATCTGAGATGATTTGGGGCGGACACCAATCACAAAACGTGATCTGGCGTGCCTCACATCGCTTTCTTCTGAGATTCTAGAAAACTGGTAACCCAACACTGTGAATGACCACTGCCTTACACCACCCCATCTGCCACCTACAGCTAACCTAGAGGCTCTTTTGGATTCTCTGCATATTGGCTGCCAGAAAGCAGGTTCCTAGGCAAAGGGTCACAGTGGTAAAACCCACAGTAAGGGTGAGGGTTTTGATGGGCAGCACAGGGCTGAAGCAGCACATCACAAAGCACAGTACGTCTGCAATAATATCAGCACAGTGCAAGGTAAACAGGATGGAGCACGCTCAGCTCAGGTGAACTCTGTAGTCTTGTTTACCTTGTGCTGTGTTTTCCCTATGGTCAGACGAGGACTTGCCTTTGGGTCTTACAAGCCCAGTGATTCTGTTATTTTGGGCGTTGTTTGGTGGCATTGCTGAGGACGCAAGAGTACTTGTTAGTCCTTCATCTAACCACCCACTCTAGGTGGCACAAACACCAATATTCAGAGTTGACAGATGGGGCTTAGAGATATGTGCATAGAGGTCGTGTTGAAAAATTCATAAGGGGAAGTAGAGAATTATAACTAATATGATAAACAGCCACAAAATAGGTCAATAATTATATTTTTAAACGAATCTCCCACAGATTCATGTAAAAATAGATATCTTTGGTTGCAGGTTGATGGTCTCAAACATTAGGTCTATATGATGGTCAACACCAAATACTGGTCTTTGTACCTACCCCATGGGAGTCTGGAAGACTTAATTCTAAAGAGTTAATGGACCTGGAAGTCTTTTGCGCCCTTTGCTGGGGGGGAGAGGGGGTTGTTATTGTTGATGTCAGGAATAGGAAGAAAAACAGTGGTCAGTTGTTTTCTGATTTCTTAAAAATGCTCTTTTTGCACAAGGCTGGTGCTGTCTGCTGTTTCAAGATACCCAAAACCAGTTAGAAACATCATTGTTTTGTTTTCTTAACTGGAAAAACAAACAAAAAAATCCTCAATGTCTAGGATCTCACAGAGACATGTGAAAATCAGAAAAAGTACCTTTGCTGAATCAGCAATGCAATCCTTGTTTTAAAATACCACAACATTGCATCTAAAGAGAAATTATGATTCAAAATTACCAACCAACTCTGCAACTTCTTCATCCAGCTTCAGAAACACCAGTTGAAATCTCTAAACTGGGCTTTATATGAGGTAAGATTTGTATAGCCCGTAGGGGGTGCTTCTGTGGTTTAATACTGTGGGCCTGTGAAAGGGATATCAGGACCAGGTTTTATTGATGGGATGCTCTCTCAAGGCCCCACACACACTACCTTTCAAAGTCAGTGTTCTAATCTCATCTTTTCATGCAAACTCTCCGGTGCTTTTTTTCTATGAGATGGTGGTATTGGTGTAGCCCTGTTGTTGAGCACCACAAAACAGTAGGTAAGTTTATTACCTGAAAACCTGAATAGCATGTACAAAAGCACTTGACTGGAAAGGTCGCCATAGACATGGTCGTGAGCTCCTACTTGACTAACGTGTAATTACAGTGAGGTCATAGCTATCCTAATTGCCTATCATCATGTGACCGGGCCATGCAGGAAAGGTGTTTCCTCCCAAACCCAGAGCATTTGTACAATTGTTTACAATAGAAATAACACTGGGGATTGACCTGGTATGAAACAGCAGGTCATTTAAAGTCACAGTCTACTAACAGGAAGATGTGCAAGCTCCTGCTGCAGAAGCTAATTTGCTGTCTTTGTCACCAGGGCCCCAGCCTATACTTAGAATTAAGGAGAAAATATTCTCCCTAAACTAATGAGTAAAAAGCATTTGAGAAGTATTTGGGGACAATAAAGGTAGCCCTAGTTCTACAAACACATAATTTGTTGGCTTGCCTCTTGGATTCAGGTTATATACTAAGAAGGCCTGCTCCCATTAACAAGGGTGTGTATTTTGCAAGACTCATAAGGTATGAAGAGTATCCTGGGACAGAGCAGGGAGACTGACTGACAACTGATGGATACCTAGCTCCAGTACAGTGGAGGCACATACAAAAGTTCTAGAGAAAGAATATTTTGGTAGAACATAAATGCCCATTTAAGGAATTGGGATACACTCATTGGCTGGAGCCATCTGAGGACGCACATTTCCATANAGGTTCTGTTCAGATTCATAAGAAAACCATTAGCCTAAAAGCTCCCTAAACTCATCAAATGAGATCTTTATCAAATAGATAAAGGCACCGGGTTTTATACAAGCCACATAGTGGTGGACTCTGTCCACAGGAGAATTTAGAGCCCAGGGGGTGAAACAGACACAGGAACAATGCTGTAAACAAACTGTCAGAATCTGAAAGCCAGGGAGAAAATTCACGGAGTTTCTAGTTGGGTCTTCAGCATTAGTTGTGTAACCCTGTGTGTCTGGTGGCACGATGTGCTCCTTAGCCACTGAATTTCCATATAATTTCTCATCCTATGGCCTACTTTCTGTTCAAAATAATCAACACATCTACTAAGTACATGTCATTAGACATGCCACAACTTGAGCATCCTCCTTCACTGAAGGGCTGAAGACCCAGTGAGTCTTCTCACATTCCTTCTTTTGCCGTCTGTCTTCACAACATCATCATCCACACAGGTCATCCATCTGCAGTTCTGACCCATCACTATCATCCTTAACTACACTTATTGATCAATTCTGTCCCACTCTGAAACATCTCTTCCGACCTTCCTACCCTTGGGTGACCACCTCCCCATTTGCTAACCCAATCTTCTGCTAACCCTCTATCTACCATCCTTTAGGCCAGTGGGAACCTCCAATTTACTGGTCCCACAGTTTGTTCCTTTCCAACACCTCTGTCATGTACTCACTTTCTTCTTACCCACAGGGGTTTCCACAATCTATTTTAAGATCACTCTCTTGCTATTTCAACTCCCTAGCCTCGTCCCATCAGTCTACCCTGGAAAGCTGAAAAACTCTAACCCTATTCTGTGGTGCTGGGTAGGAGCCATTAGCATTAATTCTCCATATTGGAAAGAATCCATGACTCTAAGAAATTAGAAGCCTGGACTGACTCTGGGAAAGCAGCAATTCCCTCCACCCAATGAGTTGTCAGGCTCGTACACGTACTGTGTGATATGCAGAGGAAAGAAATTAAGCCTCATTGATATTAGATTGGAATTGAAAGGAGGGGGGACGGAGGAAAATTTTAACTCCTTTCTGGAAATTAAACTCCTGGCTGCAAAATAAAGGAAGTAATTGTAAGTGCTAACGCGCTGCTGTCAGAGCCTAGACCTATTGGATAACACTGCAAAGCATTCCCTCTTGGTGCAGCATGTTGCCCAAGGGCTTGTAAACGAGGGTGCTGAGTTCCCTAACAGTACAGGACTTCCATTCCAGCATCACTCACTATTACCCTGTTCATTCTGAAGATTTAGTTAGAAAATTTCTTTGCGTAAAAGAGGAAGAGGAATGAAAAGGTGAAGTTCATGGCACGTCTATGGTCGAAACTTCAATAAATGCCCATCATGTAAAATTAGGAAAATAGAGACAAGAAATACCTGGCACCAAGCAAGCAACTAATTATTGTTTTGCTACGTCGTAAAATGGTGGGTAACATAACAGTGCATGCTGTTGATACTAATTGGCTTAAATTGACCCAGTCTCCTAGTATTGGCCATTTAAATTACTCCTCTTAAAAAAAATCTATTATAAAACACATTTCCAAGAACAATTACTTTTTAATAAAGTCAATGTGTGCAATTCTGACTCTTTGTTTTTGTTAAATTAAATGGGAAAGAAGGAGAGAATCAACTGGTGTGATTGGTTTTAGAGGATTTGGTCTGCAAAGGCAACTTGCCCTTTTGGAAACTTTGTACTTATTAGTGGGTTTTTTTTAATTAAAATAGAGTTACATCACTTTCCCTCTTTCCTTTACTCCCTCCATCCCCTCCTAGGTATGTATTCTCTCTACAACAAGGGACAATAACACCAAGGTTGTTTGATAAAGACTCAAGGAATCATACTAGTTTATATTTGTCAAAAATTATGCATAATATATAAGTATATATTAACTCCTGGCTTTAAAATGAATAAAGTAATTGGAAGTGCTAAAGCACTCTCTCAGAACCTAGACATATTGAATAACAATGCAAAACATTCAGTGCATTGGCCAATGGCACGTAAATAAGGGCGCCATATAAAAAGGAAGCTATATCACTTGGGTTGTCAGTGCTCCCCACAAGAACTGTAGACTAACAAAACCCCAGTGCCAAGCATAAGAAAACTCCTTTAGAATGATTGGTCAGGGTAGTACAAGTGATCCTCAAAACAATATAGATTCTTGATGTAGCCCTTATTTGCCTCTCAGAGGTTGAAGGTAAGCCACTATTGCTAAAAACACTGCACACTCAGAACAGAACTCTGATGATTCAAGCTGGATCTAACCTCAAAGCCTCCTTCTGTGGTCTAGCTTCCACAGTACCAAAAAGTACTGGTAGATTTTGTTCCTAGGAGTGAGAACACACAGTCACTTGAAGAAAATGAGAAGATTTCCCCTTTGCACATGGCTGGCATTGGGCCTCTGGGATCATGGTGCAACTCATTCTTCCTCAATAATAATTGTAAGAATCAGATGGTTCTGAAAGTCAGAACCCTGGCTGCCAACAGTACAGCAATTCTACAACAAAATTAACCAGTTCTGGCCCAATATGCATCTCTGATCCCTTATCCCATACAGTGACCTATTGCCACTGATTCCCCAAATCCAAAGTGCATTCAAATCCAGTATTAACCTGTTACAGTTCACCACAGACAGACAGACA
>LZPO01099205.1:0-11059 GCA_001675575.1 Neotoma lepida | reverse complement strand
CCCAGGCTGGCCTCGAACTCACAGAGATCCGCCTGCCTCTGCCTCCCGAGTGCTGGGATTAAAGGCGTGCGCCACCACCGCCCGGCTCCATTATTCATTTTCAAGAAAACCTTTCCAAAATACCCAAGCTCAAATAACCAGAGTTTGCTTCATATGGATGCTATCAGGAATGGTGATCAATTAAAAAATGGGCCAGTTTAGAGTTTTACTGAGTAGTGACAAAGTTACTAGAGACAACCAAGTCTTTTGACACAGGACAAAGGTGCTTCATAAGCCTCCTCGTTTTAGCACATGAAATATTGAAGAGAAGTGTACTCTAAGACCGAGATTCAATAAAATTAATACTTTGTTATTGATTTGTCAAGTACATTCTAAGTAAGTCCGTCATTTAAGAAGTATTAACTGAATGTATGTTGTGGTGAAACACGTAGGTTCCTAGGCAAGTTAGTGTCCCTAGTTTGATTAGTTCAAAGCCACTGGTAGTTTTCCCATTTTACCTTGTCAGCATTAGTACAGACATCGGCCTATTTTGCTTTAGTGAATGTATTTTGTACTGTTTTTATAAATTCTTAAGTTGGTTGGTTTTATCTCTATTTAATCACTTCTCCATAATTATATTTTAGCAAAACTTAAATTCTTTACCACCCTCATAATGTTTTGCCAATCAAAACTTGAAAATAAGAGAGTGTCACCTATAACTGTTAATAAAATCGGGGCCCTATCTATTTTGGGGACCACTTTCACTCCCTTTAGTGATCCAGTGACTTCAAAGGTACTTGTAAATACGTTTGCTTAGTTAATACTTCCCTTTTGTCATTATTACTAGTGACAATTTCTGTATTTTTAATGTTTCTTAAGCCAGAGAGCTTTAAGAAGGAAGATCAGGTCCTCCTACATTAATTTCTTCAATTCCGTTTTCTCTGGCAACACATGAACAGCTATCCAGTTGCCTCTGTATGCTCTCACTTATAACAAAGGATTTAAACAATAAGCTCAGCAGCAGAAGGCACCGACCAATCCCTAGCACACTGCAATTTGTTCATTTTATTAATGGTTATGTTTTTAAGATTTTTATTTTTTATCAAATATTTTTTAACCAATGTTGCAAATTAATATACATGGTTTACAGGTTTACCTACCCTCAGTTAGGTAAAGGGGCAGTGCAAAGAGCAAGAACATATTATAAATGAGAATCTTTCAGCAAAATTGACAGTTATTGTCTCAGTTGCACCCACGGGAAGAAGTCATCTCACAAATGGATAGTTTACAATGCCTTTTGTAAAATAGAGTTGATGACTTCCAATGATTTATTTTGTCCTTATTTTGGGGATTTCTGCATCTTTTATTGAGTATTCTAAAGACTGTCATATAATCTCTGTGATATCACTGCTCAGACAGTTAATTAGCGGCAGAAATACTGCTAATTTATCTATGAGTAATATTCAATGTGCACTACTAATGAAGAAACTAGATCAGGCAGGTTAACTGATTTTTCTAATATAATAATCAGTGGAAATACTGACATAAGAATGAAAACCAGGATTTACCAATTTCAAAATCTTAACAGCTTTCAGAGCCTGAGGCTAGTAATGGTCCTCCTTAAGTAAATCTCTCTATATGCCTTGTCTTATTTCCTTCACCGACTCTGTATTATTTTCAAGAGTAAAGGTACTTTTAACATAGATATTTTCTCATTAAAGTAAAGTATTTCCCCCTATGTATTTCAGATAAATATTTAGCGTTTGAAAAATAGGGGCCAGCAAGATGGCTCATGGTGTCAGGGTACTTGCCACCAAGCCTAAGTCTTAGCTGAGCTCCACTCATGGGATCCATTTAGGGAAGGGAGAGAAACCATTCCACAAGCTGTCCTCTGACATCCACATGTACCCACACATAAAATAAATAAATGATTGATAAAATATGGTTTTAAAAAATTGAAAAATAGGTTATGACACTGACACATTTAAAATTGATTATTTACTTTTCCATTTTTAAGCTCACAAGAGGAATCAAATGAAGATCAAGTTCATTGGTTTGGTCAAATGTATAATAATAAGCATAAGAATAACAAAATAACTGTGAAGTTTATGGATGTTGAGTACTTCAGAAATATTGAAAACTCAAAAAAGAATGCCAGGTACACTGGAAAGTGTACAATGATAATTTAAATATCTTAATAATGTTGTCAGTACGGTACTCTTATGCTGAAATAACAGATTAGAATTCTTAAGTCACACATTCATCTTTCTCCAATAATGCTTTAGGGACATGGGAAGCTAAGCTTATTTAATTTTCTATTTAGAGTTTACCTCAATATTTCTTTATAAATATGTAGCCATTTCCACACTATATTGAGACAGACATTATTTCTCAAACTGGTTGTCTATTTAAATGGCTATAGAATATGACTTTTCAATCATATCATTTGATCACTCAGGCTAATTAGAGCCAGTAAGTCTTCCTTGATTTCTATGTTTGGTCTATAAAACCTTTTTACTCCAAACCCCACATATATGGTCTAATCATTTGAAGATGCTCTTTATATTCAAGATGTCTCACGGTGAAGGTGGGTTAGCTTTAAGAGAATGAAAACACAATTAACAGTGACTATGATTTTGAGAAGGATCTGCAAAAAAATTTAAATAACATCTGAGAAAATGATTCCAAAATACAAACAAAACCTGAAAAAGTGAGAAAATGTTTAACAATTTCAATAGTGATATCAATGCAGTTCATCAAAGGGGATGCCAGTTGNTTCTCATGTAGAGCTGGTTACTCTCTTACATTACTATTGCTGTGGTGAAACACCATGACCGAAAATCAAATCGGAGATGAAAGGATTTATTTGGCTTATACTTCCACATTGTAGTCCATCTTTGAAGAAATCCAGGACAGGAACTCAAACAGGGCAGGAACTTAGAAGCAGGAGCTGATGCAGAAGCCATGGAGGGGTGCTGCTTACTGGCTTGCACCACATGACGTGTTCATCTTGCTTTCTTATAGAACCAGAGACCTCTAGCCCAGGAGTGGCCTCATCCACAATGGGCTGGGCCCTTTTCCATCAGTCATGAATTGAGAAAATGCCCTACAGGCTTGCCTACAGCCCAATCTTGTGGAGGCGTTTTCTGAATTGAGGCTTCCCTTCTCCAGTGATTCTAGTTTGGATCAAGTTGACATAAAACCAGCTAGCACAGTTACTTATAAATGATATTGGCTTTTAATTTGGTAAATGTTAATAACATGTTATATGGAATTTACAAAAGTAAAATTGTCTGTTACTAAGAAAGGCTTAAAAAAACAAAAAGAAAAAGAAAATGAAGGATGATTAGAGTCAGGCAATGAAGATTAGTCTGTAGGTAATATAACTGAAAGAGAACTAAAGACAGAAGGAATCTGGTTATGTCAGTCAATTTATACAAATATGATGTTGGTGACATTTACCTGTTTTGAATTATCATAACAACTAAATATGTACTGTTTGTGTTTAAAATAATGATTATGATGATAATGAATTTTAGTCCATTCTTGGGAAAAATGTTTCAACAGATCCCTGCTCCCCACTAGACCACTCTGTCAGTCTGCCTGAGGCAGAGCTGCTAGGCACTGAGGATGAAGGAGCAGGGGCACACGGAAGAGGCATCTATCTGCACGGAAGGGATGAATAGTGTCTGCCAGAGTGGGATGGTTGAAATCTGAGGGAGCTGGGATGAGAATCCTGGAGTGTGTCTAGAGTTTTAACTGGGATAAATAAGCAGATGGCAGTATTTGGTAAATGGAAAAGGAGCAGCCGTTTGAAAAGTCTAAGAATGGCACTTCATGATATCACAATGCTGCATCTTTTCTTTTCTGAATGAGTGGAAATGCATTAGCTAAAACCACACACATTTCACACACACACCAATACAAGCTCTTCTGCAAACACAAGTTCTGTTTGTGAGATATCTGAAAATTCCAATTGAAATTGTGCTTATACACCCCAATATGCCTCTTTTCAGCCAAAAATAACACATGCTATGACTGCACTTAGCATATTTTAAATATGTGTATAATTCTTGCCAATTATCTGCTTCGCAGATGTTACTTTCCATACAGTGTTATGAACTCCATTCATTACTCAAGAGTATGATGAATCAGTTCACTTCCTTGTATATTTGAATATTACTATGTTTCTAAAATCTTTTTATTAATGACATACTTACACAATGTTGATACTCCTTACCATTGCTATGTGTTATTTCAAGACTTTTTCTATATATTAGATTTTCTAAATGCTAATGCATTGTCTAAGTCAGTGTGAAAGGAATGGAGAGAAGAGGGTTTACTGAAGAACAGCAGAATTAACTAAATTACTTTAAAAATATTCTTAAGAAAATATTAAAAATAACTAGAAATTCTAAAAAGTATTAATGTGGACATTGAGAAATGTGTCCATTAGATCAGATACTGTTGTAAATCAACAGATGCTCTGTCGCTCTGTTTTTCTCTCTGTCTTCCTCCCTTCCTTCCTTCTCCCTACAGATCACCTGCAGTTTAGCTCAAATGTTCTGTGACTCACAACATGGCAGAAGGTGACATTGAACTAGTGTTTCGACCTCTACCTCCCAAGTATTGGGATTACAGATGTGTGCCCAGTTCAATAGATACTTTCAAATGAGATATGTTACTAAACAAAATACTTAAAATATAAGAATAAAGTCATCGTATTAGTAATATAAAAAGATTTATATTGAGAAGACAAATAATAATATTTATTTTGTTAAACTGACTTGCCTGGACAATGATGTTTCATAGATTATCATAAACACTTGACTCTGTATCTANATATTTTTTGCAGTACTGGGGATTGAACATATGGCTTTGTACATGTTGGGCAAGAACTCTGTTACTGAGCTATATCTGCAGGACTTCTTTCTAATGTTTATTTTGAGTCAGGGACTCAATGAATTGTCAAGGCTTGACTTAACAATTTTTAAGCCTGCAGCCCTTGAATTTGCAATTCTCCTGCTTCAGTCTCTTTTATTTATATATTTGTTTGTTTGTTTATACTTACTGATTTATTTGAGGGATGTGGAAAGAACATATCTATATCATCACGCTCATGTAGAGGTCAGATGACAACTTGCAGGAATTTCAGGTTCTGGGGATTGAACTCACACTGCGAGGCTTGAAAACAAGCCTTTTACACACTGAGTTATGTGACAGAGCCTCAGCCTCTCTTATAGTTGCTATTACAGGCCTGCAAAACAAGCCCGGCTTCACTGTGTATTTTGAGCATCTTACTGATTCTGAGTCCTGGAACTTGGCCTTGTGACTCTCTCATTATCATGAAAATTTAAGAGAATTTGAATACTAAATCCTGTCTTTATCAATTAAAATTTAACTCATCTGATAGAGTTACAATGAATTTTCAAGCTAAAACAGAATCTTAAAACAGAGATACAAAGCTAGACACAAAATAAATACTAACAGCTAAAAGTCCTCAAATTCATTATATTGTAGTATAGTATAAATTTCTTTGACATATATTCTAAGTGAAGATTTTTACTTCAGCATCNTAACTTAGAGTTACCTTATCTGATTTCCATCATGTTTTGCCAAAATGCATTTAACTGATAACCAGAAGGCCTGGCGCTTGTCATCCCTTCTATGCATTTAACTGATAACCAGAAGGCCTGGCGCTTGTGGTCCCTTCTATGCATTTAACTGATAACCAGAAGGCCTGGCGCTTGTCATCCCTTCTATGCTTACACTGTTGCATAGTAAAGTTTCACATCAACTTTAATATTTTCATGACACAGACACCATAAACACATAGAATAAACACCTGCAGAGTGACTCACAACAAAACATGCTTCAAGTTAAAATTAGAATCATGTGTACTTTGTTATGCTTCCATCTAAGTGTGTAAAGGAAAGTGCTCATATTGAAGACACATAGAAATCACCCAGGATGCTTATCAATTTATCAATAGCTGACCTCACTANCAAATCTGGCCTTGCCTGCAGAATTAGGATAATTTTTAAAGAGAGCTATATTTCACTGACTGCAAAGGCAGCATACTAGCTGTCAAAATTTTATGACAGGGCAGATATGCAAACACATACACACAAACTCACAGACATGCAGGCATGTATGCACTAACTCACAGACATGCATGCACATACACAGTCTTCAGTGTTTTCAAATGTTGTGGAGAGGTTTAAGCATAACTTCTAGTTTATCTTCTTATTTATCCATTTATTAATGTATAGACAAATGGGAACAGTTAAAAATGGGCCTTTTTTATTTATGAAAAGTGGGCCATGTATAAACTCTTAGAATAGTCACATGAAATTGGAACACACACAAATCTTGGTACTTTGTTTCCTCTCTAGTCCATGTCAATACCAACAACAGACATTTCTTTGCAACTTAAGATCTGTTGTATTGCACTGATGAGCATCTAACTGGATATTTGTTTTTTTAAACACATTAAGTTTCTGTTTTCTCCCCTCTCTCTGCTCTCCTAAGGCACAGCATCTCTGCCGCCCGGCTTACTGCCCTGCACTCTTGGCTCCTTTACTGTAGTGTGTTTCTGTACTTGGTGTTGCATAGCCGCTCAACAGTCAAACACCAGACAGAATTATTTACGGAAAGGAAAAGGTCTTATGTATTTTAAAGATGGAAATAGAACTTCAGAAGTGAATTGTACAAGAAGGAACAATTTAGACAATTGATCATGGCTAAGGTTGTCAGATTAAATCATTCCTCTAAAAGTGGCAAGAAGAACAAGGCCCAGAGGGTGGGACCTGCCTTGCTGCTGAATACACTGGAAAGGAGTAATTCTTCCTATCTATTTTATGGCATGGTCCATGGATTACAAGACATGGGCTTAAGTGTCATTACTGCTTATGTATCATTTGATATTGAGTAACAAAATTAATTTAATCTTGCTTTAGTGTTTATGTCTTTAAAATACGGGTTCCCAGACTAAGTAAATATTTCAAATATTTTTGAGATCTCACAGTCTCTGACCTTAGCCTCCATGTGCCCTTTGTAAAGGCCATGTTTTCACAAAAGATAGCATTCTTTTCAAAGCCTTTGGAGGGAGGGTAAATTATATTTAGAAGGCCCATTTGGCATACCGGGTGTTCTCATGTCTTACTGCTATTTATAACTAGGTGTAGGCCAGTAGGACAGCAGATTTGTTTTAACTAATAACTGTCCAGGCTTTAGAGAATGGAAAAGTTGTTTGTTACCTATTTTAAGTCTTGATTTAAGAATGAATTGAAAGCTAAACACATATATATATATATATATATATATGTGTGTGTGTATGTATGTATGTGCATGTAAGTATTATACACATATGTGTGTATGTATGTATGTTGTATGTAAGTATTATATGTATATATGTGTGTATGTATGCATGCATGCACACACACATTAAATACTTGCTGATTTCTCAATATTATACATATATATGCATGAATGTGTGTATATAATAGATTTATATGTGTGTATATATGCATGTACATAAACACACATTAAATACTTTCTTGTTTCTCAATATCATATATATATGCATGTATGTAGTATATGTACATGTGTGTGTATATATACATGCATGTGCACACACACACATTAAATACTTGCTAGTTTCTCAATAGTTTCATGGCATGATGCCAAACATAATTCCAAAACTCATACTTCTGTTGGAACATAGGACTCTATCACTTGACAGACATGTTCAACTATTCTGAGTTTCTGAATGGATTCTTTATGATGATTTTCTTTCTCAATTTTATCTCAACTAACTGTAATTTGAATGTCAATAAATATTTACAAATTCTACAAGTATTTACTTTCATTCTTATGAATCTTACTGGTTTAATTGTAGTAGAGGTAACTACATCATTTCATAGATAATTGACAAAGCAAAAGCAAACCAAAATAAAAATACTATTAGAAAAAATACATATTAAGGTCTAAATGAAATAATGCCAGGATTATAAAGTATTAACAAGACGTGAGCCTACACTAGAACCTAAAGCCACTGTCAATAGTTTTAAACATTCCTAGAGTCCAGAGGAGGTTTAGCTGAAATTGGGGATTTGTTGTTGCTGACAATTTTGCAAAAAACATCAAATGAACAAAAAAAAATGAATTAAAAGTAAAAAGTGTGGCTGCATTCCTGCTGAGCCCCTGACCTGGCTCCAGAGAGTAGCACCTAGCCTTAATCCTTCCTTTGTTTAACCACATCTTTTGTTTCTCTTATACCTTTTGTCTCTCTTTATCGCCCTATGTGAATCTTGTCTGTGAGTCTCCCAAGGATCAAAGGCCATGCAAAACTTGATTCAGGAAACCCAGAAAACTGTGGTACCTGAGAAATTGAGTTTGCACTTGGCATTTTATCTGTGGGAGCTCCTTTCAGGTTGCTTAACTGTAGATAGAGAAAGAATAAAAATGCCCTTGGTGAAGGGAAAGTGCTTCACTCCTTCGAGGCTGGAACCCCTTGCAGCCATGAAAGGCTAGATTCATTTTTAAGGTGCCTCTGAGTCTTCTTTACACGGATCCTCGTGAACCCCACACTCATGCCACGACCACACGCAACAAAAAAGTAAGTTGTTTCCCAAACAGTAAGCGTAAGTTACCAACACCAGGCTCTGTCTATTCTAAATACTTCACTATTTGCTATGAATATACAAGCAAATAAAACCATGGAATTCAGAATGGTCATAGGACTCAATATAGTGCCATGATGTGGTCCTCACACCCTTTTAAGGGTTGTCACTTAATCCAATAACACCATTCACATCAAAAGGATCACCTCGGGATGCAGATGCAGCATTTAATACATCTTTCTACCAACTCTCTTTAATATGGCAACCTTTTTTGGCTTCTTTTGGGTAGACTGATCTTGACACCTTTCAAGATTACAGGTGTAGAATGAAGTTTGAATTTACCAATGAGTAGATTCAGAAAATGTCATACTGTGAAACTGCATTTATACCATGACATCTTAGCACATGATACTGACAAACCTTTGAGTTTTACCTTATTTGCATATTAACATTAACTAAATTCACTAGTAATCCCACCTCCCTTTCTCACTATAAAGTTGTTTCTTCATCATTAGTAATTTTTGTTTTTATATAATTATCAAAAATTATAATTAACTCCATTACTTATCTCAGTGTAGACTTAATCTCTCCATGGAAGGTGATTAGAATTTGTCATTAGTTATTTTGAGGACTGTATTGTTCATAACTTATCTTGTGGAAATGCTTTAGTGTGGCCAGTATGCTTTGATATTTCCCAGTCACTCTAGTATCTTCTATAGCTCTTGGAACAGCAGAATATTCTAGGATCATTTTATATTTTCCCTTATCTGCCTCTGAATCAGTCATTTCCTTAAAGGTCCCTGGTTCTTCTAAATGGAGAGGTGTATTTACAAACTAAGATTGGGACATTATGTGTGGACATTGCTGCAGGGAAGAAACTGTAAGACTCTCTCAACTGACAGGTCTTTGAGATTATGGACATATATACTATGAAAATACTTATGCTTATTCTTATATATGTTATGTCTATTTATTTCTTACCAGTTTACACTGAAAAATAGAATTCACTTCAATATGATTCATTTTCATTCTAACTTATGGTTCATTGTAGGTTATTTTTTCTTTTCATACTTTATCCCTCAGGCAGTGAGAAACACTGATCACCACAAACCCAGATATCCTTCCTTAATGAATCGATAAATATTTTATCAAATTCTTATTGCTGCCACCCTCCCTTCTATACAAACTTTTCCTCATCCAGCCAAAGGCTATGAGTAGCTATCAATTGCTGCTTGCTGTGGTGCCTTCCCCATCAGATGCTTTTATCTTTCTACAATGTTCTTACCATTTCTCCTAGATAGTCACCTAAATATTTAATACCCAATAGATTAAAAAGTAATGCCATTTGGCTGCTATCTACTCAATGAATTGATTTGCATGATTATAAGTCAAGGTGCTTGGGATAGTATCTGGACCCATCTTCACTTTATCCTCTTTCCTTTTTGTGCCACATAGACTATAAACCATCTGTTGATCTTCAATGTATCTCCCTGGTCAACTGTACCAGCCATGTACAGCTCCCGTGTCTATAAGCACACAAAGTTCATTGTTTCAAACACATGAATATTACCATTTGTAAATCTTGTTTGAGATCTAAGTTCACATTTCTTATTTAACCAAGTGATGAATTGCTAGAAGTGTGAATAATGTGCAAATATATCTTTAGTTTTCCAAAATGTCTTATCCCAATGTCTCCACAAAATAAAATGCAAATGCTTTTTGAAATCTAGTTTGTTGAATCTTATAGATCTTTCAGGCTTCAATCAAAACAAGTGCAAATATAATAGTGTTGAAAATAACTTTCAGCAAAAAAAATACTAGGTTTAAGGAAGCAGTGGCAAATGCATTTGGAGACTGAGGCTTGAAAAACATTGAATGAGGATATGTACATTATAAAGAGCTGTAAAATTTGTATTTTAACTCTAATGACAGGCAGAGGTTTGAACAATCATGTCACCTGTTTCCATGTTTCTTCAGATTATTGTGGATCTTGCATTGGTTACAGAGTACAAGATAAATATGGAGGCAAGAGAGGAAGGCGGGAGATCATGGAAGATATTGTCTATCACCCTGGGTGAGCAATAATGGTTTGAGTTTCAGTGAAGCCAGTGAGAAAGTAGATGGGTTCAGGCTGGATGTTGAATTTATTCTTTACAAATTGTTGATGAACTAGATGTAGGAACGTGGAATAGTGACCTGTTAAGGATAAAGCCAAGGTTTTTGGTCTCAGCAAATGGATAGGAAAAACCAGAGTGAAAGTGATAAATGTCAAATAGTAGGCAGATGTGGTGCTATATGCTTTTATTCCCAGAAATGCAGGGTGCTGAGAGTGCGGGGCCCAAAACAGCTTGACCACATAGCTGCCATGACAGTCTTAGGGGCCTAGACACAGCTTCTGTGACAGGCTTACTGGCAGGTGACACCCAGATCCAGGAAAAGCCACAAGCTGACTCCAC
>LZPO01099203.1:0-11077 GCA_001675575.1 Neotoma lepida | reverse complement strand
AAAACTCAAGTAATAATGTCTTAAACATCTAAACATAAGGTAATATACACTGAATTTGATAGAAGAGAAAGTGGGGAATAATCTTAAACTAATTGGCAGAGGAAAAGACTTTCTGTAAAGAACATTGATATCACAGGCAATAAAAATAACAATCAACAAAATTTTGGAGCTTTTGTTTGGTAAAGGACACCATCATTGGGTCAAAGCAGCAGGCTTCAAAATGGAAAATGATTTTTACCAACTGCCCATCCTATACAGGGGTAATGTCTAAAATATCTAAAGAACCCCCCCAAAAGGATGTCAAGATAACAAATAACACAATTAAAACTGGAGTAGAGAACACAGCCCTTATTCATAGTTGGTGGTGGTGAAAATAAGTCCATCCATCATAGAAATAAGATTAGAAATTTCTTAGAAAGCTAAAACTAGAACTAACATATGACCCTTCTANGTCTCTCCTGGAAATATACCCAGAGTACCCCATTCCTTATATATAGATATTTGCAACCCCATCTTTATTGCTGCCCTGTTTACTTCAGCAAAATTTGAAACCAAACTAGTTGTTCATCAGCTGACTGAAAAACAATGTGTATGAGTTATATATAATAGGAGAATATTGTTTATTTCCAAAGAAACATGAAATTATGAGGTTTGTAGTAAGTGGACAGATATAGGATATAAAATATTAACTGAGGTCACATAAACACTGAAAGGATAAAACACAATTCCACCTCATGCAAAAAATGCAGGTGTGTGTGTGTGTGTAAACAAATGTACATCTGGTACAGTACATCTTATGTAAAAGAGGACAAAAAAGCTAAATATTCAGGGGTAAGGAAGGAGTTAATGGAGCCAATGAACATGAATTATGAAAGAAGATATAAATACACACTTATCTAGTTCTTACTCTGTCATATATTTTTGAATTTTGGTTTTAGGACAGTACATAAAAATATATTTGATGGAGAAATTATTATATTCAACCTGAGGTTCCAGAGGTTCAATTCCAAATGGCCACTCTAACAGAGAATCATTAAGACAATTATANTAAAAAATAAGTGTATAATATTCNATATAATTTCATTATGTTCTGTAAGCTTCATAGCTTCAGTTTTGAACAAATTTATCATTTAAACACAAAAAATTACAGAAAATGATGTTACATTTTCACCATTCTATACACTAACTTATATGTCATGAGGTTTTAACTATTTGTTAGTAATGCAAGTGACTTTATCTTTTGGATGGTTTCATTTATAATCTAGTTTTGCTAACTGTATTATATAATGATATAACATTGGTTTGTTATTATCTATTGAGAACCNNTCTGGACAAAGATATAATGGACTAATCAGTTCTTCAAAGAACAAATACAACATTTGCCTTTAACTGGCAAACAAAAGCCTTGTTGAAAACCTAAAACTATCCTCCGTCTTTAGTGTCTCGTCCTATAAAGATCTCTCACTGATCACTAAAGTTTGTTCTCCTTTAGAATGAACAGATTTGAAAGNTAATTACATAGGAAGAATTAATTGGATGATATTAGTAAGGTAAGGACATTTAACTCATGCCAGGATTTAAAACTAATAAAGCACCAAGAATTCTTTTTAAATGACTAAGGTTTTGAATTATGTCAAAAATGTGACAAAGTTCTATATTTTGTCAATGTTTATGTAAGAAAGGCCACCATAAAATTTAACTATAAAGTTATTTTTAATGCAATAATATATAACACAAAAATGGATTTTCACCAAAAGTTAGGGAATTCTTTTTCATGAATGACCCAAACTTTACAAATAAACTTCCATCTTACATTTTGTTTAAGGTAATAGGTTTATATCATACAAATAGATTTCAAGTATGAGAGGAACATTGCAGTAGTAATCTTTTTACAAGTCCCAAATTCTTGGTTTTGAATAAAATTGTATTTTTCAAAAGAAACACGTAAGTGCAATCTATGGTAGAAGTTCAACATATTGAAATATTTGTCAACAATTTGCAGAGAAATATGCCTAATCTCAACATATACTTGAAAAGGAAACATATCTGCATTTTTAATATTTTCTATCTTCACTCCTTGATTTCCCTCTTNCCAAATCGAAATTTACACCCACATTACGGTTTCTCATCATTCAGCCATTCTATACAGTTGCCACTTTCCAACGCAGAGACTTCTGTGGTAGATACAGGATTACAAGTTTCAGAGAACTTTCCTGATGATAATTAGTTTATGGAGAAGTAATACCTCCTGTCATTTTTTTCTGTCCCTGAGCGCCCCCTGCTGCTGCTGAGCACATCTCCATGGAGATTTGTGTCTTGGCTTACACTGAANTCCTCTCACTGTGTTTAACTTTTGCACAGTAGTAAGTGNCAGTGTCCTCAGCTTTCAGGCTCTTCATTTGCAGGTAGAGGATGTTTCTGGAATCATCTCTGGAGATGGTGAACTGCCCCTTTACAGATGCACTGTACTCTGCTGTGTAACTATTAGCTTTGTTTCTACTCACTGCAATCCACTCCAGTCCCTTCCCTGGAGGTTGGNGGATCCAGTTCATGTAGAAATCACTAAAGATGAATCCAGAGGCTGCACAGGAGAGTGTCAGGGACCCCTCAGGCTGTACCAAGCCTCCTCCAGACTCCACCAACTCTACCTCACATTGGATACCTGCCAATAGCAGAGAATTCTGGTCAGGAAATTGTCATACACAACCACCATCACTATTACTCACCCCCCCGCCCCAACAACAGCATCTCTTGATCCCAAAGACTACCTTTTAAAAGAGTTACAAGAAAAATGCAGTTCAGCCACAACTTCATGGTGAGAGGTCTGTGTTCAGTCCTCATCCCTGAATGGGAAGACCAGGGAAGTCAGGACTGGGCTCCTCTGCTAGAGCTATAAGGTCAGGTCAGGGCTGGTTTTTATAAGCAGAGGNAAGCCNAATTTGCATTTCTTCCTGCTGTATCATCAGNTCTAGGGTTGAACAATAGAGGAGGTACTAATAGAGTTATTAGTACAGAATGCAGATGTTAAATGGATGAGTTAGGTAGCTGTAACAGTGTTTGTTATGTGTATGTGATAACGCTTCAATGTTTTATTGTGATTTAGCCATGTCCACAACTCTGTCTGCTTCATAAATATAATAAAATATTATGTTGAAAGTGTAAGGAGAACTAATATGAATTTGAATTAATGTTAAATAGAAATATTAATATATAAAAACACCTTTGAGGACTTAAGTAGTGTAGCATCCTCAAATGTCTGGATTTTATCCCCTTTTCTGATGAAAAAGGGGATACATTGAAAAAATAAGAATTTTTTTCCAGAATTAGCCTTTGTTAAGTGACTAAGCTGATTCAAATCTTGAGTTTACACATTTGTTGTAGCAATTCAACATTTTGTAGGGGTGTGTTTCCATCTTTAAGAATCAACCCACCTTTAATTTTAATATCCTTAAAGGAAGCACAGGTTCCATGCCTGGGACTACCAAAGAGTCTTCCACCTAGAGTCTAAGCCATGCTCAGGTTCTTCCATCTATCTGTACCCATAGAAGATGTTGCAGTTCCATACAGGTTAGGCAATAAGTCACAGAGTCCAGAATCTTGAAATAATGACATCTTATATGAGAAGAAAATGTTGAGTTATAATTTTTCTCTAGATGAATTTATTCTCTATGAAAGAACCCATCTTCATAGTTGTTTTTGGACCCTGCATATTGTGGCACTACTGCTTCTCTAGTTTTCCCAGGAAAGTAACTAAGGTTCAAAGAAATATCTACAGATCTGTATGTTTCACTTTGGAATCTTCAGGGAAAACAGTACAACTCCTTAGGGTCTCTTGAAGGTTTCCTTTATTTAAAGGGATATCACGTTAAGTGAGAGAAANGATGCCATGANTAAGTGAAGAAATGCCCCCTGCTGGATGCTCTCTGAACTTGCTCCTCTGATNCCTGCCNTAAGNCATAGCTGNTGACTTTCACAGCCCCTCAGAAGGGTTGCCCAGAGTGGCATAANTGAATAAAATGAAATTTTATTTCTTAATATTAAGAACTTATACACTGATTTCTGAAATTGCTTTACTAGTTCACCTACTTACCACCAACACTTAAGGGTTCCTTTTCTTTGTATCTTCACCAGATTTGATATTTATTTTCTTCATGACAAACATCCTGACAGGAGTGAAATGGATTAAAAACACTTCATTTTCTACTTTCTGATATCTAAATACATTGAACATTGGCTCATATATGGATTGGCCATTCATATTTCTTTGCCTGCGAACTGTCTGTGGTCAATTTTTCTATCAGTTGATTTTATTATTTGGGTTTTGAGGATTAATATTTTTGTTTACTGTATATTCTAGCTACTAATATCCATCANACATATACTGGGACAAGATTTTCTCCTGTTTTTTTANGAAATATTTAAAAATATTCAGTACCATTAGTCATCAAGTAAAGACAAATTCTAATTTGAGATTTCATCTGAACCCGTTAAAAATGGATAATACTTAGAAAATAAATGACAGCAAATTCTACCTATGTGTGTAATGGGAAATCTTTAATCATAGTTGGTGGAAGGGATAATTAGTGCAAGTACTGTGGAAATCAGTGTGATGACTTCCAAAAGAACTAAAACTTAAAATAGAAAATGTAATAGACATTCAAAGTTATTATGCAATAGAATCTGCCTAGAAGTCCATGAACTAATAAATGGATAATAGAAATATGGTAAATATACACAATGCAATTGCATTTGCCAGTAGACAAAAATGAAATAAATTTTCAGGAAAATTTGTGGAGCAGGAAAATATTATTTTTTGAGTATAGTAATCATGACTCAGAAAGACAAATGTCATATCTCACTCATATGAGGATATTAGTTTCAAATNTTTTAGAACTCTGGTTTTAAATTAGCATGTTTATATATATACTTTTTATTGAAAACCACTTATAACAGGTATGCCCATCATAGATTTTGAACAGTTTTGAAATTTTCATACTTGTATGTAATATATTTTGATGACACTCAACTCCCTCAACAGCCTCCAGCCACCTCCCAGAACCAACAATATCTACCTCTCCCAAGCTCATGTCTTTTCAATTGACTAATAATGCACATCCAATTATATATATATATATGTATATATATATATATATGTTTATGTGTGTAGGACCATCCACCAGGAAATGAACAACCTATCAGATTCCATACCCACAAAGTAGAGTGACTTACTCTCCTCAGAAACCACCTAGAAAAGGTCCTCAGCCAGGGGTAGGGCCTCCAGAACATTTCTGCCATCTATGCTGCAATTAAGCCTAACTTGATTTTGTGTAGGTTGTGGGAACGAAGCCATATTCCTTTGAAATCAAGTGACCAATATTTGTGTCATGTCAAGAAGTCAGCATTTTATAGCACTCCTTCCCATCCTGTGGCTCTTAAATTCCTTCCATTCCCTCTCCCATGATATTCCTAATCCTTTATTTGGAATGTTAATATCAGTGACCTCTGAGCTGCTGTTATAATATTAATATGCCTTTCCAGTGAGAAATCACTCCTCATATTTAGAGACTGATGAAAAAGTCTTTAATAATAGCACTTATCTAGTTCTGACTAATGCACAAAGAGATCCAGCCTTTCAGAAAGGAATATTTTCCAAATTATAAAGACTTGAGGCTTATGCATTCCACACATGCTGCCATCCTTGAGTCTCTCTCAGATCCCAGGTTAAACTTTGAACAATTTAAACAGAGANGGAAGNCTGCATGCAATCTGGCCACCTGGGAAAATTTGAGATTTACACAGNAAAGNTGTTTTCAAGTACACCAAGTACTAAAATAGTCATCTTGCACACTTGGAATAATTATGCTTATACTGAAGAAGACTTAACTGCAAACCAGGACTTAATGATGGTGTCTTTCTGCACNGCCCCCCTAGCTGCCCTATTGAGACATGATCTTTGGTATAGGTATGGGCCCAATGGCTGTTTATAAATCAAGATTTTCTCCTTTTGTTATGAAAATGGAGCCTCATTGGAAGTCAATCCTGGTAAACAAGCATTTACAGAAGTGGTTTCCCAGCAACCTTAAACTTTAATTATGCTACAGACTTTTCAAACAATCCAGGTCACTACATTGCTTATCCTATAGTCAGATCAGTGGCTGCCTTCATTTTGATCAATTCTACTTCACNTAATAGTATTTCCTAAGTAAGTTGGTATTGAATCAATCCTANCATCAGTTTTAATAATTCAGTTTTCTCCTGCATCACTGCTGGGTGCTTAGAGTGACATATTCTCAGNACTTTGACCGGTTATGAGTCAGTACAGTATCCCTGACCCATGGAAAGAAAAACTTCTCTGGCCAAGGTTGACAGCCTCACAAAACTAGTATAGAAGTGGAGATGTATAGAAGGCATTTTTACAATATGACTATTTGACAAAATGACAGCAGCAGCTTACCCATCCTCAGGGCATATTTCCTCCCTGGACATGGGCTTTCAAGACTGCTACAATATCAGGCATGAAAGTCCTCCTGTGGAACTAGCCTGAATACAACCAGAAAGTCATTCATTACCCCTATGTCCATTACGACACTACTGACTCAGTGGGCTCATCTTGNTAGCAAATTGATACTGTAACAGTATAGTGCTTGAAATCTTACCTAGATCAATAAGAAAATGGAAGTCATTATTTCTGTTGTTGTTTTTGTTTTATCATAGTTTCAGAGCGCTAGAAACAATACAAACTACTGTCATTGCTCTTGATTTGTCACCATATCTAGGTGTAAGACCNTTTGGTTTGGGAAGTCACACACTCAGGATACAAGTCACAGGGACATCAAGTTGGAACTGACTTGGCAACTTCTTTACTGACTGATGCTCATATTTCCAAAAGAACTGATGTAGGCTACAGAGGGTGAAAAGTCATCAATATTGTGTCAGTCAAATCCATTGGTAAACACCAAAGACTTTGACTCAATTCAAATTTAGATTAAATGAACTTATTCTTACTGCTAGCAGAAGGAGGGCAAGCAGCTTTGGAGCCAAAAATCTTGGCATACCTAAGGGAGCTAAAGGAAATGTTTACCAAGATNAATATGTGCATTTTACAATACTCGATGGAATCCATTGATGGCAATAGAATTGTTTTACTCCCCTCAGTTGTTTCTCTTTCCTTTTATATAGTAATAAAAATGTTACTTCATCTCAGTCCCACAGTGATAAGCAGAAGCAAGGGGTTATATAGCAAGTTTACAAAAGCAGAAAGGAAGGTGTTAAATACCTGATAACAGGAACACCATCATCATGTTCTTATTTCACCTACAGGCCACTAGGATCTCACAGGCAATCCAGTGCAAAGGCCAAGGCATTTAAGGGATGCCTGATACCATATTTAGTCTCTTCAGCCATCACAGGGAAGTTATTTGTAAATTATCACACAGGTCTGAGCCTGTCTCTTATACACATCTAGATGTGTATAAGAGACAGCTAATTGACTGGAATGGAGCAAGCAGTAACAGAGTTCCATCAGATTAGGGCTGACTGTTATGTTCCCACATCAACAGTGTTTCCCAGCTATGTGCTCTGCTAGCTACANTTCTTCCCTGCCAAGACAGATGTGTTCACTAGCTAACTAGTGGCAAGACTGTTTGGGGGGTAAACAACCACTTTTTCCAAACTTGGAATTTGTAGCATGAGACTGTGAAAGAGGAGAGAATATATGCCTGATACTATAAGTAGTTAAAGCTAGCCACGGGGTGGAAAAATTGCCTTTCACCTTAGCTGCTGCCAAGACCCTCTCCAGACTGTGGACAGGCAGGACACTGGGGAGTCAATTAACTTATTTTGCCTAGATGAGGTAAGCTGGTCCCCATCAAGTTTCTAATCCCAAAAGAAAGTGTGTCAGATCTTCTGGACCTGGAAGCCAAAGACTGATGATGCCCTAGGACCGCTGACCCCAATGACCACAGAGGAACCTGGGGTAGCTGTCTAGGTTGCCAATAAGTATGTATCATTATTAATAGATTCAGAACNCTCTTGGTCTGCACTTCTGCTTACTCAGGTGAAATTTATCCTTCTCAAATCTGACGGTGTTTGATGACTAGGCTACTGATAGCTATGCCTGTTTAACAGCCTTCCCAAGGTTACAATCAACCTTAATAGTTCATTAGTTAAATTTCTTATTAAAATTATAGACAAATTTGCCTTGTTTACAGGTTTCATAGTAAAGGATAAACAGGTAACTTTCCACTAAAGGAAAACAAAAAATTATTTAAGCTATACAAATTCAAGTTGTAAAGCTGTAAGTAAATCATTTAAGGAAAAAATTGGGGGGCAGGTTGAGACAGGGTTTCTCTGTGCAACAGTCCTGGCTATCCTGGAACTCACTCTGTAGACCAGGCTGGCCTCAAAATCACAGAGACCTGCCTGCCTCTGCCTCTGGAGTACTGGGATTAAAGGTGGGCAATACCACCGCCTGGCTTAAGGAAAATTTTTATACAGTGAATTCTAAAGATTCTAATAACATTTCTCTCTTCTCCCTTCCCAGTTCCTCCCACTTCCAAACTCATGCAACTTCATGCCTTATTCCCCTCTCTCTTTAAAAAATAAACAGACAAAACAAAACATGCTAGAAGAGGAGAAAAAGAAAAAACACAATAGACAAATATACATGCACACACACACACACACACACACACACACACACCCAAAACCATTAAAATACAGAATCAGAAAGCATAATAAATGAGCAAAAGACATTTAATATTTTTTAAAGCCCCAACAAAGCATTGTGAGACAAAACATCTCCAAAAATAATTATAATTGAATTTGGTTTTTTGTGTGTTGTTATTATTATTGTTAACCATTTACTGCTGGACATGGGTCCTACCTTCAAGTATGGTTACAAGTTACAAGCCACTGGGGGAAATTAATTTTACCTTTGCAAGTAGTTGTCAGTTGGAGTTAGCTCTGTGTTAGGGATGTGGGCTTTTTCTAATAACATCTTCAGACCTGCACAGGCCCTGTGCATGCTGCCATAGTCTCTGTGAGTTCTTATCCGTTATGTATATCAGTCCTGTTGTTTCTGGAAAACATCTGCCTTCTTTTCTGAATAGTTCCCTGAGCCATGAGGGGAGAGATTTAATGGGGACACCTCATTTAGGACTGAGTGTGCCAAGGTCTCTCACTCTCTGCCTATTGTCCATTGTGGGTCTTTGTATTTATTCTCATCTACCACAGAAGGAAGCTTCTCTAATGATGACTGAGAAAGACACTGATCTATGAGTGTAGAAGAATGTCATTAATAGTGATTTTATTGTTTTGTTCCTTTAGCAGAACAATAGTATTTAGTTTTCCCATAGATTCATGGCGTCTCTCAGATTTTGGGCCGCTAACAGAGTGTCTATCACACATGGGTTTGATCTCATGAGGTCTGCCCTAACTCCTAACTCAGATAGTGGATGGTTATTCCCTCTTCTTTTGTACCACTATTGNTCTAGTGTATCATGAAGATAGGTCANCACTGTANACTGAAGGNTTTGCAACTGGATTGGTGTTTGCCTTTTTCCTCTGGTGTAGCATGCAGAGTATCTTCCATTACCACCAACAAAAGTCAGTAGGGGTNAAAGTTCTAGTTAGGCACTGTTAATTTTCAAATCTGGGATAAAAGGCTGAAGTGCCCACTGTGGGATAATGCTCTTCTACACTGTAAAGATTTGACACTCAAATTGGTTTAATAAAATGCTGACTGGACAGTGGCCAGGCAGGAAGTATAGGCAGAATGATCAGAAATAGGAGAATGCTGGGAAGAGGAAAGGCAGAGATGGAGTCACCAGCCAGAGGGGAAGTAAGATGAGAATGTTGGACTGAGAAAAGGTACCAAGCCACATGGCTAGACATAGACAAGAATTATGGGTTAATTTAAGCATAAGAGCTAATTAGTTATAATCCTGAGCATTAGGCCAAACAGCTTGTAATTAACATAACCTTCTGTGTGGTTTTTGGGGGATTAAAGGGCTGCAAGATTGAACANGACAGAAACTTCCACCTGCAAGTGCCTATTTAATATATCAAAGCAGACCTGATTCTCCTGGCATCCCTCAGTCCCTACCTGTTACAGTGTCTTCCTGGTTTGTATACCTCNCCCCTTACCCNGAACTGTCCAGCAAGGGGTTTGGGGCTGTTCTTCTCTACATAATCCAACCATTTTGATTACCTCACCTTTTTTGTACCTTTGCCCTCTTGACTGCTGCACCTGGTTCCTCACTCTCCCCTTTCCCTTTCCCTCCCCTCTCTNCTTACATGGCCCAGGTTCATGACCATTCTGGACTCTCCAGGATGTCCTTGCCTCTGGCTATGTTCTCCTTTATATCCGCAATGCACTTTCTCTTCCACCTTACCTAGGAGCAGTTATGTTCCTTTCCTTTTTAATTCTGTTTTTTTTTTCTTTCAGGAACCAGTTTGACTGTGGTTGACATATTGTGTACCCTAATAAAGCTTTCCTGGGGTCAGAGAACAGAACAGCCACTAGATTAGACACAGAGGCCAGAAAATGGTGGCACACATGCCTTTAATCCTATCACTTTGGAGGCAGAGATCTGTCTGGATCTCTGTGAGTTCAAGGTCACATTGGGAACAGAACCAGGCATGGTGGCACACACCTTTAACTCTAGCACTAATCATGGAGGTCTGGAGGTCTGTACAGACAGAGAGAAGTGATGTCTGGACAGAGATAGGTATACATGCCTTTAATTCCAGGAAGTGGTGGCAGGAATCAGAAAGGTATATAAGGCATGATGACCAGGAACTAGAGGCTTTTTAAGCTTTTAGGCTTTTAAACAGTTCATCTGAGATTCATTCAGGTGAGGACTCAGAAGCCTTCAGTCTGAGGAAACAAGATGAGCTNANGAGTTGGCAAGGTGAGGTTGGCTGTGGCTTGTTCTGCTTCTCTGATCTTTCAGGATTCACCCCAATACCTGGCTCTGGATTTGTTTTTACTAATAAGACCTTTTAAGATTCGTGTTACATTTGACTTCTCTGTTTTCAATGAGAGATATAAGCTTTGTCTTCATCAATAGTGCTA
>LZPO01099202.1:0-11089 GCA_001675575.1 Neotoma lepida | reverse complement strand
GGAGGAGGGAGGAGAGGGGGATCTGAGGTTGGTATGTAAAAGGAGTGGAAGATCTTTTTAATGTAAAAATAAATAAATAAATTAATTAATTAAAAAAAGAAAAGGGAGTAACACATTTGCAAAAGGTAATTTATATAGAAAACATACAACTCATCACGAAAATTGGGACCAGATCAACACAAAAATTCCAACTGGAATTTCACTGTATCAATCTCATGTATATTTTAAGTGTTTGTATTTGATATAAAGACTTAGAAGTTGATAGAGAAATTACTATTATAAATATTATAATAATATCTATAACTGACTTTGTAGTTAAGTGAATTGTTGACGATTTTCGATAAAGTCACCTGTTAAATACTACTTTGGGATACAATTTTATAACAGAATCAATTTGCTGGAAGGCAAAATAGCTTACAAGTGGGACAAATCAAGAAAAATATAATTTCAACCAAACTAAAGGTCAAAATATAAAATAAAAAATGTAAGTAAGATATTGGGATGCCAACTGAGAATATGAGTGAACTCAGCAAATAAATGTCTGATTTCATGGAACTGTTTAATTTTTTTTGTTTGTGAGTAGTAATTTCCAGATGTTGTGTTGACAAGAATATAAATTTTAAAATACATGCATGCAGTCATCTTTCCACTAAACTGAAAATTTAAATATATAAATGAGGAGAGGCTATCTCAAAACTGCTATGAGTTAGGAAGTGATAATTTCTCTATACAATGCATGCAAAATACTTCAACTTAAATATGTTAGTGGAATGGTACTGGAGGAAGATTGTAAGACTTGACATGGGCATAGAACATGATATGAAAAGGAGTTAAAGGCAAAGATTCTACTTTGTTGTGCTTCTCTTTAAAAGTACAGGAGAGAGAAAGAGACACATGTAAAAAATAGAGCGTGGGCCACATTTGTGTGTAATTGGCTGAGCAACATTAGAAAGCAATACTGCTGGAAGACCCGAGAATTCCTGTCTTAGTGAAATGAGCACAGAATGGCTAATGTCCCTGGAAGCAACCACTGAGCAGGTGGGGTAGTAAACTGCCAACATGTGGACATGCCATGGAACAGTGGCCAAAACAAAAGTTGGATTCAGATATCTGGCTTCTGGAACTTTATTTTTTTCTCTTTATAAAGATAGAAAAGAAACAGAAAGAAAGCTAATTGTGGGATCAACAAAGCTGTGGCTACCTCTTAATTCCTTTAGAAAATGGAAGCACATTCAGCTCTTTAAAATTTGATTCATCCAAGGCATCTGTGAGCTGCAGGAACAGCAAAGCTTCCCATAGAACCAATGACAAGGGAGGACATTCCAGAAGGATACAGTCACCTTATTAGTTCGTGTAAGCTTGTTCCCAGTAGAGTTGAGTTGAAACAGCAAGAGAAAGCAAGAGATCAGGTGTCACAGGAAAACAGTACTTTTAAAAGAGCAGAGTTTGATTCTAATCATGGACAATAACACCTTTCTATTTTTTAAAGATTTATTTTTATTTTGGTGATATGTATGCTTGAATGTCTTAATGTGTGTGTGTGCATATAACTACAAGTACTTGAGGAAGCTCAAAGAGAGTATCAGTCTCCTGGAGCTGGAGTTAGGGGTGGTCAGGGCTGCTCGATGAGGATGCTGAGAACCGAAGGTCCTTTGCAAGAGCAAGTGCTTTTAACTGCAGAGCCATCTCTACAGCCCTGTAATTTTTAAATCTTCAAAAGAAAATGATACTACAACCTATTTTTGTTTGTTTTCCCTATGATTAACATCAGTTTGGAGTCTCTAATGTCCAAAACACAATAGTAACCAAAGGCTGCAATTCATTGTAATTCATTTAAAAAAGCATATGCCAAACAGAGAATGTATTCGCTACTCTCAAATCTAGAAAAGACTATTATAAGCATGCCATTCTCTTATCAGGTTGTGCCTTGTTTTCTGGGATTTTTTTAAAGACAATGCTATCATGAGATGGCTCAGCAGATAATGGTGCCTGCCTCTAAGACTGATGATTTGAGTTCTATCCCTGGGACTCACATTGCAAAGAAGAGAACTGCCCTGCAAGATTTCCTCTAATCTTTTCATGCATGCTATAGAACATATGACCATACATCTACACACATATAGATAGATAGATAGATAGATAGATAGATAGATAGATAGATAGATAGATACCTTAACTAAGGTTTTGTGTTTTCCTTTGAGCCATCTACAGAGTACATTCAGAATAGAAAATCCTATCTCTGTCCAGCTTAATACTGAGCATGGAGATATGATGAGCCATAACCAACACACAAGGAGTGAAAGTACCACAGTGTCAAATCAAGGCACTGTTGGCAGAGGAAAGCAAACCAGGTGGGGCAATAGAAATCACCCACTCTGTTACATGCCTACCTAACTCAGAGATCACAATGTCCTTGTTTTCATAAGACATATTAAAAGTAACTCTTAATGTGACAGGGCTATTGAACATGGCACTACAAATAAGTACTCACACTGTGTCTTCTCAAAGAAACGGTATCAAGTTCTGAGCATCTTCAAGTCCAGGATCTTTGAAAGCTGTGCCTATTCTCTTGTGTCTAGAGTAGATGAGAGTTGAAAAGTAAATGTGATCAGTAAAAATATTTAGAAAAGTAGTCAAAANCTTAATAGGTGAAACATCTATAATGTCCACCATCCTTATAGGACTATAACAAGGATCACCTTCTGTGGATGAAGCAAAGTCAATCGCTACCATTGAAGTCAGAATTTGGAAGGAATCTCCACCATTTATTCTTCATGTACCCATGCCATGGTGGCAGAGGAAACTACTGTTACAAAGACTGAAATATATATTGAGCATGTTGATGCTTGCCTATGATACCAACACTGGGAATGCTGAGACAGATAACTGCTAGCTTTAGTTGGCCTCTTCTACCTAGTCAATGTCAGATCAGGTTCAGAAACACAGTGAGACCCTGTCTCAAGAGGGAACAAAAGGAACAGCAATATTTGATAGTTCACTTTTTTTTTGGTGTTCATTTGGCAGTTTGAGGCTGAAGAAATCAATAGCCACTTTGAGCCACACTTGGACTTTTTTCAAAATGCAATTACCTTAATTGCCAGAGATTTCACAGTGATGATTAAGATTAACATCTGGCTCATATTATCATAGAAATCTCTTTATTTACATAGCCTTTAATGAGCTGATATTGGTAGCCACAGTTTGTGATAAGAGTCTGGCTTGCAGAGATTAGCTTCCGAGATTCTCAAGGATGGTGGTACTCTTTCCCAGTACATCCTTCTTGCAACCTTAGGAAAATGCATGCTCTCTTTGACTTCTCCTCTTGGTTCTTTTTCTCTGTCTCTGTTTTAATGTCATTTAGATATATCACTTCAATGAGCTTCTTAGCCTCCTTCTCCATCTTCTGTCACAAGAGTCCTGAGGTACTGTGTCACTGAGTGAAGCTCTCAGGAACTAATTCAGTAGCACATTTCCACCAGCTCTTAAGATTTTCATCTGGATGCTTAATTTATTTAATGGCACAGTGTTCTCATATTGACACTTAACTATACTTACATGTCACTTTGCCTGATCTATTATTCTGTGAACCAAGTCCCATATACTCTCTAGGGAATTCCAAACCAAAACCCAAACCAAAAAAAACTTGATTAAACCCTGTAGCTCCTTAAAGAGTATATATTCTTAACTGATAGTACTTCTTCAGATGGGTACTGTTGCCTGACTAGAGTAACCAATATAGAAGCTAGGAAGGATATGCTTGTTAGCTTTAATTGTCACCTTGAGACAATCTATAATCACAGGGGGATGGAGTCTAAATGAGAGATTGTCTAGATTAAATTGGCCTGTGGGAATGTCTGTGAGGTATTATTATGAGTATATAAATTGATGTGGGAAGATCTGCCCACTGTGGGTGGCACCATCCCCCAAACAAGGGATTCTGAATCATGTAAGAGCAGAGAAATTGACCTGACTGCAAGCATTAATGTATTGTTTTTTCCTTTGTTCCTGGTTAAGGATATGGAGTGACCAGCTCCCATAAATTCCTGTTGATGCTGTGGTTTCCCCAGTAAGATGGTCTGTAACCTGGACCTCCGGCTGAAATAAACCCTTTCTCCCCAAAGTGACTTTGCAGGCTGTTTTGTCACAGCAACTAAAAGAAAACTAAGACAAGAGATTAAATTTTATTTCTGGAAAGAAATAAGTTGTGTGTATGAAAATGCACCCCAAATCACGATGCTATTAAGGGTAGCAACCTTGACCTTCTTGTCCCAGGTTCTATCCATTGACACCGGAGACTCCCTTCCAAGTTGAACAATTCAACCTTAAGTCATGTTATATTGACTTAATGAATAGAAATTGTAGTTACATATAGGTTTGAATTTGAGTTTTTTGTACTGAGAATTGAACTCAGGACCTTGTACATATCAGGAGGCACTCTATCACAGAGCCACAGTCTCAGTTCTTTCTGTATGTTTGAGAGAGGTTTTTCTTTGTTCCCCAGGGCAGTTTTGAAGTTACTCTGTAGCCAGTCATGCCTTAAATTGCTATCCTCCTGCCTTTGCCTCATGAGTAGGTTGTGTTACAGGCCTGTGCCACCAGGCTTAGTTGAATATGAGGAAGTTTATCAATTCCTTAGAGTGTCGCTGACCTCCATACCCAGCGCTAAATCAATGATGATACATCCAGCTCTCCCTTTTCATTTTTATGGTCATTGTTTTCTGTTTCCTGAAATATCTCCATTTCCATGTATCATCTTTTCCTCTTATGTCTTTTGTATGTTCTTTTTTCATTGTGCTGGTTTTTCATATCAAAATACACTCTGTTGCCTATATAATCTAATAAGAAGGAAATGAATTGATTCTTTTATGAAGCTAATGTGAGCTTTGTCTGTCCTTAATTAAGTGGCTATGTTTGCATATCACATGATAATGGTCTACTTGGACAGAGCAAATTCAAATATCACATGCCACATTTACTCTGCAAAGGTGCTGAAGAAGAGGACTACAACTCTAGCCAACATACAACTTTAACTTTTATATGGCTATATTATATATCTATTTTATATATCATCTATATCATTTCTTTCTATATGCTTATGCATACACATGAATTTACATACACATATATACATGTGTAGTGTGTGTCTAAAAATATTATTACACATGGAATCAAGGAACTAAGTTTTCATGAGACATTTTACACTATCTCTTGTTAACTTTTCAAAATCAAATGTACAGCTTGCACTTAGAGCATATGACAGCTCACACTCCACTCACTGTAAGTCCAGTACAGCTATCTAAGTTTAAGGAATACCATCACAAACAGTACAATTTTGGAGTGTAGGAGACAAGACATCCAAACATCAAATCGTTTTACTTTTGGACAACAGAAGTCTTAGTTCTCATCAGGTAGTTTGGTACTCATTTAGAAATATTTTCAGGCTTTCAAGGGTACTTGCTTATATGCAAGAAGTTACCCAATAAAGCTGTTTTCAGTTTTTGAGTAATCTTCTCACACCAGGTTCTTTTCCTTCCTCTCTCTGTAGCTGCTGATTGCTGAGTCACCTTCTGGCACTGATTTTGACATCCTCTCAGCACCTCTTCATGATGTGCCAACTTCAAACCCAGCCATGATGCAAATTGCTTTAGCCCAACAGAGACGTGAAATGTACCATTTAAAGCCACCTACTGAAAACTGATCAATGTCAGATAATATTCCCCTGTGTGTGTGTGTGTGTGTGTGTGTGTGTGTGTGTGTGTGTGTATGTATGTGTAGGCTAGAGAAAGGTGTCAGGTGTCTTTCCTTAGTCACTCTCTACATTTATTTTTGAGACTGAATTCTCAGTGAATGTGAAGTTCATCATTTCAGCTAGATTGAGTGGCCAATGAGTTTCAGGTATACTCTTGTCTTGCAGACAGGCACTATTATGACTATCTTTTGTGTGGATTCTGGGGATCCAAACTGAGGTCCTCACACTTTCACACAGACACCTTTTTACCTACTGAGCCATCTTTCTAGCCCAACATTAGAGAATTCGAACAGGGAGAATACTAATGAGAAAGATGTCTCCAATGTTGTCAGTGATAAAGAAGATGTGATAAGCTTACACACACTAAGTGCTCTAAGGCCATATACTAATGGATATGCTGGGCTTCATTGTTTTTATTTTGAATCTGTAATTTTAATATTTTACATGCTAGGAACAGATGTTGTAAGTAGCTTTCTAGAGGTCAGAGATGTAAAGTAGGTTAGACCTCTGATCTCATGGTACATGTTCCCACCTGAAGGGTGTATCATTCATCTTTCCATTTCTGTGCCAAAATACCTGCCATACCTTGGAAAGAAGATAGGTTTGTGTTTGCTGAGGTGTTAGGTATTTCAGTGTGCTGCAGGAAAAGTTGGATCAGGAAATAATAAACCCAGAATGGTATGATCCAGAAAGCAGTTCTGTTGCCCATTCTTGACATGTACAGGCTTAGCAGATATCTCTCTAAAGGCTGAGCCCCTACTTCAGTTAAACAGCAGATTTTATACTTATGCTGTCTCCTTGTTGGCTCTCATAGCAATCCAGAGTGACAAGTATTTTGATTAGCTATACTAAGCTTGCTTAATGGAGTTTTCTGAATTGCCTTATAAGCAGAAATTTGTCCCATGCAGCAGAATTTACCATGGAGCTGCTTATAGTACAAATGGGAGGAGGGAATATGGTTACAGATATAACACAGTGAGATGTGTCAGGATGCTGACTAGCCTGCTATAGGTGTCTCCTGCTAGCTTCTCAGGGCCCCTTGGCAAAAGTCCTCAGAAAGTTGTCCCCATTACCCTTGGGTCTGTAGTGAGGCAGAACCTCATGCTGCTCATAGTGGCTGGAAAGAACTGGGACCAGGATCAATATTCCCTTCAGTAGTGTCACCTATGATGGGACTTCCTCTTACTCAGTCACTCCTTTTTTTTATTAAGAAACTTTTTATTCAATTTACATATCAATCATAGATTCCCCTCTTCCTTCCTCCCGCCCCTCCAGCTTCCTACAAGAAGGTAAGGCCTCCCATGGGGAGTCAGCAAAGCATGGCAATAGAGGCAGGTTCAAACCCTCCTTCCTTGCCTCAGGCCTGTGCAAGGTGTCCCATCATAGGTAGTGGGCTCCAAAAAAGCCACTCATGCACCAGAGATGAATCCTGATCCTACTGCCAGGGGACCCCTTAAGCAGATGAAACTATACAACTATCTCGCTTATGCAGAGGGCCTAGTCCAGTCATGTGGAGGCTCCACAGCTGTTGGTTTAAATTTCATGAGTTCCCACTAGTTTGGTTTGGTTATCTCTGTAGATTTCTCCATCATGATCTTGATGCCCCTTGCTCATAGAATCCCTGTTCTTTCTCTTCAACTTTCACTTTTTTAAAGATTCTACCATTTCCCAATGTGTGGTCTTTGGTGGACATTTATCCAAATCATAGCAAATGATGTGTCAGGATATAGAGCTGCCGATTGTACAACGGAGAATGAAATGTTTTTTATTAGTATTTAGAAAATATTTTGTTTCCTTTAAAAAGAGTTTATGTGCTTTGAAATTCAAAAATCCTAATTCCCCACCCAGTTTTATTAAGAATTTTTATAAGCCATTTGCAATTATTTTGTTATGAGTGTTGCCTCCAATAAAATAGAAAATGTGATTGTAGTGCCCATATATCTTATACTTAGTTAAATCTTTAAAAAAAACAACAGCAAAGTGTACATGAATGGATAAATGGCTTTATTCACCAGTTCAGCAAGTGCTAGCTATCCAACATATGCTGTAAACCAGAAACAACAGGGCACCGACTTACTGATGCAGCCTTGCTATTGCAGGTCTCCAGCTGAATGTGAAAGAGATAATGCAGAAATTAAATTGAAGCCAGTGTGACTCATATCAACCATATTATTAGACCTGGAGAGACTGGGTTGGGGAGCCAGATTAGTTAGAGACAGCTTAAACATGAGGACTACAGTCTGAACCTTGGAATCCATATGGTGTGAGTTTGTAATCCCAGCACTGGGGAGGTGGAGACATGTGAGTCTCCAGTGCTTGCTAATCAGAGGGATGTAGCCTACTTGGTGAGTTCAAGGCCAGTGAGAAACCTTGTCTGAACAAAAAGTAGACAAAGCCTGAGGAGCAGCACCTGAAGTTGACATCTTGCTTCCATCCCTCTACATGTGATGTATAAATATTATGACATTGTCAAGCTGGCTAGTAAGGAACACATATTTCAGAAACTAGTTGTGGGTAAGAATCTTCAGATAGCAGGCAACATGTACTAATGATGGTTCCATGAGAAAGCCTAATGAACTAAGCAAATTAAAGTAAGTGATACTGCTGTGGGTTGAAAGTGAAATGTCCACACAGGCATATGTGTTTGGACACTTGGACACAAATGTCAAGGTTGTGGATGCCTTAAGAGGTAGAGTCTTGGATGAGGAAGCAGGTCCCTGGAGGCAGGTCTTGAGGTCTTACAGCCCTATTCACTGTCCTTTATGGCTTTGCTTCTTGGCTATAGATCCAATGTGACCAACTTCCTCACCCTGTTACTCCAGATCCTTCTGTTCTCACACAAACCCTTTCCCTCTGAAGTCATTTCTTGTCAGATATTTGATCAAAGCAGATGTCAAAACACAGGCCATGTGAAGAGAGGAGATTATATTACAGTCATTTCTAAATGTTGGCATTTGTTTTCCGTTGGGAGAAATTCACTGTGGTTGGGATGTATTGTATGATAAAAGAATCTATTTTCAATAAAACAAAAAGAAAAGAAGGAAAAATAACTATTTCAAAATGGGAAAAATCATTGACAATTAGTGAATTTTAATTAGTATACAGTAGTTATGTCTATCTCTTCTTGTCCATCACTCCAAAATAAAAGCTCCTCATTCCCTGCTCTCCTTAGTGCCCTGAAACTGCCAGTCTGCTTTCTGTTTCTGGTGGTTTAATTATCTTGATAATTCATATACTAGCTGTGACTGTCAGTATCTTTTATTTTATTTTATATATTGTTTTGTAATCAATTCACATTATAAAATGAATCAATACTTATTTCTTTTAATGACTGAATAATATTCCATTATGCACATGTGTATATCATACCACTTTTATGTATTTACTCACTGGTTGTCATCAATGTATACATCTTCTTACAATATTCTATTTAGTACCAGTTTTCAGTTCTTTGGGAGTATGTACCCAGGAATGAAATTGCTCTCTTATTCAATATTTTACTATTTAGGAAATTACTGGAGTATTTTGCACAGTGATGAATAATTTCCATTCTTAGGATTCACTTTGGATCAATATATTAGAAACTATTGAAAAGGTGCCTTGTTAGATAAATCCACATTTCCTTCATACCAGTGTTGAAGTAAATTGAAAATTATAGAACACTGTCCTTTTGTTTCAATATGTCCTCCTTCCGTGTTGAGATTAACAATCTATTTTTTCACATTTCTCTGTGTGTGTACACGAAGTTTCCTTGGTGACAAGCCATTTGTGTTCATTCAGTAACTCTCTATTCTGACACAGGCATTATAGGACAGGCTTGAGTACCTGATGCAAAGGTTAATGAAAAAAACAAACAAACAAACAAACCATATTTACCAAATGGCATTTTACAGAAAGCAAACTACTTTTTGAAAAATCTATGTGTATGTGTGTATATCTGTGTATGAGTGTGTGTCATAAGTGTATGCATATGTGTGTATATTTGTGTGTGTATGTGTGTGTGTGTGTGTGTGTGTGTGTGTGTGTGTGTGTGCATTCCTACCTCATACATGTGGGTGCCCATGAAGGCCAGAAGAAGATATTGGATCCCCTGCAGCTATAGTTACAAGTGATTGTGGCATGACGTGTGGGTTCTGGGAGTCAAACTCAGGTCCTCTGGAAGAATGACAAGTGTGCTTAGCGATCAGACAATATCCTGAGCCCTCAGATGTGGTTAAATTTGTTGTTGCTTTGCTGGCCAGGCATCTTGAGCTTCCTCTCCAATCTCTGCTGCCTCTTCACATTCTAGTCAGTCATCTTCTTCTTCACCTGCCATCTGAAGCTACATGAGCAAGCAAATACATGGTTTTCTTTCTTGAAACACTTCCCATAAGAAATTAAGCTGCATTCCATTCTCCTAGGTTAGGTCTATGTCCATAATTAGCTAAAGGAGATTGGAAGCATGGTCTTTGGTTTAGCTGACTGTAGATCTATCTAAACATTGAGCTCTCTTGGCAAGGAAAACAAACAGACAGGTGGTCTGAATGCCCACCACTCTCCAGCACAGAGCAGGGCCTACTTGAAAATGAGGCACAAGTTTCCTGCACTTACTGCCTCCCTGACAAAGGGAGACTTAGGACAGGAATACAGCAACGGAAGAGGTCCAGGACCAACCAAAGACATAAGGACCAATGAGGGTTATTTTTTTTTCTCACCTCAAATTTGTAGCCACAATTAGAAACAGTTAGGTGAGTGATAAATCTCCAACTTCCTTGATAAATTAAGGGATTTCTAAGCTCACTGGGCCTCATTTCTGGTTAGTTTCAAAGTCTGATTAAAGTTTTACCTTTCATAATTGAGGTCATTGTGGCATAATTTCTAGTTCTAATTGAATTTTCAAAGGTTTGCATTTGGAGATGTATTGAAATTCAGGGAAGTTGTCAATGTTTAGAATTGGGGCAACTGGCATCTACATGCTATTCTTTTCAGTGGGAAAGACTTTAGATGCTATTGCTGTAACAGCTTAGGTAGGAATAGCTGGAGAAGAAATAAATACAAATTAGCACAATGTAGCATTAATTCACAATGTTTCTACATGGGACTGATATGGGGTGGAATATAATCTACTTGTGATTATTTAAGACCATAGAAAAGCAACCATTCATCATATTCCCATGACATTTTTTTTTTAATTTCCCTACAAAGAGCTGCCTTGACAAGATATGGGTCTCTAAATCTTCAAAAACTCGGATATAAAATAAGAGTTTAAGTTAATTAAAATACTATTCTTGGAGCTCATGATGTGCACAAAGTCCATCACTAGATTGGAAAAAGGAAAGAATGTAATATTTTGAGTAATGT
>LZPO01099199.1:0-11124 GCA_001675575.1 Neotoma lepida | reverse complement strand
TAAAGGCATGTGCTACCACTGCCTAACCTCTATGTTTAATCTAGTGGCTGTTCTGTTCTCTGACCCCAAATAAGTTTTATTAGGGTACACAATATTTTGGGGGACATAATATAATCACCACAGGCCCTGGCCTGGAGGAGAAAGAAGAACCTGATCCCCAATGTGGATTGGGGGTGGGCAGGAACAGCCACATGGCTGAGGTAAGAAATGGTCTGCAAAGTTCCATAGAATAGAACTGAGATGACAGAGTAGAGGAGTTAACACGCTATCTGGAAGAGATGAAGATTTGGGTAGGAGGCCCAGTATTAAGGCCAGCCTCCTATACATCAGTTCAAATGGGAAAATTGAAAGAGGCTTTTTAGGAAGAGCCTAAAGGCTGAAGAGAGCTAGTGGCAATAATTTTAGCCAGTCAAGGTGAAGTTCCTATGACATCTTAGAATAGATTTTAAAGATTGGTTGGTACACTCCACCTTTCCTGAGGACTGAGGACAGTATGAGACATGAAAACACCAAGGAATATTGAGAGCCTTAGCTAGTGTCTGAGGAATCTGGGAGGTGAACTCTGGACCATTATTGACTGAAGAGATGCAGGAATCCCAAATCACGGAATGATTTCTCAGAGAAGGAGATGTGCAACTGTCTGGGCTCACCTATTAGAAATTGGATATGCCTACACCCAGTTTGAAAATAAGTCCACCATCACAAGGAGATATTTAATTCTCCTGATGGTGGGCATGTTGGTGAAATCGAGTTGCCAGTTGGCCCCTGGAAGGGACCCTCTGGCCTGGTGGGTGGGAAAAAGCTGACTTCTATATTTTGTATTAGGTTCTGTCATTTGGCAAATTTCACGAGGCAGTAATAGTTCTTAAGAACTGTAAGCCCTCAGAGGTGGGCTACAAGTGAGCTTTCACAAAACTGAGACAGAGCAAGACTATTAGGGTGAAAGAGCTGGTGTAGATAGGGCAGAATTTGCCTAGTGTCAAGAATTGTCTGTGAGGGTGTGGGCTGTAATGTATGGATTCCCTGTGGTGGGTGGGGTGAGTCTTGGCTCCGAAGAGCCGCTGTTCTGGCTCACTGGTAAGCCTGGTTATTTCCCTTGGAGATGATGGAGCTATTGGTCTGATGAGACCAGCGGTGGATAATTCCTATTGCCTTGGGGAGGTAAGAAGCTTTTAGCATGGCCATTATTTGGCATGAATTAGACATGGATCCTCCCTTCATTGTAAAGAGCCCACACTCTTTCCAGATAGCAGTATGGGACAGGAAAATGTGGAAAGCATATTTGGAGTCTGTATAAACATTTAGAGCTTGCCCCTGTGCCAATTGGAAGGCACGGGTGAGAGCTATCAGCTCAGGCTGTTGGTTAGTGGTGTGCACAGGTAGTGCCTGTGCTTCTATCACCTCATTATCTTACACTATGGCATAGCCTGCTTTACGGATCCCCTCATGTAAGAAGGAGCTGCCTTCTGTGTCCCAGGTATGAGTGGCCTGGGACAATGTGCCTTCCTGTATATGTGAAGAGTGTGGCAACAGTTCCTCTAAGGTTTCAGTACAGGAATGAGAGGGAGAATAGTCAGTGTTAGGTTGAGGGAGAAAACTTGAGATCTTAAGAGGCAGGCATGTTTTGCAATTGAGTGTGGCATCTTCCAGTAATGCCACCTGGAGAGAAAGAACCCTAGAGGGAAGTAAAGTTTGTAAGCTTTTATAAGTTAAGAGATGGGACAGGTTATGGTGAGAGTGGACAGTAGTAGGTGACCCAAAGGCTAGCTTTTTTGACTCTCGAATAAGGAGTTCAGCACCCTCTAGGGTGCAAATACAGGATGCCCATCCCTGAGTGGTAAGATCTAGTTTCTTTGACAGGTATGCTACAGGTGCAAAGGATGGTCCTAGATGATGCCCTAGGGTTCCAAGGGCAAATCCCTCCCTTTCTGTTACATAGAGGGAGAAAGGACAAGTTAGATCTGGAAGATAAAGTGCTGGAGCCTGAAGGAGAGCCTGTTGGAGCTTCTGAAAAGGTTTAGTAACAGGGTAAAGAAGGGGCTCATGAGGAGAGCCCTTGGCTGCCTCGTATAAGGGGCAAGCAAGGAGAGAAAAGGATGGAACCCAAGACCATAGGAAGCTATTCCTAGGAAAGACAGAATCTCCTTTTTAGTAGAAGGGACTGCAAAAGACTAAATTAGGTGCTTTCTATCTACAGTAATAGCCTTGTGAGTTGGAGTAATATTTAGACCCAAATAGGTGACCTGGGGAGTAGACAGCTGAGCGTTAGAAGGGGATACTCTATAACCTCGGCTGGATAAGAAATTTAGGAGAGCAGATATGTTAGTTTGGCTAAGTTGTAATGAAAGGCTGCAGAGTAGAATGTCATCTACATACTGTATTAGCTTAGAGCCAGGGAGAGACAGAGAGAGCAGGTCAGAGGCCAGAGCCTGACCAAAGAGGTGTGGACTGTCCCTGAATCCCTGTGGCAGGACAACCCAAGTTAGCTGTGTAGACAGATGAGTGTCAGGGTCAGTCCAGGTGAAAGCAAAGATATTTTGAGACTGAGGGCTGAGAGGAATAGAAAAGAAAGCATCCTTGAGGTCTAAAACTGAGAAGTGAGAAGTTCCTGAAGTGATAGTAGACAGTAGAGTATAGGGGTTAGCCACTACTGGATGGAGGGGGCCCACAGCAGAATTAATGAGCTGGAGGTCTTGAACCAGGTGGCAGGTTCCATTAGATTTTTTAACTGCCAGTATAGGGGTGTTAAAGGGCAAAGAGGTTGAGCAGAGCAGCTTTTTCCTGAGAAGATCAGAAATGATAGGCTTAATTAAAATGAGAGGATATTGAGCTTGGGTAATATACCTGGTAGTGTCCTGCAACTGGATAATGATAGGGGGTGGTGCCTAGCGATAGAAGGGTTCTGGGTGTCCCAGACCTTGGGGTCCACCTGAGAGGCTGGCAGGGGAAATGAACTGTTAGAGTTAGTAGGGTGGGTGGTTAGGAGGAGAAGGAGAGGAACTGCTGATCAGTCTGGAGTGAGGCAAATGTGGGGAGCAAATGAAATAGAAGCTCCCAGCTTGACTAAAACATCTATTCCCATTAGAGGTACAGGGCAGGTTGGCACCACTAAAAATGTGGGTTTGCAAATTCATGAAGGAATTTCACTGGCCTTAGCACTGGCCTGGGCGATGCTGGCTCTCTGCTGTCTCATCTTGATCATCTTTCTACTGTCTGCTCAGGTGCACCTCTGTCCCTCTTTATTCTCACATAGCATCCTCAGCCTAGATATAATCTCTGGGCTACAGCAGCCATGAGGAAAGGACAGCCAATTATAGTACTTTTACCATAGACTTCTAAGCAAGTGCTTTTATACATAATTTTTATAATGTAAGAAAAATAAATATGTTAAACTCCAATATCATTTTAATAAAATATTTTCTGTAAAGTAGCAGTCTTATAAGAATAAAAAGGAAATCATATTCATATCACACCACAAAGGTCATAATTCCGTATTTTCATTGTTGTTATTTTTTGTACCTGACTGCTGAATGACCTCACAGAATCAAAAATTGTGGAGATATTTTTCTATTGTCTTATTTATAAGTCTTTTTTCATTACATATTTTTATTCACCAAATACACATTGGAAAGGATATAAGAGCAAATAATTTCGATTCAATTCATTTGAAGAAACTATATTAATTATCTGCTTTCTACAAAGTCTAAAAGTTTTCATAAATTCTGTCTTCCTTCCACATGAAATAGCATCATTAGTATTCTACTTTATTGTTCTTTTATCATTAAAATCACTATAAATTTTAGGTCTTTTTTTTTATTTGTTTTGTTTTGGGTTTGGTCTTAGGTGTTTCAAGACAGGGTTTCTCTGTGTATCCCTGGGTGGTGTCCTGGAACTCACTGTGTAGACCAGGCTAGTCTTGAACTCAGAGATCCAACTGCCTCTACCTCCTGAGTGCTGAGATTAAAAGTGAGCACCACCACTGCCTGGACATTATTTTTAATAAAAACTGAAAATAGAGAATATACTAATGAAGTGATAAGAAAAGGATGCTATAATTGTTGGTGTGACTTGCTTGTCATTATAAAAATATACTTTAAACAACCAAATTCTCTTATTTAAGTTTTATTGGAACTAAGAGAAGTCCTTTTCAGTCCAAATTGAAACTCATTGTTGATAGTCTCTCAGCATTAGTTTATTTTTATGTGAAATCCCATAAAATGTTAGTATTTATACAGTAAGGGCAACACTATGTGGGTATACTGAAAAAATGTTTGGCAGCTTGGTAATACAACTTTTTAGTATGAAACATAAGGCATGATTGATTACATCGATAAATATACAAAGCACTCACATATAAACAATTTTAAATTGAGGTATTATTCAAAACACTTTTTTCTTAGTTTGAGTTTCTATTGCTGTGAAGAGACACCATGACCACAGCAATCCTTATATAGGAAAATATTTAATAGGGCTGGCTTACATTTCAGAGATTTAGTCCATTATCATCATGGTGGGAAGCATGGCAGCATGCAGGCAGTTATTTTGCTGGAGAAGTAGCTGAGGGTTCTAAATATCTGGATCAGCAGGCATCAGGAAGAAGTAACAGTGGACCTGCCTTGAGCATCTGAAACCTTAAAGCTTGACCCAAAGTGATATACTTCCTCCAACAAGATCACATCTACTACTGTTATGCCCAGATTGTGGGGACCCCCAAAAAACCACCACAGAGACTGAATCCCATATGTAAAAGCAAAGAGCCTTTATTTCAAGCTCAGAGCTTGGTCTCTCTGTCTATCCAATGCCACAGTGAGAGCAGAGAGCCCTGTGCCCAGGTGGGGTAGGGTTTTTATCATAGCAGAGATTGGAGTGAGAGGATTTCTAGGGTTCAGGGCCCTGATAGGCTGATATTTGTCTAGGGGTATCTGTAAAAGGGACATAGGTGTGTGCTAGGCTCAGGGACATCTGGCCATCTTATCTAATCTTATCTAATGGTTGGAATATTTGGGATGTCAGGTGCTTCCACATCCCTGGACCATCTCTGGGTGGAGTCAGCTTATGACTTTTCCCCAGATCTGGGCGTTGCCTGCCAGTAAGCCTGTCACAGAAGCTGTGTCATGTCAGCTGTGTGGTCAAACTGTTTTGGGCCCCCCCACAATACAACAATGCCACACCTCCTAATAATGCTACTCCCTAGGAGCCTATGTGGGCCATTTTTGTACAAACCACCACAACTTATAAAAGTACTAACCAAAATTGTTGACACCATTCCACCAAAGAAATTTCAATATTTTTCTACTTGTCAGAAACACAATCATTGTAACTATGTTTTCAGAATCAAACATTAATGGAATAAATCAATGAAACTCAGTCTGGGTCCTAATAATATACTGAATTAAATGCTGTGATTTCCTCCACCAGACTTATCAGAAAATGGAACCTAATTTTATCAGAATCATTTGCAGATTCATCCAGCTAATTCATTAAGAGCTAAGCCTGTATTATACTATACGCCAACAATTTTGTCACTGAAGGAGTATAAATTTTGGAATGACTAAACAATTGAAAACATTTTCAAGTAATAAGTATTGACTTGCTGTTGGGGAGCAATCACAGAAACAGGTGGTAAACAATGTACTGAGTGCTCGTAGTGTCCACATGGCTGTTATTGTTCTGGTGACATGATAAAGTGATAACAAGCTAAAATCATGCTTCCATTTGGAAAAGAAAGCCTCATTTATCCAATTTATTCACCTAAACCACTGATTACCTCTAAATCCTTGCCTGGCACTTATTAAAAGTCGACACTGAACAAATTATGTTGCACACCCTTCTGTTTCCTCAACTATTAGCTACAGCTATCATAACATCTTTGACAAGCCCATATGAAGATCAAGAAAATAACTGACATGCTGACTCTAGTGCCTGACAAGCAGGAAAGAGTTCTGTTGTCTATTGCCCTATGTACTAAGGTTTAGATTGTTTGGAGGCAGCACAGCTACTGTGCAGGTTTTACAAGAAATGTATTTAAGGGGTGGGGGGTACAGACAGCATTAACTAGAACTTATATAAGAAATTCTTGTGAAGGTCAGTCACAAAGTCTTACTAAACAGGGAGGTTGACAATGGGATTACAAGAATAGGATTACAAGATGCCTCTATTCCTCATACTTTATTGCCATATCAACAGGCTCCAACATAATAACACTAGATTTTAATTGAAGATCTGCATCATACAAGTGATTCATGAGGAGTAAAACTCAGCAATCCTAAGAGATAAAAGCAAAGACTCTAGAGGTATTTGAAAAAGCCAACACACACAAGAAGTGAAGGAATCACAGATGCAGTATTTTGAATAAGAATGGTCCCCATAGGCTCATATATTTGAATGGTTAGTCATCAGGAGGTCGTGCCATTTGAGAAGGATTAGGAGGTTTGGCCTTGTGGGAGGAGTTATGGCCTTGTTGGAGAAAGTGTGTCATTGGGGTAGACTATGAAGTTTCAAAAGTCCAAGTCAGGCCTAGTGTCTCTCTTACTACTGCCTGCAGATCCAGACAGAACTCTAAGCTACTTCTCCAGCACCATGTCTGCCTGCATGCTGCCATGTTTCCCACCTTGATGATAATGGGCTAAACATCTGATATTGTAAACAAGCTCCATTTAAATGCTGTCATTTATAAGAGTTGCTGTGGTTATGGTGTCTTTGTACTGCAAAGAACACTGACTAAGACAACAGTGAAACACATAGTTACATCTATATGAATCCTATCACTAGAAGCCTGCTTACATTAATTCCCACTACAATATGTGAATCTCCTAACAACAGTAAAAAGTTAAAGATATGCTAACATAATAACAGTATCAGAAAGGGAATATAAGATGATGGTGATAAAAACATTGACATTTCTGATAAAAAAAATAGAAAAAGAAAATCTGTAAGAAAATCAGAAAATATATGCAGATGTATAAAAAAATGGAAGATTAAAAGGAAAGTGAAAGATAAAGAAATCAAGAAAAAAATGAAAAAGTAAGACCTTTAAGTAAACTGCAAAAGAATGATTAGTCAAGTACTTAAAACACTGAAAGGAGAGAGAATGGAGCAGAAGAAATCTAAAAATGTTTGAAAACAATATAGATGTATTCATATACATACAGTAGAACACCAAAGTCCTATTGGAAGAGAAGTCTTTCCAAATAATAATAATAGTAATAATAATAATCATAATAGTAATAGTAATAAGAATGTTACCCACTGATCTGCTTACAAGAAGAATTGATTTATTTTAGGAAGGAAAGTAGGAAAGAAGGAAGGAAGGAACACTGAAGAAATAACTGAAATTAAGATGTTTTCATTTTCTCTTCTAAGTTCTGATCCCTAAATTACCTTTATTTAAAACAACAGTGGTAAAAAAAATGTTGGGAGATAATTATATGTGGTTGAACAAAATAACCAAAACCAAGGAATTAGTTATCAATTATACACACCCAAACTCGTTTGTAAACTCTAAAGTATGCAATATAGTACATATGAAATATGTTACTAATAAATACAATGTAATTGCTAAAACTTCTCAAAATGAGAAAAGCTAGCAAAAGAAGCTCCTCACAAGAAATAATAAAAGAACAAGAAACATGATAGAGAACAATTATAGTATATTAATCATGATTTAAATGGGATTATTACAAAAATATCAGCTACCATACAGAGATTTTCACAATAGATGAAAACAAAAGCCAATCATTACCATCTAAAATAAGACCATTTTAAATATAAGGATCCTGGTGAGACAATGTAAAGCCAGGAGCAGACTAGAGATCCCAAGAAACTTGGAAGAAAAATATCAATCTTATACAAAACAGACTTCAGAATAAGTAAAATTAAATCATAAAATGAGACAAAGCATAACACTAAGGGAATCAGTTCAAAGAATCACAGCAAGATTGTGGGGTATTATGCTTACCAACAGGGCATCAAAATGCGTGGCCAAATACTCATAGAACGAAAGTGAGTGTTGTGAAATATTTGATCACACTGTGTGAAGATGTGTCTGTCCTCCCTCACCTGCCTAAAGTACCTTCTGATTGGTTTAATAAAGAGCTGCAGGAGAGGATAGGCTAGACTTCTGGGGAGAGAGAGCAACTTGGGGGAAGAATCTGAAAAGTGGGGATTTGCCAGCCAGTCGTGAAGGAAGTAGGATGCATGGTACTGAGTAGAGGTAATGAGCTACATGGCACAATGTAGATTAATATAAACAGGTTAATTTAAGTTATAAGAGCTAGTTGGAAACAAGCCTAAGCTAAGTCCAAATTTTCACACTTAATAAGGGGTCTCCATGTCATTATTCAGGAGCTGGTAGGCAAAAGAAAGACTTGCTACAGGGAAGAATTGGGAAGTGCATAATCATAGCTCATGGTTAACATCCTCCTCATTTGTAACTAACATGTGAAGTGGGCAGAAAATCAATAAGGACAAGGTGGACTTGTCCAGCACTATCATTCTTCTTCATCTAATTGACACTACAGAATTCTTTCTTCAAGATCAGCTGTATCCTCTAAAGTTCACATGGAACTGTCTAGAGGATAAACTGTGTTTTAGGACATAAAATTCACCCTGACATTTTTAAAAGAGTGAAAATCATGCAAATCCTGTTGGCAGACTGTAGTAGAATTAAACTAGAAATCAACATAAAATATATCTGGAATTGCACTAAATGTTGGGAATTAGATAGCATTCATGTCAGTAACATGAGTCAAATATTGTGACACAAATTGCTAAATGGTCTTATAATAAAAACCTGGAACCAGATATTGGGGTAAATAGTGAAAGATCAGAGAGATAAAGGAGCAAGGCACTGCCACATCTTACCTCTAGGACTCCTCAGCCCGAGAAAGCTTCAGCCAAAAAGCTCTAGTTCCTGTCTCCTCATGCCTTATATACCTTTCTCCACTCATCCATCACTTTCTGGGATTAAAGGCATGGGTGCTTCCCAAGCAAAGGCATGAGATCTCAAGTGCTGGGATTGAAGGTCTGTGCCACCACTGCTTGGCTCTGTTTCTCTCCTAGATTGAGTCAATCTTATGTAGTCTAGCATGGCTTTGAACTCACACACATCCAGACAGATCTCTGCCTCTTGAGTGCTATGATTAAAGGTGTGTGCCACCACTGCCTGGCATGTATGTTTAATCTAGTGGTTTGATCTGTTCTCTGATCTTTGGGCAAATTTTATTAGGGTACACAATATATCACCACAAAATATGACACCTTAAGAGACTTAAAATGTATTTTATCCTAAATGAAAATTTATTTTCAGAAATCATTTTTAAACTATAAAATAGTACAGTATCTAAAAATATAGAGAGAACATTATATAAAACCGAAAGCAAAGTCCTTCTCCTAAAGACAATGATGCAATGGTGTGGCCAGTGAGGAAAGAGTAAAGAGATCTCACCAGCATTAGCTCAAGAAAGGTGAAGTTGGGTAAAGCTTTGATTTTTATAACTTAAGTAGACCAGATTCATCTTTGACATAACAATGATATTTTGCCTCTTTGATGATTTCCTGCCAGTCTCCAATCCCAACTAATGTTTTGATTTAATCCTGAGAAACATCCAATAAGTTTTAACTCTAGGATTTATGCAAAATGCCTTATTAGGAAACAAGGAGAATATAGACAACCACCAACTGCAATGAGAGGAGAACTGGAATATGGAAATATTGTCTGTCTGTTTCTTATATCAGCTCTATTTGTTTCTTATTTTAGAGCTCTGTTGCTGCCTGAGTACACATTTAAGATCATATGTCATCTTGGCATATTGATTCCTACCTCCTTACAAAGCCCTCATCTCTGACTCTTAATACTGTGTCTTAGTTAGGGTTACTATTGCTGTGATGAAACACCATGACCAAAAGCAACTTATTTCACTCACAGCTTCATATAACAGCTCATTACGCAGAGTCCATAGAGGGGTGGTGCTTGCTGGCTTCCTCAGTCTGCTTTCTTATAGAACCCAGGACCACCAGCCCAGAGATATCACCATCCATAATAGGCTGGGCCTTCTAACTTCAATCACTAATTAAGAAAATGCCCTACAGGCTTGTATACAGCCCAGTCTCCAGGAGGAACTTTCTTGAGGCTCCCTCCTCTTTGATGACTCTAGCCTGTGTCAAGGTGATACAAAACTATCGAGGACATACTTCTTATTCTGATTTGTTTTTTATTTCAATTTTGAGACAAGGTTTCACTATGTAGCCTGAGCTAGCCTTGAACTCACATTTTCCTGCCTTAGCTTCTCAATTAACTGGGATTACAGGCATCCACCCTCTTCAGCTTTATGCTAAAGTCTATTTTTATTTTATGCTTTTATAAAAACTACATTTATTTCACATTTTTACAATAACTTCAGTTTTCTTAGGCTAAGGGTTGCTTACACACATTGCTCCATCTTTGAAATTTCAACTTATTTATTCTTTTCGTTTAGCAAGTGCTTTCTTGTAGCTAATTTTAACAGCTTTCTAGTTCTACTGTACATATCTTTTATTTTGAAAATATAGTGATTTTACATTTAATTCAACTAATGATATAACAATTCATTTTTACTTAGTATGTATTTTGTTTATACTTTATACTCTTATTTTTGTTTATTAATACTTTATAGATCTGATAATTCATGCTAATCTTCATTGTTGGCACAATCTATTTCTTTATTTCCTTGAAGGAATTTCTCTAGAAATATATTTTAACATATATTTTAAAATATAATTTTTTAACTTACAAGTCTACTTTCAAGTGATGTTACACCTCTGCAAGTATAATCAGAATATAAAATGGGCCCTATTTCTGTGTTCGTGCCCCTTGACTCATTACATATTTTATTAACTTCACAATGTATTAATTTTTTTCAATAAATTGCCACTAATTTTTTTTGAGTTCTGAAAAGGCTGATTCTTTTTTTTTTATAATTTAATTTTTTATTAAAACATTTGATGTACAATTGCAGGAGAGATAATATACAGATAGTTTGAACATAAATATAGGTACAAATTTTTATCCTAATAGTGAAATGTTTCACTAAAGCTTACCCAGTGACTGGGCAAAACCCAAACTTATTTTATGCTACAGTCATCCTA
>LZPO01099197.1:0-11149 GCA_001675575.1 Neotoma lepida | reverse complement strand
AGAGACAGAGAGACAGAGAGAGACAGAGAGAGACAGAGAGAGAGAGCAAGGTCGTGCATGGGGTGGTCAGGGTTTGGGGGGCCAGGTCTTGCCTTCCATCTTGCTGAGAGATGGATTTCCTTGTTATTTCTGCTTGGTGCTGGGAACTAAAGCCTAACTGGCACATGAACTTCCAGCAGCTTCTACAGCTTGGCCTCCCATCTCTAAGGAAGACTTCTGGGATTGCAAATATAGGCTACCCTTTTCAGCTTTTCTCATGGGTCATTGTGTGGTCAAGATTACGTAGATTGTGTTTTTACCCAGTGAGCCATCTCACCCCTGTTGTTTGTTTTAATTAACAGTCCAGAAGCTTTCTTACCATTGTAGAATCCATTTTATAACTTGGAAGCCATTTAGGAAAAGTAAATGACAGGTATTGTAATGCCTGAGTCTCATATCTTGGCTTAACCTCTAGTTGAGAGATGAGATAATAATCTCTAAGATATCTGAGGGGTCTCAAATTATATGGATTCTATGCTTTTCCTCCCAGGTAGAGATGCCTAAGAAAGATGATGAGGTACCAAGAACAATAAGGCAATACAGCAAGGCTAAAAGAGATACAAGCAGGGTTATAGAGAGAGCCCTACTGCCATCCTAGTCCAATGTGGTCAAGACCAGAGTTAATTATTCCTCACAATACTAGCGACCCTACTACATGTGCTCATGCCACCCAAAGTTCCACATGGACTCCTGGAAAGTAGATCTGACCATGGAGGCAGGTGAGTGCCTATCAGAAATTAAACATGGCTCTTGAAAAATAAAGAATTTCTTATGGTGTGCTTATATATTGAGTTAGCTTTCGATTCTTTTCAGATACATATGCAAGCATGCATTTTGAAAGATCACATTCCTGTGGCATTATAGGTTGTTCACATTTACATGACATTTACACATAGGAAATAAAGCACGAAAGGAAAAACCTAGAAGAGAGTAGTTGGCTATAAGGAATAGATGGTAGTCTGCTAGGTTTACAAATGAGTAGCATTCTCACACATACTGTATCCATCTCACAGAACAAAAGAGAACAGGACACAAGAACAGGCTGTTTCTCAGCATGATTAAAAGCAATAGAATCCAGATTTATTCCTGTAGATACACGTATCCATAGACCCTCTGATCCTCATGCGTTTCCCATGTAACATAGGCAGGCTAATTGAAATAGCTAGATAATGGAAATATATTATTTTAAATTATGCACTAGACTATTCTCCTGAATCATGAAGAAAATTGCCTACATTTCCCATTTACCTTTAAATGTGGGTATAAAAATTATTGATATCTAAATTAAAAAATTCTCCATCATCAGAATAAGAAATCTATTAAACATATCATTAAATCTTGTCTTTGAAAATTGACCACACATTTTTTTTTTCATTCTAAGTTTGCTTAATGGGAGGATTAAATACTTGGCAAAAGAATTAAAAGACCAATTACAGAAAAGTTTTACAATGTATATATGGGTTTTTATGTAATATGAGGCAGAAAAATGTTGGAGAATGCAGTGGTTAACTACACTCTAAAGCACAAAACAAATGTGGAACACAGAATTAATTATCTGGATTTGATCCTACTAACACTTTTGGTTATTAGAATAAATAAAATGTATATTTTTCTGGAACTGATAAATTCTCATTAACAATTAATAAAATAACTGATGATAAGGGAGAAGCTGGGAATCTCAGATATTTCTGGCACTTTGAAAATCTTATTTACCAGAATTAGTGTTAGATCTAATGGAAACAAATTTGCTATTTACATAATCCAGAGGTGACAAATAACAACATGCAGTTGTGAGTCAAGTAAGAAAAATTGTTACTTTAATCCCCAACATCCTACAAATCAATCAACACAACAAATTATCAGTGCGATAACATATTCAACACATTTGACATTTACATTAATTGGAGGTAATGAAGAAAATATTTTTTGTTGTTTGTTGGATGAAGTTAAATGGGCTGGAAATGCATATGAATAAAACATCATTATTCTCTCACTCACACCTGTTCAAATTTCTATTGACAATTTGATATTTTTATTAGAGCCCAAATGGAAACACCACAAGCACAAATGACATTTTTTTTTACACNCAGATGATAAAAGTAAACAAGTAGATTTTTTTCCTTCCTTGCCCAGCTCTCTTAAACCCCAGTGCTGTGACGAGTGCTTAACTAGCCCCCAAATACTGCCACTTAGTCATGACTTCTGGTTTTATAAATTATTTACAGTTTGCTAGGTATGAGGCTGGTGGAAAATGCCTTTCTTAGCTGCTTGATTGACAATATAATTATACCGTGTTTTTGTTTTAAGCACTGTTATGCAGAATTGTAATGCCATAAAAAAGTAAATAGGAATTTTATGAGCTTTTAACTTTGACAAGGTCATGCTGAAGCGTACCAGAGAGATGTCATGAAAAGCCATAGCCATTATTAGCCGTGTCCTATAAAGTGCCATCCACCTCCAGCTTCATTTGGGTTAAAACATTTCTTCACCATTGGCTATCTCAGCCCTGTGAGCTGAAGGATGATGGGAACCACCCAAGCAATAGCCACAGTTAGTCTTTCTGAGTCTCCAGTCACTTTAACCTCCTTAAGGGTATCTTAGCTAATAGGTTGCATTTTATATGTATAATAAGTACAATATCATTACTTTTAAAGTTGATTTGCTCTCTTGTCAGATCCTATAATATATGAGAGATTTCAGAGAGTCTTTTCCCCCATCTGCTTTTTAAAATGACATTATTAGTTATTTTCTTTCTTTTTTGGGGGGGTGAGTGCACATAGAATATCACTATATAGGTAGGCATTGATTTTGTGATTGTCTTGCTCTGCTCTCCTAAGTAGCTGGGGTTACAAGTGTGCAATGCTGTGGCTAACTGAAGATTTTCTAACCTTCAATGTTTTGACATCCTAAATTTATCATTGGCATTGGTGAGTGTATGTGTGAGTGTGTGTGTGTGTGTGTGTGTGTGTGCGTGTGTTCATGTGTATGTGTGATGTGTATGTGTGGGTGCACATGCTACAACATGCACTGGGAGATCAGAGGACAACCTTCAGAAGGGTTCTTCCCTTCCGCAGTGTGTTCTGGAGATCAAATTCAGATTGTCAGGTTTTTTCAGTGAATGCTTTAACCTGCTTGGATATCTCACTAGCTTAATTTAAAACAACAACAACAACAACAACAAAAAAAAAAACAAGTATACTAATTGGTGGTGGTGGTGGCAGTGGAGGTTGAGTAGTGATGGAAGAAGAGGATTTTAACGGATTACTGGTGAATGTGGTGTTGAAGAAGGAAGAGGAAGTGGAAGTAGTGAAGAAGTAGAATGTGATAGTAGCAGTGGTTGAGGTGGAAAGGGAGATGATGGTGAAGGTGGTGTGCAGGTAGTAATCTAGGTAGTGGTTTAGGCAGAGACAGTGTTGGCGATAATGTTGGTTGTGGTGGAGAGGGCGGAAAGGGGAGGCTGTGGTAGAGATGGTGAGGAGGTAGTAGTCTAGGTGGGAGTCAAAGTAGGTATGGTATGGTTGGTGGTCGTGGAGATGAACTTGGTGGTGGAGGTGGTAGAAGCATAGACAGAAGGGAAGAGGGTTATATGTGAAGGTGTTATGAAGGTAGTGGTGAAAGTGGTGGTGATGGAGGTGGTGGTGGTAAAGGGAAGGGGGAAGGGAGCGGAGATAATAATCAAGATAGTGTGGAGGCAGTGGTTTAAGTGGTGATTTGGTGGAGGTGATGTTTCTGGTGGTGGATACAGCAGTGGAGGTGAAGTAGAAGTTGAGTTGGTGGAGGTAGTAATGGTAGATGGGGAGGTGGAGGAGGTAGTGGTTAGGTAAAAGTTGAAGTGGAAGAAGAAGGGATGCTGGTAAATAATATCAATTGTTGCTATAATGTGAACATCTCTTAGGTCATGGATGTCATCTGCAGCTCTCTCATGGTGGCCCAAATTTGCCTCAGAATAAATGTCTACTGTTTAAAAAAACTGCAGTGGAATCTTTAAAACAAATAGAACAGACGGGGTGCTAAGGTCTTTCCCAAAAGGCCCATTTACCCTGCCAAACTCACTTTATCTAACTTGGCAGAATGTGGGAGCCACATCTACCCAGCTGGGAGTGACATGCATGTTTCTAGCTGATTGTGTATCCAAACATTGTTCTTCTTGTAGAACAGGGCCTGAAGGTTAGCTTTGATGAAGTCTCTGTTTTCTTAAAATTATCTGGCTTTTTTGAAAAGACTATTTCTCAACAACTTTGGCTTTACCTTGCTTTATAAGGTCCTAGCTTTCTAATGATATTCTCAATCTTTGGAATCCTCCCTCCTTTCTTACACCACGAAGATGAATACATTCATATTTGTCTTACACATCTTATCCCAGCTTTGATATTGTTACAACATATTTTTTTTCATTTCTTTCAAGTCATTTATTTTTTNTGCTCAGTCTCCATGACTGCTCTAAGAAAATGAGGAAGAACGCTGCATGATGATGGTGGCGTTGGCAGGGCACAAATGTCACTTCAGACTTTCTTGTCAACCTGTATTCCAAATGCTGCCCATCTTGCCTGAGAATGAGTGATTGCTCAGCGGCAATTCTTTTGATCCATCATCTCAGAGTAAATTGTTCTGAATAATGACCTATTCCATCTTTCCCCCTTGGAATATATATTGCAAGATGCCTAGAAAAACACAATTTCCACTCTGTGGTAATTCAAGATCACCATAAATGCAAGGCAAACATCTTTGAGTCTTGGGTCCCTCAAATTTGAAGTGTAGCTATGAGTCAGATGTAAGCTCCCCACAATTGTCGGGGTCCATTTGCTTTCAAAATACTGCTGGAAAGTGAACGTGTGTAGAAAATGCAATAGAAATATCATGAGTGCTCTTTATATGTTTGGGGAGGAATTTTACTTTTGAAATAATTCGGTTTGGAAATAGAAATATAAATTTATTTTCCTCAGTATGTTGGCACAAGACAGTATAATAACTTGAAAAACTAAATTGTCTCCTCTTCCAATGTTTGAGTGGCTAGATGTAAGGTCATCTTTAGCTCTGCGCTATAAAGGAGGACAAATTCCACCTTCTCTCGTGTGTTACGGTGAGAGTATTCGAATCTCACTCGTTGTTACTAATTTGTCTTTGAGGGTTTTTACAAAGGGATCCTTTAGAAATGCTGGTAAAATTCCTTCCAGCAGATGAAAGAGTCATAGCTTTGGGCCTGTACCTGAGACAGCTCTGAGCCCTTGTTTAGATACTAGACCAGCATCAATTCACCTGCTTTATATAAATCATTTGTATATGTGTTTATATACATACATGTAAACGTGCATATATAGTCCCCCACACAAATATCACATTCATGTAACATCTTGTCAAATGTATATACACACACATACATATATAATATGTATATATATCACTATAAGAGACTTAAAATTGATATGCTATGAAAGCTTATCTTAATAGATTCTAATATAATACTTTCTGAACAGAAATGTATCGAAAATATTTCTTCAAAATGTATTTTTTTTGTATAAAAACATACTATGATATTTCTGGTGAGTTATTTTAGATGCAGTTTCATAGTGTAAGCTATGTTGGATTGGAACTCATTAAATGACCAGGCTGGTCTCAAACCGTGGCAATTCTTCTGCCTCAGTCTTCTGACTGCTGGGATTAAAGGTGAGATGTATCACACTGAGCTGTTCCTAGTTTATAAAGAGAGAATCATCTCTATGATAATAGTCTTCATTTATTCCTTCCATATAAAAGGGAGGGTGTGCCTGTAGATTAGTACAAATGTATTTACTGCTGCAACCTGCACTACTTTGAACTTGATCTTACTGGAACAATGGGGAATGAAGATGGAGATGCACCAGCAGAAGCCAAGGAAACTCACTGTGCTTATCATATACAGCATGAAGGAGTGAGGAAGAGCTATTCCAGAAGATGGTCTCAGTAGTGCATCAGTCTCAAGCTACAGTCATCTAGGAGAAGGAAACTGAAGATGGTCAGTACTTTCTGACACACTGTCAACATCCATACAGGGACTAGAGGAATTCCTTCCCCTGAGCTTGACCTAGGGAAAGTCTTGCCATCCCATAAGTCTGAGGTCTTGGCATCCTGCCATGACCCTGCTGATGTCAACAATACACATTCACTCAGGATTCCATCTGCTTTCTACAGTGTATGATGCTAAAATGATAGAACTTACAAACAAATGCATGCAGAGAAGCCCTGATAGTGTCTTTATATTTCCAAAGAGGAAAAGCTCATTTAAAAAAAAAAAAAGGCAACAATGAACCTATTTCCAACTGCAAAGTGAAGATAATGGTTTCTCTGGCCAGAATAATAAGTCAGTTTTTTGTACCTTTCCATTTACTCATTAATTCCTTTTGTTAAGGAAATCACACATTGGTTAACTTATTTAGTCTTCATTTAAATGTAGCAAAGATTTAGACAAATAATGTGAAAGTTACTTTAGATAAGAGTTAAATACTGATCATCTGTCTGGAAGATTCTTATCTCTCAGTTTTTCCCATGTGCTTCTTTGTCAAGAAGCCATAACTAGTTCAAGTTTACATTGAAAAAAATCAAAGTCAAATACCAAGACTAGATACATTGCAATATTATCAATATTTTGTGACCAGTTGTTGATCTGAGTAACTGTGTGAAAGCTAGAACATCCTTATTTGGATTAAATACTAATTTAATTAATATGTATTTAGTAAATATCTACATTGCCAGCTCTTCCAGTGAATACAATAGAGAAAACTTGTGTTACTTTCCAGTAAAGAAGATTTGGTAATGTCCCAAGGACAGCAGTAAGAATCCCATTCTAAGGAAATACAATTGAACGCAGTGTAATCCCTGGCTGTGATACACTCAGCACAGATGACAGTGCCTAAACTTGTTTAGATCTCAGAATTACTCTGAGAAAGGCAGATGTTGCAGCCTCTCTCCAGATGTTCAGATTCTCTGAATTTTTACCAGGTTCTATAAATCATCCTATTCAAACAGAGTTCTAAAACTGATGGTTCAAAATGTAATACTAAATCTGTTGGGTTTTGTATCTTTCATTTTGAAACCTCAGAAAAGTGAACAGTGCCCTATGTTCTGAGAATATTGTTTGATATATGAATTAACAGATTGATAAATATACTGAAAAAATATCTAGCAGCATGCACATTGTCCAGATTGTATCTGAAGTTTTGTTTATTAAAAAATGCTTTCTGACATTTTAAGTTTATATTTGAAAGATTTATTCAGTTATTTTTATATGTACACATGTATGGCTGGGTGTATGTATACAATATGCATGCTGGAATACACACAAATCTTAAGAAAGCATCACCCAGAACTAGAGTTACAGGTGGTTGTGAGCTAAGATATAGGTGCTGGGAACTGAACCCATATCCTCTACAAGTGTAGTAGGACAAGCCCATAGGGTCAAGGAAATTGGCTCAAACTAGTTGCCAAGGCATGCAAATAATGTACTTCCTTATGAGCCACTCTGGAGTCTGCGTGAGGACCTAGCAACAAGTGCTGTCAGTGTCACTGATCACTAACAGAGTTCCTGATCATGCCCAACCAATTGTAGATGACCACACAATGCTACCAGATTGGGATACAGCTAGGGAGGAGGGTATATAAGGCCTTCCCATTATTGAATAAATGAGTCTGCTGTTTGACTTCAACTGATTTCCAGTGTCTGTGTCATTGATGCTACATCTTCTCACTTCCTCCCCTGAGGGAGCAGTTAGGATCCAGCAATACACAAGAGCAATGGGCTCTAATGATCAGTATTTGAGCTTTTAGAAAGGATATCAGGGAAGTTTTTAAAATATGCAGTTAACTCATATACCCTAAAAGTCATCTGATGGTAAACACAGGTTTTATACATGGTTAAATAAAAACATTCATATATATTAAAATACTGCATTCCTCCACAAATCAACATTGTATTCATAATATCTGTCTCAATATTGTCAGCCCGGCTGTTCTATATGTTATAATCTTTAACCACACTCTTCAGAAAAATGAAAAATGGAGACNGCTTTCATCTACTAAGTTAACTTTTTACTTCACTAAAGTAAGAATACCTACGGGCTCTGCTCAGTGTAGAGTCAAACTGAGTGATGGGCCTCACTACCTTATACCTCAGTGTCTGCTATGGAGAGAATGGCCAAGCATAACATGCAACTCATGCTGGACAGCACAGTGAACAGTCAATTTTGGGGACATAACACAACTTCCTACAAGGAACAAAATAGTTTGAAATCATTTCCTGGCCTAGGATACAATTAACTCTAATTCTTAGAAGATGTTTCCATTCTTTCACAGGCATGATTTTCCTCAAATTGTGTGAATCAAGAGAAAAATAGCCATTAACTTAAAAATAAAAAAACAAAACAAAACACGATGTTTCAATTCTTCTGCATAATAGAAGCTGTAGTCCCCTCAAGTTCATAAAGTGGCTGCACAGTGGGTAGTAAATGATATTACACGTACTCAGAGGGCACATACACTTCCATAGTCTCCTTTATTATAACCCACAGTGCAGGTAACAATGTTATTGATTTTTTAAAAGTGAGAATGAGCTGCATAGAAAAGCAGGCAGCTCAAAATGGAATCTATAGCAATGGAAAATGCAACACTCATTTAAAGGAAATTGTTGATAATGAGACTAGTTGGGGGTGGTTTGGAGGCAAAGTACACAGAAGTGAATCATTTTTAAGTTTGAGAGCAAGGTGTCTCAAGCAATCTATGAACTTCAGTTCATTGTTATTGGCTCCTACCAGGGAAGTACAGTGCAAAATCTCTGGTGTTCCTGGTATGAAGATACAGGNGACCTTAACTTCCTTGTGGCCAACAGCCCCACCCTACAGAAGTACAGCACTGTGTAACTGCTCAAAGGATTGTGTTAAACACTGCATCTAAGTTCTACTTAAGACAAAGAAAGATAAGAGGTCTGCACAGAAGAAACTCTATGCTGTTTGGATCACATCAGTGTTTTAAAAAAAGCAGAAATTCCTTCACACATGATGGTTAAGGGTTGAGTTTCTAGATTAATCCCTAACAGGAAATCTAAATTCCTTATTTGAATATAATGGGAATAACAATAGAATTTACTCATAAACATTGCTGTGATATACAAATGAAATAATGGTATGTCATGTCATCAGATCAAATATGGAAAAGCAATAGTCACTTTAAAATAATTTTATTACTGGTATTCCCACTTTATGGCTGGTGTATCATCTCTACTATTGAAGATGGTGAGGTCAGGCACTTGAAAATAAAGTGACTGAATTTATCATGTGTATACAGATCAAAAATTCATATTATACTCCATAAATAGTCACAGCTGCTAGGTGTTAGTTAAAAGCCAATTTTACATCATGTAAAGAGCATGATAATAAAAAAGGAGGGCTTCCAAGACCCTCTGTTTACATCCACCCATACCCTTTCATCTCAATTAGATTTAAAAATTTTCTGTTTAACCTGGGTGTGTTACATAGGAATTATACCAGGTTTTCCTCAGAAGGTGAGAAATCAGAGTTCCACATTCAATCAGGCATAAGAAATGCACGAGTCATTCCTGTTAGACTGTGGTAATTGGATGGTGCGTACCCATTTAAAGGATGACAGGCTCACACCAGCCTGTTTTCAGTTGTCATTCGGACTACACTGGTCCACAATTGTCAGATCATCCAATATTTGAAGAAAAGGTAGATATTCCTTTTTAAATGTGGAATGCCTTCAATAAAATAAATGAAAAAAAGGAATAGACCATCACAGTCAAAAAACAGGATGTGAAAGACAGTATTTGTTTGTTTTGTGGGCTGCCACATTCTTCCATCTGTCCTTTGGAAACAAGACAATAGTAAAATATAGATCTATTTATGTAGTTCCTCTATCTGTCATGATGTGTTATATCATGCACATTTGATCTTAAAGCTCCACCCATTCCTTATGACCTGAATTTTTTCTTCCATCAGAAAAGTTACATTTTCAGTAACTTTCCAATTTGTGCGTCTTTTGTCATGATCAAGAATAGGACCAAAAAATTCCAGCACTTTCAGAAGCAAAGCACTGAGTACTACTATTTCAAGTTGGCTGGTTATAAAAGGCTGGAGACAGGTAGAAAATGTGGGCCTTGGAACTGTTGCTACCTCTCTACAGAGGACAATAGCAGATTCATTCTTCCAGGCAGAACACTTTGAAAATAACAAAAAAAGTACTATTTTCAACCATGTCCAATCAATTGGTATACAATGTATCTGTCCTAGGTGAACCTCAGTGTATGACCACCTATAGGAGGAAAAGACGCTCACTACTTACATAGAAGCTTCAAGAACTTTTGGTTTTTAAAGTGATGCCAGAAACATTTGTTTTGTAGTATAACTCTAACTTTAAAATGCTTGCTAATAAATTAATTTTAATTCTTATTAAAAACTAAAAACACACACAAACCCGTATATTTCAGCCAGACCCTACCTTTTCCATAGTTTGAAAACTTAGCTTCTAATGTTACATCCTGTTATTTCTCCCTGAATACATTTATATACAATTGTTTTTTTTCCCCTCCTTATTCAATGTCTTTACTTATGTACAGAATGAGACTTATAAGAATTATTTTCACCCATTCAAGCTTTTAATAATTATTATGGGAGACTGGCCCTTAATAATCATCATTGGAGACAGGTCTATCTCAGCTCCCAGTTCAGCATTGAGCGTAAACTTCTATAGCACCTTGCTTACAGCAAGTATGACCCTTGCCCATTATAAATGAAGCACCTTCACCCTCCCCTTTCAATCCTATTCCTAACTTCTCATCGCCAATGACAAGCACCTGGAAAGAAGCCTTTCATGACTGGCATTTCTACCTTTAGCTAGAAAGCTACCTTTGTAAATGTACTAAATATAAGACTATTGGCAAACATTAAATAATTACAGTCTTATATCAGTAAACATACAACTGGTGCACAATTTCATAAATAAATATGGTCCTTGTAAAGCTACTGCAAATCTCAAAGCTGGGTATAAAATGTACTGGCAATGGTAAATATAAGATTAGTGAAATTTTCATAATTGCACTATTTTGTTAGGAAATTAAGGAATTTTC
>LZPO01099196.1:0-11161 GCA_001675575.1 Neotoma lepida | reverse complement strand
CGAAGATGCATTGCATCAGTGCTTATTGTAGCAGTTAACAAGAGCAAGATTATGGAACCTTCAACCTAGGTGTCCAACAAAAAAGGAATGGATAAACAAACTATGATTGTGTGTATGTGTTTGAGCTTCCTCGATTTTATGTAGATACATAAAATCATATTTGTGTATATGACTTGAAGAAGTGAAACTGTATATGGGCAAAAATGACCAATGGAACAAGGAAAGGTTAGAAAGGAAATATGGAGTTTGGGGGAATCTGATCAATATGCAATATATATTTGTATAAAAATGCCCTTACACAAATAAGTACCAGATACAATGAATATACACTATGAAACAAATTTCAAAAGAAAGGAAAATAATTATTTCTTCAGTTTGAAACTTGATTGCCCCCTATCCTGGTTATATGGTGTTATGTAAGTTATTTAGTATGTGCACACTTGAGTTTTCTCACTATGGAGTGGAAATTATTGCATTGCCTACTATGGAACACATGTAAAGTGAGGTAAGCATCTAGCTTGCTTTTGATGAGGTTTTAGCTCTTATTTGACCCTGAGAGTTACATTTAAACCATCACAGAAACATTTAACAATACCATAACAAAAAAATATAAACAGTATAATTTCTTAGTTATTTGTTAAGTATTATAATGTCCATATTTATCAAGTGCTTATTATATAGTAAATAAGAACTTCTTCATGTTTAAGCCTCATTTTACCCTTTCCATACCATAGTTCTTTAGAAATAATTATTCCTTCATTTCCCATGAGAAAACTACCTTAAATAAGCATAAAATGGCATAAATGAAACAGAGCTAGAGGTGGATGACACATAAACATACGCAGGCTTATTTGCTCACTCCACTCTTTACAATGGCTGACTGACATCCGTTCTAGTATCTTCTGCCCATGCAGTACTCACTGCAAATACAAATCAACCTGGCCATCTTTCTTTAAAATTGAATGATTTTACAATGGGTATATGCTTTATATCCATTCTTTTCCACATTCATCATGAACTTATTTTAGCATATGTATTCCTTAAAATTCATAAACCCAAAGAGTTTCCAAACCACAAGTTATTACACCCTTGTCTCTCCAATCAAAATTACATAGAAGGGATTAAGTTTGTAGAGTTCATTTAAATTTATCCAGAAATTTACCTTTAAAAAAAAAAGGGAAGCAATTAGTAAGAAAAGGCAAGTAAGAGAACCATAGAAGAAACCACATCAACACACACACACACACACACACACACACACACACACACACACTGTTTTCAAATATAAGAACCCAGAACTTTGATTCCATTGCTCCCTGTAGATGGTGAAGATGAAGACCTTTGAAATCAACACATTTCAACCCTCACGTTATCACCAGAATGTAGCAGTTCATAACTCTTTACTCTCCATCTTAATATTCCACTCTCAATAAAAGGACTTCTGCCATATTAAACTACCTGCCCTTCATTTGGAAAGCAATTTCTATTCTTTCACCTAATATGAGTTGATGGGCTTTTTAAAGCCCGCCTTTTCATTAGTTGTTTGCATGGCTAATCTTTATAGTAACTGATCATTTTTCTTCTAGTTGTTCCTTTGTGTTCTACAGTCACTCTTGAACAATCCCTTAGATATTTCTGTCTGCCAAGATGTGCCCTCTATCCTTTAATCGTGAGAGCTGATTCTTACAAAGGTAAACAGAGAAGTTTATTTCTTCTCCTTTAACAGTAAGATAATTAAAATGTGAGTCTTGATGCAGACGAGATCAAGAGTTTAAGTACTTTTATAACACACATTTGCACTGAGTGTATCCATATAAATACTTGGCTCCATTCTCAAGTGTCCTAGTATTCGTTTACTCTTTCAGCTGTTATTATTGTTAAATTAAAATTAGTCATAGGGCCTCTTGTCATATACCACTGCTCCTTTCCAAAAATACAATAATGAAAATTTGTACAGTCTTGATGACAGAAAGCTATGAAGATGGTATTGATGTCCCCATTATCTAAGTCTGCCTGAATGGTAACATTTTTCTTACTAATCTTTACTTATCAAGAACATATATAAAAATATATTGGTTATTCAATAACACACGTGAAATTTTCTCATAAAGTAGTGGATTATTATACAATATATGAGGAGCCTTAGGAGTGTAGAGGAGAAAATGCCATATAATCATGATCCCTGTTATTAGAATTATTTGTAATTACAGTATGACATCTCATGTTTTAGTTGCTACTCAAGTAACTACTTTCTGATACATCTAAGCACATAAATAATGTAGTTACATTTTACTGGAACCGAGATTTTTAAGAATTTTATAATTTCTGTTTCAAAATCATTTGTGTATCATCAATAAACTTACTCTGCACATTTGAGGATATTATCATGTCCCCCAAACATAACATGTACATACAGAGACACACTCATTCCTTTAATCCTCAGACTCTGTGAGGTCCTTGCTGATCCAGTGTGAATAAATGAACACAAACTAAATAACCACAACTTAAGATACATCATGGTGATGACTGCCATTGCAAGGTAGAGCAAACCCAAATTATGAACATCACCCACAACCAGTCAGAGTGACTACAATTGTAGGTGAAACATTTTGTGACATCATTCTGTCTTGCCATATAACTGTCACTGTTCACAAAAGTGCCCTCATTACCAGTTCCAGTGTATGAGAGTTTCCTGATTGGCATAGACTTAAAAGCTTGGATCACACACCTCTAAACGGGATGTCACCATCAAAACCCTCCCCTCAGAGCTCAGGGACCCTACAGAGAGAGTGTAAAAGCCATAGTGGATGGAGGACACCAGGAGAACAAGACCCTCTAAACTGAACAAAGCTCATATTAACTCACTGAAACTAAAGCAGCAAACACAGGACCTACACGAGTCTGTACCAGTTTCTCTGTATATATAGAATAGCTTTCAGTGTAGTATTTTTATGGGACTCCTAAGTGTATAAATGTGTCTCTCTCTCGTGCCTTCTCTTGGGCTCTTTTCCTTCTGTGGGTTTGCTTTGTCCAACTTCAGTGTCATAGTTTTTGCTTCATCTTAATTGTACTTTATGCTGTTAGGTTTTATTGTTATTTCTTAAAAGCCTGTTCTTTTCTAATGAGAGACAGAAAAGGAATAGGTCCAGATTGGAGGGGAAGTAGGGAGAAATAGAGGGAAGGGAAACTATAATCAGGATATATTGTACAAGAAATGAAACTGTTTTAATAAAAGAGAAATTTTTTTAATTAAAAAAGTTACCATACCATCAAATTTAAAAGCCACTGACTCCTAGTAGAAGCAAAGCAATCAAGGTGTTTTTCCTTCTTTCTTTTCCAATAAATCATTATCTCTAGAAACAAGTACTCCTTTCAAAACTGTGAAGAGAGATCATATCAAAACAAAGGCCAGTTCTCATGCAGGAGTCCCACATGCCATTCTACACAATGCCATAGTCAGTAGATGACCCTAGTGACCTGACCTCCAGTGATTCCTTAGTGACCTACAAAATTCCAAGGAACTTTGCAACAAATCTGAGGTACATGCAGGAAAGTGAAGAAAGATCAAGAAACGGTTTCGAAACACTGTGGTGGGATGAGAAGCTACCAGTGCCTGATCCTAAACGAGTGAGACGTAGGGCTCTGCCTTGTCTTCACAAGTGAGAAAACAGGTGCAATTGATGAGTACTCCACAGCAGAATGAAATTAGGAAGGGAGACATATGAGTCCTGCTTAGGTTGGCTCCAAGATGAAGGGGGAAGCTGACATGGATGTGGAAGTATCCAAGTGATGAGCTAAGCTTGGTTAAAGTTTTGCAAGGCTCTTCTCAGTATGCTGAATTATTTAATGAGAGAAAAAATACAGGGGTACTACCTATTAAGAATTCATTTCAACGTCCTGCTCATCATGACTTACAGTCTGCACTAAGGACAGAAGGTTTTTAAGATTTACTTAGAAAAGCAGCATTTTGTGCAGAATGAACATGCAAAATAAATTTTACTGATAGTCTGCCTTGTATATTTTTTAAGATATTATTTATTTATTTTCCTATATGTGTATATGTGTGAGGGTATGCCATGTGTGCACAGATGCCCATGGAGGCCAGAAAATGGTAGTAGATCCCTTGGAGCTGGAGTTACAGGCGGTTGTGAGCTGTCTGACATGGATGCTGGGAATTAAACTCTGGTCCTCTACAAGAGCAGCAAGCACTCTTAACCACCAAGCCATCTCTCCAACCCTGATAGTCCACAGTGCATGGATAAGATTACCATTAAATTTAGGTTGATTTTTCCTGTTTCTCAGTAAATCTAGCATATTATGGGAAATACTTCAAAAAAATTCTTCATTTGAAAAATACACAAAATAACAACTTTGAGATAGATGATATAGTATATGAAAACTGTACATGTTCATGAGTGATTGTACATGGTAGCTGTTGAATTAGACAACTATTAGAGAGGCTATCGGGAATAATCAATAGTAGGAACACATGGAAGGCTTTCTTTGTTACTATTGTACTTTTTTATTTTATAATTTCATATACATACATGTACAATGAAATATGATCATATATGTCCCCCAGTTTCTCCCTCCAACTTGCCCCATAATCACTCTGGGCCCACTTGCTGATTTCTTAAGGTCAGTCACAGCCTCAGCTCTCATGAGATCTAGAGTGAGCTTGAGGAAGTGCATCTCTAGCATGTTACCGGTGCTGTGAACATAGCTGGCCCAGGGACCTCAGTTTGAGAACCCACGTCTGTATACATACCAATATACAGACACACACAAGCACCTATGTCTTAAAGTCAGTTATTGAAAGTGAAGGGTATGCCATTTTTAAAAGGATGTCTATATGCCTGCATATCATTTGTCCAACTCCAGCTGTTAATCTGTTGCTTTTTTTCATACTCACGTAATAGTGGACATAACACATCTACCCTATTGAGTGGCTTTGATACCCGAAGTTGCCCAAACAAATTCTCAGCTGCTGCAAACACTTTAAATGCTGAGGTCAAGTTGTCAATACAATCCTGCCTGGGCGGATTTAATGCCAGCCAGATAGATACAGAATTGGCATTTCAATAAGCTACTTGGATAAACTTTAATACATAAATTCTGTGAACCTGCAAGCCCTGATTAAAACACAAGTAAATGAGAAAATCCCTATTGTTAGCTAAGCCCATTTTGCATACTTACTGCTATCCCCTGTAATTGTGAGGGCATGTCAGACTGTATAATGAAGTCGGCTCTGTATTGTAAGGTCTGAGTTTTGCCCATTCTTTGTTATATTACATACAGATGCCTTCATGGGCTTAGCGGCACCTTATCTACCTCCATTAGGAAAAAAGTTAAAGCCCTTTGAAGACAGTTTCCTGGCTCTATCATTCCATTCTTTACTCTCTAAATTTTACCTATAATTGGCAATCGCTGCTCAGAAGCCAAAAATTTAACTTATTTTTCACTTAATGAAAATGTTTAAAAATAGCTGTATTTAATTTTTTAAATGTAGTAAGATTATGTTCGGTCCAATGGCATACTCAGACATGTAGTTTATTTATTTTATTTTAACTGAAAGTTATACCTTGCATAGTCTTGTAAGTTAAAAGGAAAGAGAATTAGGAAGAGAGAGAATCCAAATAAGCTGGAAGAGAAGAGAGAGGGGAGAGAAGACAGAACTACAAAGAAGCTAGCTAGCCTGGTGGAATACAACACAGCAGAATTTCAGAAACATAAGGACTATTTTGTACACGAGAAAATATGGGCAAGTTATCCTTGGGCTTTGAAACCATATATATATATGAGGCTGCCCAATCAGATTAAGCAAACCTTAATGATCTAAGTCTAACAGATAAAAATCTGCCACACTCACCATACTGTCCCATGATCTACCTTCATTTGCACGCTAACTTGGGGGAAACTAAGATAGAAAGTACAAAAATTGAGCGGCTTCTGATGGTTTATCTTCATTGCCAGTCACTTAGGAGACACCGCTGGGGATGTCTAGCAGGTTGTTTCTGCAAAGATTTAACTGAGGAGGAAAAACCCACCTTGAATGTTGGTGGCACCATTCCATAGTCCGGGGCTGGGTCTCAGACTGAATTAAAAGGAAAGGGAAGCTCATGGACTCTGGACTGACAGCTGAGGAGCCTGCATGGGGCTGAACTAGGCTCTCTGAATGTGGATGAAAGTTGCGTGGCTTGATGTGTTTGTGGGTCCCCTGGCAATGAGACCAGGACTTATTCTGGGGTGCCCATTCCCTATGGTGCGATACCTTACTCAGCCTTGATGCAAGGAGGAGGGGCTAGGTCCAGCCCTAACTTGATATGCCAGCCTATGTTGACTTCCCAAGGAGCCTTACCCTCTATGAGGAGGGAATGGGGGTAGGATGGGGGGCAGATGAGGGGAGCAGAAGGGGAGGGAGGTAGAACAGGGGTTGGTATGTAAAAGGAAAGAAAAAAAATTTAATTAAAAAAAAAGAAAGGGAAGAATGCTTATTGAGCGCCAGCATCTCCCACCACCACCCTCCCTCCCCCCTCCTTCCCTCTCTCCTTCCCTCCCTTCTTCCCTCCCTGAGGATTCAATGTGACCCTGCTTCAAGCTCCTCCAGCCATGCCTTCCCCACTATGACCTTACCCTCAATTTATGACCCAAAATACACCTTCCCTTCTTTAAGTTGTTTTTCCTGGGTATTTTCTCATAGTAATAAGAAATAATATATGAAATACCCTATGTAAAATAATTTCCTCTTTTTTTACAAAACTATGTAAGACAAAGTTAAAACTCTAGGTCTTACTTGAACGCCCTATCTCCATAAAGAATTGCCTCCAACGGCACAAGTATTTTAAAACTGCTGGCACTTTTTGTGTCTGAAGACTGTGAATTCTGTTTATTCCATCTTTCACTCACCTCATTTTTAGTATACAACTTCAGTGTGTGGCTTCTTAGATGAAGAAAATAGAATTGTCAACAGGGTCTCTTAGGTCGTACTGAGGCTTACTAAGAAACTAACAGCTAATGGCTAAGATACAATGTAGCAAGGCTTTCTGNACCTCTAATGCTTGGGTACTCCTCTCAAACTTAATGAACCCTAATTTAGAATTAAATATGAATTACATGTGGAAGAAAATTCCAGGTAAACCTTATACTTTTCCATTAGTGACCACTGCTGATGAGAAATGTGTGCCTTTAAGCTTCAGGGAGGACATTTCCCCTTTCCACGAAGAGGGCAAAGCCTCAGATGAGAACTAATTGTCCCATGATTGATTGATAGCTTCCCTCCTGTTGTTCCATACCGCCAGATGATGCACACTCTACACGCGACAGGAGGTAAGAAAGTCGATCAATTAGGAGAATAATTAGTTCCAGTTTTCACAACGTGTTTGAGATTGTAGATGAAATTGCCTGAAAATAATAAGAATGTTAGAGATCAGGGAGGAAACCTAAAGAAATAAATTTATATTAAAACAAAGACAGAAGCCAGTTGCCTCGCTCTTCCGCAGATGGGCCACGTTAATGCAATAACAGAGTTTGGCAGCAAGGCATTAATAGGCTGTCAAAGCTAGTCAAGTTGTGTTCACGGTTTCNGAAGGCTGCAGATTCTTATCTTTGACGTGACGGGGCTGAGGAGTTACTGGAAAGCTAAATGTGATTAATGACTTTAGGATGCAGTTCTGTGAAGCCCCGTCTGTGGGTACAAGGTTGAAAATAGGGACAACCAAACGTTGCAATCCCATACCTTCTTTTGTGGTCTGTGTTTAATATAGTAAATATCACATGTAAAAGTATTCCAAGATTAATGAGACCGATGAACGTGTACTCGGAAAGCATGAGTCACCTTGCAGTAGTACAGCTTGGTAGGATCCTTGGCTCACATAAGACCCTAGATGCAGTTTTTGTTATAACTATCAAAATGTAAAATTTAGGGGACAGAAGAAATCCGGACAGAGGTGGATGGTGGCCCAAGTGCTGAGTCTAAAGTCACGTCTCATGCAGAGTAATGTGACAGTCTGATCCTGGCCAGAGACTTAAGGTCCCCTAGTCCAGAAAATGAGACAGGAAGAAAGAAGAGATGAATACTAATGTTCAATAATATTTCATTCAAGAGAGGTGGGAAAGAATCTATTTATTATTTAGTACAAATTATTTCTTTCAAAGCAAAATATAGAGAGGAGTTTGAAATCATCCCTCCAGAACAGTTTGTGCCTAGAGGATAGCCTTAGACTTACTGGTCAAAGCTGCCTCTCCCAGAATGTAAGGCCCTAATCAGTCTCATGTTGTTTGTTAGTTTGTCTAGAGTTCAATAAAGGGATAAATAGGATATTGCTGAATATGTAGGGGGGGGAATGCTTGTCTTTAATAATTAAAACCCAAACATGTTCTGAGAAGAATTATCTAGAGCTACTGAAATCCTATCCCTCAGAGATAATAGGTTTTGGGGGGTTTTTTTAAGGGGAAAAAAAACAAAGTAAAACATAGAAAATTACTTCTAAATTTTAACTTCAGAATAGGAAGGAATTTATCTCATTTATCTCATGCAAATTTTCCTAACAATCAAATCATGTCGAAATTTGTTACCAAATTCCGTTTTGCAATTATATTCTAGGAATTAACTGGAAAGAAAAGCAAATTGATATTCTCGGCTCCTTATCTTTGGTATTTTAATGCTTATATCTCCTTCCATTTTAATTAATTTTACTAATCCATTTAGTTAATGAATAAGTAAATCAGTACCATGGGAAAAAAACATCAGTCGCCACAATGGCAGAGAATTGTTAATTCAGAAGTGACCCACAGCTACCAAAGTGAACCTGTCAACATAGCTTTGCTGTTTTGTTAATATTCTAATTTCCGACTTATTCTTCATAGAGCAAAATGTTTCACAGTTAATCTCTATGGTACTTTTGTTTCTAAGCTCTCTAAAAGACTTTTACTTGGCAGCCACCAAGTATTTGAATATAAATTGATTTTATGCAATACACTGAAAACAAGTATTTTATTGATATAAATGGTTTCTTTATTTGTAGAATTACACAAAAATTAGTTTGAAACAGCAGGAGTCGTATCTGAATGGTATTAGAATTTCATGCCTAAATCGAGTTGAACATTAATTTTATGAGTTTTTTTGTTGCCCTCCTTTTAAGCAGTAGCATAAATGACTATGGCTGTAAGTATCAGGGGATTAGAGATGTAGGGGAAGAAAAGCTTTGTGAAACAAGATGTTAGAGATGACAAATGCTTGTGTGGAGATTGGTACAGTTTTTCTTTCTTTCTTTCATTTTTATCCATAAAGAACATACTTAAATTGAGGATGTTAGTCATTTTCTTTCCACTGATTGTTAATAGATGGCTTAGTACCAAATTATATATGTAATTCAGAAAATATCAAGACATCATGGAGACTGACCCCTGGAGGAGGGGAAAACCAAATGAACTTTTGAAGAGTATTCATTTTCTGATATCAGTTTATATTGTGATAGTATTGATTTCTAGTTCCTGCACTGAAGAAATGGTTGGCATCTTAAGCCAACATGGCCAAAAGAAGAGTCTCAAGAGCATGAGAGAATCCTGCCACTGTCTAAGTCCTTTCGATGCACTTTAATGCATTGAGGAGACACGTCTCTCAGGCAAGCTGTTTTATCATTCACAACTGCATGTGCAGTCTCTGATGATGGAGTTCTCTGCACTACCACCTCAATCAGCAGATTTGCAGTTTTCTCTCTAACACCTTCAGCAAAATGCTGCCTGGACTCTTTAGTTATGATGAATAACAGCGTGATTTTGCAGCTACGGGTTCCTTCTTTCAACACTGAAGGCTCTATATCCATTTCCTCTCTGCCAGCTGCCTTCTCTCTCTCCACTATCAGCATTTTGGAACATAAGAGATTCAAGAATGATGTATGCCCAGTATCTTGTAGACTTTATATCCACTGCAGTTTTAAAATGCACCTCCATTCTCCTTATTAAAAAGTCCTCTCATCTCTTTAAATACCGATTCTCTCCAAAACTGAGAGTAACCTGATCTAACCTGGAAAACCCAGAAATGTATTGAAACCTGTCCAACATCAGAAAATAAATGGAGCTTGATGGGCAAATTTACCTAAGTTTGTATCATTTATTCCTGTACAAAAGAGTAAGGCAAAGCTGGTTTATTATACAGAGACTTGGATTTAGTCAACAACTTTAAGCTCCTGCTGTTTCCTAGCATAGACTGAGATGTGCTAAGTGTTACAAAACTAAATTGTTACTTAAATAGAAAGTCATTACATACTATAATTCTACAAATGCAATAATAATACATAAAAGTCCTAATCTTTTCCTTCCCCAATATAAAATGAGTGGGGCATTTTATATATTGGAGGAAAGAAAGTGAAATATTCTCTTTAGGATAAATGGACCTCATATTCCTTGTGGCATATTAACTAGAAGTGCTTATTTGTGCTTTCTTCCAGCTATGACAGTGCTAGGAAAAATTATGAAAAGGGGAAAAGGACGTGAACTCTGGGCTCCATGAAAAATACCTTATTAAATCAGAAATTCTGAGATGTTTCTAAAACATAGAAAGCATTTTGTAATCACTGATGACGTTAGCAGATTTGGGGAAAGAGAAGAACAGAACTCCTTGCAAGAAACCTACTCCAGAGAGCAGGCACATTTTTTCTGTATGTGGCAAATCACACTATGTTAACCCTCATGCAGTCAGAGTAGAACTTCCAGGCAACACGCTCTGCAATAGAGGTGTATATGTCACCTAAAGGAATCAGGCAAGGTATTTTCGTTACTCGTGTTGCACCAATGCAATCATTACTTACCAACATGCCTATGGTGCCATTATTCTCTTTCTTTTCAGAAAACAAAGAAACACTAGTTGAGAATAGAAGTGATGCCCACGCATCTCTAAGTCAATGAAAGACAATACCATAACAGAATCCTCTAAAACTAGTCATGCTAACACCCTGTGTGCTTGGCAGGGGCTCTTAACTCCACCACATCCCTTGAGAAGATTCCCCTCTCTCTTTAACAAATTTTACAGTAATTTTTAAAAGTCCTAATTCTGACATTTCATTTTAACTTTTCTTCCTTTAAGAATACATACTTTTCACTTTAAAAGTTTTAAACTTTATAATAGAACTGTATATGCTTAGCATGAAAATTTTTGTATGAG
>LZPO01099195.1:0-11173 GCA_001675575.1 Neotoma lepida | reverse complement strand
GCTACAGACAGTTATGATGTGTGTGGAGGGAATCAAACCTTGGCCCTTTGCAAGAACAGCAAGTGGGTGCTTTTAGGGGGCCCTAAGCCATCTCTCCAGTTTTCAAAGGCGAATTTTCTAAGTATCAGGTGATTTTGTGTTTTGGAGACCGAGGAGACTTTTATATTAATATCTAAGAAGAAATGGACATTTTTTTCAGAGATAATGTGACCCCTTATTAGGATGCATTTATTTAACACTGATCAGGAGAGAGCCAACCTTGTATATTGTATACATCAATCGGGTAAAGAGAACAATCTGAAACTTCAGAATAAAGGGAAGACTTCATAATGAAAATCACCAAGATACAGGACTTCTTCAAAGTCACAAGAGTGGTCTGCCCAACAGGACAGCAGGAAAGAGCAAGCTGTAGTAGCACATGCCCTTAATCCCAGCACCCAGTAGACAGGGGCAGCCAGATCTCCAAGAGTTCAAAGCCAACCTCTCTACACAGCAAGTTCTAGGACAGTCAGGCCTACATAGTGAAACTCAGTCTCAAGAAAGTGGGGGAGGAAGAGAAGGAGGGAGAAAGGTAGGAGGAAGTGGGGGGAGTAGGGCTAAAGTCAAGAACAGAACCTTGAGAAAAATCTAGATTCAAAAACACACAAGAAAAGAATTATCAAGTTGAGAAGGAGAACCAGAAGAACCAGTCAACATTTAATTACTCACTTAGAAGCCAGGAAAGCTGTATGAGTAGATTCACTAAAATAGAAGCTGAACTGTGTTCCATCTGAGCTAAGGATTTGTGGGTAACTCTGGCAAGAGCCATTTCATCTGTGAAGGTAGCAATGGCAGCTGCATAGTTATGGGCTACTGACATGAAGCTACATGGTCACAGGCTACTGACATGAAGCTGCATGGTCACAGGCTACTGACATGAAACAGCATAGGTAACTACAGCAAACCACCTATCTCCGAGCCTAGATAACAAGAAATTATAGAAGCTGGAGCTTTGGCTGGAGAAACTTGCATTTCCTCTGAGCTTCTCAGAGGAAAATGGGATGCACTGAGCTCCTAATATTTCATGAGGCTACTCAGTATTTCAAAGGATACCCAATTGTGTTACTCAAAGTCGTAGTTTTTTACACTGAAACTGGTCTTTGCTTTTTAAACCAAATAGGATCTACCGTCAGTGAGAAGTAATAAAGGTTCCACACCACCACCTTCCTGATAAACAGTCCATCTTTTGCTCATGCTACATTTCATGGTAGCTACAGCCTCTTTCAGAAGAGGCTGGGTTTATTGGCAAGCAGCATGGAAAGTAAGGGAAGAAGAGCTATCAAGCACAGCTTGAGAGCTTATAGCTTGGTTGACTGACTTGACTATATCACAGTCCAAAAAAAAAGAGGCAGCTATATAAAAAAAATCTGCGTATTGAGAAGAGAAGGACAAGTGGGTGAGGCTGTGCTGTGCGACTCCCTGGGAGATATGAACAAATGTCTATTCAAGCCAGGTGAAGCATTGACAACAGACCAGAGAAACCATTACTCCCGAGACTAGCTGGGTGAACCAGTGAGCTTGTCTTATTGAGATTGCTTACTGGAGAATTGGTGAGGGGCTACAGGGGCATAAGTGACTCAAAGACAGCTGTGTTAGTGAAAAGACTATGCCAGGCTAGCTGATGGCTCAGAAGATATGTATCCCTGGAGCATCTACACAACTTGAAGACAGCTCTACCAGAGAATCTACTGTCCCCAGCAATTGTTTCACTGTGTTTATAGTCTACGAGAGGGATTTTGTGAGTCTTGTAACTTTCATGAGTTTCCTGAGCCCTGTAACTTCATTAGACTCTGGAGTCCTATGGGCCTCTCAGTGTCAACCCAGTGGGAATGTTTCAAATCAGAAGTAGTTATATCACAGGTGGACATCATGATGAAACATGAGTACATACTTTGGCATCTTTCAATCTTTACATAGCTTTGGAATTCTATATTTGATCAATTTCCCATTATTGAAAAAAATTTCTATGTTCACTAGTATACCAACTATGAAGGAAAAGCAATTTTACCAGAAACTACTTAATTTAGGAACAATGTAGCCAGCTTTTAGCATCACTAGTTAGTTTAGATTTTGAGCAGTGGAATGTCCTAAAGAGATGCTNCATGAAGAATCTGTCATGTTTATTACATGTGCCTAGCACGCTTGTTTGCTAGCAATGCAGCAATGCATGGTTCAATTGAAACCTCCAGGAAATTCTCTGTGATGCTTTTTTATTTGGCAATGATGATGATGTGGGGGGGGGCAGTTCTAGAGAAAGAATATTCACATTTTAATATCCATTTGGTAGAGTCCAAAGCTGACAGGAAGCTTTTGACTTGATGTTAGTNTTGATGCTGATTGGAAGTTTGTAGAAAATATTTACAGAAGAGTAGAAAGCAATGAATCCATGTAGTTTGTTTTCATGTGTCTACTCCCTATCTACATATTTTAAACCCGGAATTTGTTCTTCTGATATTCATCTCTAAAAATTGCCTTGAGAGCTACTACCAAAGAAAGAGTAAGTATCACTTACGGAGAAATTAGTTTTCCTTTCATACCATAAAGAATTAACTTTAGAGTTTATACTTATTTCTTTCTAATCTTAAGACTCTAAAAATGTATACTCATTTGAACTTTTCAGCTTAAAAGGCTGAGCAAGCAGATCAAGATACAACAAGAATACACACTAGCATTAAATAATTAAAAGGATCAGTGTCTTGGACTATATGTCAACATTCAATCAACAGGTGCTTTGGAAAACACAAAATAACAACTAAAAGTACAACATTAAGGTTAAAATATCTGAGAAATCTACTTTACATAAATAATTTTTATCATAGAAATGGCCTTTGACTATGGGGTTCAGCATTTTAAACATGAATTTGAATAAATCCCAATGCTTTCTTTATGTTGGCAGAGTGTTCATAGATCCTGATAGTAGCATCTGTGTTTGCTGTTTTTATTTCTCCCATTCTGTCTAAGGTCAGAACTGTGGCAGAAATCATTTAGAAAGTAAAAGTTTAGGTCTTAAAACTCTGACATTACACTTGTTCTACCAATATTCTTCCTCAAAGGCTGCCTGCCATAAGAATGCCAGTAAAGGAAGGGTCAGTATTAATTACTATAGGTTTAGCTTTCTTGCATATTGCATGAGACACAAGGGTAATAATAGTCTCCTTCCTTCATACCTTTGCATTATGTTAATGAAAATCACAAAGGTATTGTGCCAGGAAGACTACACAGCCATCCATGTTTGCAGGAGGTATTTGCATTTTAATCTGAAATATCTGTTTAAATTCCAATTCTAAGAATGGACACTAATGAGCCTACTTTCTTTGGTTAATGTCCCCATCCTGCCTGTGAGTGGGTTTTTGTGCTATGCCACCCTCAGATATACTCCACATCAAGTAAATGTGTTCCCTAAAGAGCACCAGCGGGTTCTGCTTCCTCGATGGCTTTAGCTTTGACAATGACCCAGGGAGACTGAGAAACTGCTCTCAAGTTAGGCATGGGCCACTGAAAATTATCACTCTATGTCAAGAGGTGAGAGAAGAAATATCTGTGAAATTGGGAATAAACAGAATGTGAAAAGTGTCATCCATACTGTCATAGTATTTGATTCATCAGCCTTTACAAATAAAGGGCAAATTCAATAAGGCTAAGTAGATGGTTATTTAAAAATAGTCTATAAAGTATTTCTTCATCATATAGTAAATAAGGCTTATGTTTAACCACAGCTTAGCATGTTCCAGTGTTAGTATCAGGGCAGTTTGTTTTCATAGCTTGATCTAAACAACACTTTATGTTGACACTTCTATTGCGTATTTAATGAACTCACATCAAATATGCATGGCAAATAAATACTATGTTCCTGGTAAACCTTTATTCTTTTTGCTCTCTTGATCTGTTCAAGTGAAGTAGTACACTTTTCACAATATATTTCTTCTCTCATAAAAATGCATATCCCAGGCATTGTAGCTAAATCTTATTTCAATATTTTTGCAAGACAGAAAAGAGAAATCTCAATCATCCCAAGTTCAGATAGGCAGCTACTTAAAACTCAGTTCTGAAATCTACCTCAGTTTGCCTCTGAAGAGCCATTCTGTTGAGAAGTACCCCTCTGACAGAAAGGATTAAGTCCCTGGAAAATCTTTAATCTACTGCCCATACTGAAAAGCATTAAGGCAACACATATGATGCCACCAATAAGAGTCAGGGCTGGCAATGGTACACTTAGCTGTAGAAGATTGTCTTGACTCTGCAGCTGCCATGTGGCTGTGTATTTGAGTATAGTAGAGGTGAACTATGCTAATTCCCTCTCTGAAAAGAAATAGCCAGGACTGTCACAAATCATACTCTGGAATATCAGATGATATCTTCATTGTCCATGAGGTTGATATAAAATAGTCTGTAAGTGACTTGGATTTCTAAGACAGGAAGAATATAAAATGGGCTGGCCTCCAATTTGCTTACATAACCTATGACTTAGGGAAACCATGCGAAAGAAAGATGATCATAGCCACAGTCCGCAGGCCCCTCCTGAACCCCTGCAAAAGTCACTTTTAGATTGTGAATGTCACTTTCCCTGAGTGGGAAGAGCAAGGCAATTTGCTCTCTAAGTCTTCAGATCCAGCATGGGGTTCAGCCAAACAGAGAACAAAATAGTGATTTCTTCCTTTGTGGCACATAAATATGAAGACAGACACTACTATGCTGTGTTCATCTTATCCAAACTCGGAGTGTGAGATCAGTATGAGTTTTCTTGGTAATTAAATTTTGTAAAGAATATGAATCCTTTTATTTATACTGAGTAACTCTGAGACCAGAAATAACAAATGTTTGATTCTTGAGCTCAATAGACTTTGAAATAAGTGCTTATTTTTGTTCATCTCCAGCTTCGGGTGTGTTTTGAAAAGCAGCTTTAAAGCTAGCCTCCCTTGTAACTCGCTATGGGATGTCTTTATACACCACTGACAGTAATACAACTCATTTTGGGTGATTAACTTAACCCCCAGTATCACAAGTGCCTTGCCATATTAGCATATCTTTCAAGGAATAGCTGCAGCGTGAGAAAATTGCCTGTAGGATTATTTGCAACTAGGAACCTGTGAAATGTAAAATAAAATTGAAGACTATAAAGTAAAACATCAAAGCTACCTAAAATATTAATAGCCAGCACTCTAAAAAGTAATTTAGAAGATTGTATGAGGTAGTGAAAATTACTAATTTAAAAAGAGTTTTTTTTTTAATTTTTTTAAGGCAGGAGTTAGAACAAATGAGAGACAATAGGAATTCATTTTGTTTGTATAATAAAAGGAGTTCAAGAGATATTGCAGCTCTGTCAGTGGAGACGGTTTAAGGGTCAATATTTGCCAATCTTGAATTTAAAAATATATGAAAACAAAGCTGACATTTTCCCCATTTCAAAACTTAAAGGAAAATAGGAGATATCCCTTATAAGTTATGTGACAGATCCAGAGGGCATTTCCAATTATAACTGGACCTCTTGTCTCTTTGGAGTATTTGCTCTAATTTACCCGGAGTGTTTGCCTGAGGTTTTTTAGATGGGCTGTTTCTCTAGTCATTCTCTCTTTCTGTTTTGTTTTTGTTTTGCCCAAATGTGTCCTGTGACATGGATACCTATTTCAGTGCCCACAATCAGCTTAGGAGGCATAAAGCCCTCCTTTGGACTCGTGTAGGATGCAATCAAAACTTGCACCCGCCGTTTATAGCAATTGTTTGAACATGAGCCGGCTGCTTACATCTCTGTGCCTTACCTTCCTCNCCTGTAAACAAGTCCTTTCTATTTCAAGGTGCTGTCAAAGATTCCAGGAGACAATGTTCACAAAACCTTCATCTTTCTTTTTGGTAAAACAGCAAACACCTAACAATGTGTAGCTTTTGAAAAGTGGTTCATTTCAGATGATTTCAGAGAACACGGCATGGAGCACAATGTGAGGTGGAGACATGACAGACACAAGGGTTCTTTAAGACATCTTTCTCTTGGGAAGAGGTTCTCCACATAGATCAGTCATGTGTCGCATTGTACGGGAGGGGCTACAGAAGGGGAAATAGGTCATATTTCTGGTGTCTAAGAAGTAGGGCCCACCTCTGTGTTTACACTTGTACTTAAATATTCTATGCTCTTTTGAGGTGATGCCTACCTACCTAACAAACAAAGCTGGTCATTTCAGGAAAATACAAAATGTCTGAAGTAGGAAAACTGTACTTAGGGTAGAATGTTGAAGCAAGTGGCATGTATATTAAAGGCAAAAAAAATCAATAAAATGTTGAAAGGAAGTAAGAAGTGAAGGGAGGAAAGGTGACAAATTATCTATATAAGAGGTGCTAAAGTAACTAATACATAGTTCAGAAAAAGGATGGAGAAAAAGAGAATGACATCATGTTATCAATACTGACCACATCACATGTCAGGCTTTGTAGTAGGCATTTTAGTTATGGTGTGTGTGTATGTGTGTGTGTGTGTGTGTGTGTGTGTGTGAGTCTGTGTGTGTATGGGTGTACTTTTGAATTTAGAGTAAAATTTATTTCTATTTTATGAGTAAGGAGATAAGTATTTAAACATTATGCTACTTGTCCAGGATGCACTTAGTATTTACAAAATCAAGAGTATAGAAAGATATGTAGAAATGTCTTGTAAACCACAAAGCAAATCAGATCATGTTGAAGAACGTTAGCAAACTTGCCTACAATAAGGGCTGGAAGATGGCTCAGTTGGTCGAGTGGTGGCTGTATAAGCATGGGGACCTGTGTCTCTTTCTCAGCATCCACATAAAAAGCCAGGTGCAGTGGCCCATGCTTATATTCCCAGCATTAGGGAAGCAGAGACAGAAGGATCCCCTGAGCTATGTGAGCAGCCTAATGGAAATCAAGAAAGCCTGTGCTCTGCAGTGTAGCTAGGGATCATGAAGTACATGCAGGAGCCTCACATAAAAGTAGGAAAGCATGTAATCATAATAAATGATGCATCCTCATCCATCCTGTGAGAAATCAGAAAGAAAGCATCGTTCCTGGGGTAATTGGGAAAGATCATTAATAAATGCAAGGTATTCATTTGTAAGAAATCATATAAATAAAACAATGAAAATACTTAAAGGAAACATTGGGGAAAATCTTTATGTGCGAGTCATCAGCAAACTCCCAACCCTGATCAAAAATCCACTAAATTTTTTTCAATTTCAAAAATCTACTAAATTGAAGATGTTTTCAACCTAAAAGTAAGTATTTTCTACTGAGAAAAGAATTCTTGAATCAAGGGGAAAACTCAATGGACAAACAAATAATCAATCCAACTGGAACACCAAACAAACAGATCCATCTCCTAACTGCATAAAGAGGCTGAGAAACTGATAGAGAGAGAGACAAAGGTCCTCAAAGAAAAATGGACCAAGGATATGAACTGACAGCCCACTGAAAGGAAAGTACAAATGGTTCTTAAGTATATGAAGATTTGCCTAATCTTATTCATGGTAAGACAAATGCAAAGTGAACCTCCACTGAGATGTCACTTTTCAATTATCTGAGCCAGGAGCAAAGTCCCAAGTGAACTGTATGAACTAACTAGAAAAACAGATTCCTCAAAGGGATTTTGACATAAAGCCATCAAAAAAGGAGGCAGAGAGGCTGAGTGTCAAATAATAACAACAAACAACTAACTGCTCTAGTGCTAAAACTAACTTGTCTCATTATTTCTTCTTGACATGAATATTTCTAATGAAGAACTTAATTGTTCAGGAAATGATTATAAATATTATTGTTAATTCTTGAGAATTTCATATGATGCATTTTGGTCATATTCACAATCTCCTTCCCTTAACTCCTTTCAGGTCTACTCCTACCCAGACTAATTTTATGTTGTCTTCTTCTTTTATTTACTTTTTAAAATTCAATAACCCATCAACTCTAATTTGAGCTCTTCATATATTCCTGGGTGTGAGGCTGTCTAAGGAAGCATGGTTGATCTCTAGAGTCACACCCTTGAAGAAAACTGACCTTTCCTTTCCAAGAAACTGTCAACTGTCTATAGCTCCTCAGTTAGTGCTGGGGCACACATGAACACCTTCCCACTTCATGCTAGAATGTTGACTGGTTTGATCTTGTCCTGGCAGTTACAGCTGCTATGAGTTCATGAGTGCAAAGGTCCTGTCATGGCCAGAACACATGCGTTGCTCCAGTCTGCCCTGACAATTTTTCTAACCCTTTTCTGTGATGGTCCTAAAACCTTGGGGAAAGAGTATGATATAGATGTTCCCGTTTGTGGTTGGTCACTCTGCAGTCACTTATTCTCTTAGTTTTGACCAGTAGTTAGTTTCTGCGTTAACCACTGTCCAGTACATGAAGAAATTTCTCTAATGAGGTCTGAGAGCTGCATGAATCTATGGTTAGACAGAAAAGAATTGAGAGGAGAATTTAATACCATGTCCATTTAACAAAATAATAGTAATAGGTGCTCCTGTGAGTACCCCAACCGTGGGTTCTTTGCCAGATTTCAGGACCAGGTATGAGCTTCCTGCTATGAAATGAGCCTTATAGCCAATTAGAAAGCTGTTGGTGTTCTCCATGACATTCATGCCACCATTACACCCATGAGTATATCTGGTTATACCAGTTATTATGGCAGTTCATTTTGTATACCCCAAAAATGTTTTAAAAATTAATTCCTAAAATGGAGTAACAAGACATGAAAATTGTCTTTACATTTGGAACAATCATTTGATAAAATATATCGAATGATTTTTTAAATAAATTGAACACTGGACAATGAAGGCAGTGATATTTAAGTCAAGATACATGAGTTGAGTTATAGCATGGCCTCAATTTACAGCCTAATGATTCTAAGCTGCAGGACCCCAATGGGAGAACCCAGGTAGTGAGAAGACTTCTAGAGTTTGGGAGTTACTGAGACACTAGGGACATCAGCCTAGTCTGAGCTCACATTGTGTATTGCTAGAAAGGAAAAGGGGGGGACAACAAAAACAGAGATAAAACCTCCCAGCATCTGCAGGGGGCTACCCTAGAATACTCAGAAAAACTCTAAGCTAATGAATCTGAGGAAGGTGCTGAGCCAGGAAAGGAACTTAGTGACAGCACTAGAAGCAACAGCAACCAGAACTCACACAGCACTGAGAATCCTACTTACTTCCCAGCCAGACTGGAAACTCATGAAATTTTCAGAGAATATGTAAATACTCAGAAGGATATTTTCTCAATAGAAAAGGGGAAGTAGACCTAAACTACTATTTTACTCCAGCTTAATGAATCTTAAAAGCAAGGTCCAAAAGGATCTAGTTGTTTTCAAGTCACTTAACAGAGTCTTAAACAAAGCTGAGGGACTTTAAAGGACTCTAAAAGTGTCCCACACCATAGAAAGCATGATTTGTGATTTCTGATATGCAACTAACAATTATTAGTCATGAAAAGAAAAAAAAATTGAATCTATAATTAGGAGAAAAAAATTAAACAATTGAAACCAACCCAGATATGAAACATGTTAGAATTAACAGACATGGCCATTAAAATTGTCATTGTAACTATAGCCCATAGATTTCAAAAGCTAGAGAAGACCAAAATGTTACTCAAACTTGGGTAATGTTTTTAAAAATCATGGCAAACTTTCCCTAGAGGTAGAAACTATTACATCTGAGATTTAAAGGTACTAGGTTGAGATTAATGGCAGATTGAACACTGCAGGAGAAAAGATCCCTGAACTTTAAAATGTAGCAGCAGAAGCTATCCAAAATGAAGAGCAAAGAGGAAGAGACTAAAGGAAAACCACAATGAAGAATAGAAACAGATAATCAGCTGTGGGATCACTCTGAGGATCCAAATGTATACAATCAGAGACTTCACAGGAGAGGACACAGACGTGAAAACACAAAAACACATTCAAGGAAAAATCACAAAGTGTCTTCATACAAACCTACAAAATCAAAGAACTTCAGTAATTTCCATATGAAAAGTCCTATACCAAAACACCAGCAAATAATCTACTCAAAATGTGTGAAAGAAGTCTTAAGTCACATAAAAAGACGTGCTGTCTTGTAGAGGGTCCATAGGAAGAACGGCAGCATATGTCTTGCTATGTGTCACAGTACATATGTCTCACAGTGCAAGTGAGAAAACAGGGAAGTAACATTTCTCTAAAGTACAAAATAGAGAAGCTACCGCTCTGCTCCTGTAATCAAGTTGGCTTCTATTTCTGCTTAGGAACGGAAAAATTTGGACATAACGTCACCGAAAGTAAAAAGGGCAAACTGCAGACTGATGACTATTCATCAAACATGACAGAACTGTGATGGGAAACGGGATGAGGGGTCAGCTGAGAGAGAAACAGTAGCTGGGCCTTTGTTAACCAGTAGGAAGATGCCACCAGTGGCCATAAAAGCCAGCCTGATTTAGGTATGAAAGAAATGCAAGTCAAAAGTACATCAAGAAAGAGAAGAGGTGCTGGTAAGGATGGGATCGAAGGGAACTCTTGTACACTGTTGGTGGGACAGAAAAATAGTCCAGCTACTACAAATGTCAGTGTCTAGGGTCCTCATAAAACTAAAGACAGAACTTCCATATGACCCAGCTGGACCACTCCTGGGTATTACCCAAAGCTTCAAAGTTAGTTCCTAGAGATATTTGCTCACCAATGTCTATTGCAGCACCCTTTATGACAGTGAAGTTATGGAACTCACCCAGGTGTCCAGCAACACAGGAATGCTTAAAGGAAATGTTGTATATATACACAACAGAAAGTATTTCAACCGTAAGGAAAGAAGTTTGTTGTTTTCAGGAAAATGGACAGAAGTGGAGATATTAAAGGAATGAAGTCATCCTCAGAAACTCTCTTATGTGTATGTCCTTGACATTATGGATATTTAAGATCAGAGATGTGCAGATCACATGAAAACAGAAGAGAAACAATTTGGGGGACAAGGGGACTAGGGGAGTGGTGGCAATGGGAGTGGAATGGACTTGGTGGGGAGGGTGCTCCAAGAACATCACGTTTGCACAAAAATGCCCATTTCTAACAAGAATTGACAACAAGGCCCATGAGAGAATACAGCCAAAATAAGCTGATGAAGGTGGAATGTGGCCTGCCATGGGGCAGAAGTCTTTGGGGACTTCAGATATTGTTATCTTCTCG
>LZPO01099193.1:0-11185 GCA_001675575.1 Neotoma lepida | reverse complement strand
AGTTAACTAATAAGATATATGAAATAGAAAGCTTATGCACAGCAAAGGAAATGGCTAACAAAATGGAAAGCTAACCAATGGAGTAGGAGAAAATATTTGCAAAGTTTGTATCTGATAAAGAGTCAAGATCTAAACTTATAAACAATTTACACAATTTAATAGCAACCTTAAATAACCTGTGTCTTAGTCAGGGTCACTATTGCTGAATTAAACTATGACCAAAAACAAGTTGGGAGGAAGAGGTTTGTTTCAGCTTACAGTTACATACCACAGTTCATCACTGAGGGAAGCTCCCTCCCATATTTTCCTCTGCATTTCTATCTTGAAATAATTAGATCCTAACTAATTTTGATGCTGTTCTCACATGCTAGCTCCCTGTATTTCTACATGAGTAGAAATATCATTGGTATCTTTTTACATAGACTCTCATGAGTACTAAACTATATTGAGGGCTTTAAATGTTATATAAAGGTGATCAAGAAATTCACAGACAACTTTCTTTTTTTTTGCCCACTGATATGTACCTCTGAGTTTTGTTTTTGTTGACAGTTATAGCTTCAGGATATTAACTTTAAATTACTTATTCTATCTGTTGCAGGAATAAACTTCTTGATGTGTCAGGGCATTTGCTGTTGTTCTGTGATCGCACAGGTTGCTGTGAAAACATTCTGTGCATCCTGTATGTTTTCTAACTTATGTAAAGATGCAGACTCATTAGGTTTGCAGCTCTCAACTCTGGCCTCATCAGGCACTTCTAAATTATGCATTACTTAGGCTACCTTTCTGTCAGCCCTGAGTGACTTTCCCCATCCTGACAGCCCCAAAATTTTACAAAGAAATTGCATGACATTGGGTTTTAGTGTCCCTATCTAATATCCAGTAAAGTAGAAACCATCATATATTTATGAAATAATTCATGGCTCAAATAGCACATCACAATGAAAATTGGAAAACAGAATTATCAGCAGTGAACTGTTGCATGTATGGGATGGAGCTAAGTAACAAAGTCCGGCAGGCATCTTTGTTGCTTGGCTCAGTCTAAACAACTCTTCCTCTGAGAATTCTACCCGCAGGTGCCTTGTTTGTATTTGAGTTGGAAGGCAAGAGTCAAGCCACACATTTAGATGCCCCAGAGATAAAGCTCATATGTTTTCAGTCTGGGTGTGAATCAGCTTTAACCCTTTGCCTTATTTGTCTCATGATGTGGAACAGGAGGCAGGTGTGGGGGCTCAGAGTTCTCATAAGTGGACAGGCTCTTGATACACAGTAGAAAAGGTGACTATTCATTATTTGAATTCAAAATTATTCTTGGGGGAAAAATACACAGTCTTGGATTTTTCCTTGAGTAAAATGAACACAAGAGTTGGAAAAGAATTTCCTATGTATAACTAGGAAAGAAATCCCACTGCTCTCTTCTGAGTCAAGATAACTAGCAAGCTGGAAGGGCAGCTTCACCTTCTCTGTCCTTGTGTGTCCTGTCTATTGGCTGGTGATGTTGGAGTTCGCACAGAGAAACCCTAAGGCCGGTTGAAGACAGAAACAATGTATTTCTGTGATGTTCTCACTGTCAGAAATCCCCCAGGCCTCGAGTCCCAGGGTCTGTTTCTGCAGCTGGTGCTTTGCTCTCCAGCTCCTGGAAATACTTGTTTGCTTACCTTCCCCTTATCCTTACAGACTATTTTTGCTAATGCTCTCCCCTCATTTCCAACCTCAGGCTCATTTTAGAATCAGAACAGAACTCTTGGAAAGCTGGTTATATTCTGCTGTGTTCCTCAAGCTGTTACACAATGACTTTGGTTTTCCAAAGCTTTTCAAGCTAACTAAAGAGACAAGCAAANAGACTGATGTGAAGCAGAAAGGAGGTGAGACAGTTTGAATAGTTCCTAGAATGGTAAAGAATGGAGATGCTGGCACACTAGTTTCTGTGTTAGTTCCAGAGAAGGTCAAGTGATAGTGACAATGGTGAGGAAGGGGTTCGAGAGGGGCAGAGCAATTGATTACANACAGAATAACCAAGTGTGGAGAACAGCAATGGCAATGGTAATAGCGCCACCTGTGGTGGGCTGGATATGACAGGATGTATTCTAATACATCCTTTCTCTCTAGTCCTATGATGAAGGATAAGAAAACTGTGCCTTAGCAGAGGCTGAGTGACTTGCTTGACACAGTGGTTTAATCATTGACATGGAAGGGCAGGAGGGTACCATAGATGTTACACAGTTAAGTTGATCTTTGGATTTTTAATTCCTTACCAATGGAGTTAAATGATAGTTTAACTCCATTTGCTAAACATTTAATTCTGTTTTTGTAAATGAAGTTTTATTAGTACACAGATATATCCATTAATTTGTATTAATCTATAATCATACTACAGTAATAGAGATTGAGAATTGTACAGAGACCTTATGAGCTGGAAGGCCTAATGGTTACCGAGCTCTTACAGAGACAAAACAAACAAGCGAGCAACAAACAACCAATCTCCCCCTGCTTTTCTTTGCTCTGTTCTTCATTTCCTTTAGAACTGTTTGAGGAAATTTTTGTTCTGGTTTCTCTTCAGTCTTTCATGTAGACTCTTACTTAGTTATAAATGGAGGTTAAGTATTTTCTAGATAATTCTTCACCCGTTTTAGAATCAGTCTATACGAGATTGACAGGTGTCATCTTTCAATCTGCTTCATAAGGATCCAGATTCCCTTATCATTTTCCTCTGTGTCTCCAAGCACAGTGAGTGTTCTTGTATGATTGCAGGACTCCAAGAGTGTAAAATTTTAAGAATTCTGGGTGCCCCTGTTGTTTTGCTTTTGTCCTTATGATACTCTGTAGCTCTTACTTATTTTTATGGTATTAATTAATCAGTGTTCAGCCCAGGAAACACGATTTCTATTATGTTTTCTTTATTCTTGAGATTTTCATGCATATACACAGTGAAATATTATCCTATCCACTCCCAATTTCCTTCTGACTCTCCCCACATCCCTTCCCCAACATGTTATCTTCCCACCATCATATCTTCTTGTTTTTCTTTTTAAAACCCACTGAGTCCAATTAGTGTTGACCATATGTGCATGAATGTGGGACCATCCGCTGGAGCATGGGAAACCTACCAGTGGGAACACCTTCAAAAAAGAATGATTCTCTCTCCTCCAGCAGCTGTCAACTACCAATAGCTCCTTAGTTAGAGGTTGGGCCTAGAAAGCACCTCCTCAGTCTATGCAGGAATTTTTTCTGGCTCTATCTTGTGCAGGTAACCAGAGCTACTGTGAGTTTCTGAGTACAAGAGCCATGCCATGTCCTGAACTGCATTTGACAGCATTCTTCCTCACCTCTCAGTTCTTAGATTCCTTTTACCTCCTCTTCCACAATATTTATTGGGGGATGGGTGATGGAGATGTCCCACATAGGGCTGAATACTCAGTCTCTTATTCTTAGTGCTAAGATCAATTATACATTTCTGTACTGACTGCCNTCTGAAAAGGAATCTTCTCTTACCAAGGTTGAGAGTAGCTCAGATCTATGGGCATGAACATACATATTTAAAAAGCAGGTTAACAACAGGACCATTGAGCAAAATGATAATAGTAGGCTCTACCCTAGGGCTTATGACCTTTCTAGCCATGAGCTTTTGACTAGGATTACAGCATCAGGAATGCAACTCCATTGTGTCCCATGGAGCAGGTCTCAGATNCAATCAGAAAGTGGTTAGTTACTCCATAGCAGTCAAGCCACAATGGCACCAGTGGGTCTATCTTACCTGGCAGGTCAGTAATGTAGCATGCGTAGCTTAATTCTGAGTTAGAGCATTGATATCCTTTCTTCCCCAGTAATGAAACACTACTTTTATAACTAAATCATTAACTATACCCTGTTAGAGTGCAATTTTGTTTAGTGAGCATCTGTTTTAGTATAAATAGATCTCAATTAGAAGCACACACATACACACATAAAAACACACATANACACACACACACAGTGAAGAAAATATTTCTCTCAAAGAAGATTGGCTCTCTGGACAGCTCTGGGATGTCAAGTCTCTTATTTTAACTAATTCTTATTTCTGGCCTGAGCATTTACCAGCACAGCTCACCAAGTGTTTGGTGAATGAATGAATGACTGTGATGAAGTACCTCAAGTACTGAGATGATTAAGTTGTTCTTTTCTATGGTTTCCTCATATATCAGATTTCTTCTTCAGTATATGACCTGGTCGCTGTATCAATTGAAACTGATGGCAGAAAAAGGGGGGAAAAGTATATAGAGCCATCATCCACTGGCTTTGTAGCTTGATGCCACTTGCGCTTGCCATTGGAATATTTTCTAGACATTTGCTTTGTGGCCAATAACCACCTTGAACCCTGTTATACTACATTTATAATAGTATAATTCCCAGTTGTATAAATTTCCCACTGCTGATTAAACATGGTGACTTTAAAACATATATTTTATCACTTCATAGTTCTGGTGGTTAGAAATCTTATGTGGGACTCCTTGAATTAAACTCGAGATATTCAAGATGATGTCTGTTCTGGAATCTGTAGGTGATAAGTGGTGTCCTTGGTCTCTCCAATTCCTAGAGGCCACCTGAACCCCTTGCCTTGTGGACCTCTTCATTTGTGGTGATATATTGTGTATCCTAATAAAATTTGCCTGAAAATCAGAGAACAAAACAAGCCACTAGATTAAACATAGAGGCCAGGCAGTGGTGGCACACACCTTTAATCCTAGCACTCGGGAGGCAGAGATCCATCCGGATCTCTGTGAGTTCAAAGCCACCCAGGATTACATGAGATTGACTCAGTCTAGGAGAGAAACAGAGGCAGGCAGTGGTGGCACACACCTTTAGTCCCAGTACTAGGAAGCATACATTCCTTTAATCCCAGGAAGTGATGGCTGGGTGAAGAAAGGTATATAAGGCATGAGGAGACAGGAACTAAAGGCTTTTTGGCAGAAGTGTCCGTTTCAGCTAGAGGCTTTTTTGGCTGAAGCCTTTCAAGTGAGGACTCAGGATTTCAGTCAGAAGATTCATGGAATTGGTGAGGTGAAAAGTGGCAGTGGCTTGTCTTGTTCCTTTGTTTCTCTGATCTTTCAGCATTTACCCCAATATCTGGTACTGGGTTTTTTATTAAAAGACCATCTACAATTCGTGTAACATTCGTTCACTTTCAAGCCAGCTACCAAGCATGGCCACTTATCTTTCTCTTCCTCTTCTGACCCACAAGCCTTCTTCCTTCCTCTCAAAGGACCATTGTGATGACATTGGACGCATCAGAATAATCCCTCGTCTCAACATTATTTCCTTTATTACACCTGCAAATCACCCCTTTCCTTGGGAGGTGACATATATACAAGATCTGGGGATTACAAGGTGAGCATATTTGAGGGGACATTCAGCCTACCATACCATCTTTCCCTTCTTTCCTGAATTGCTCCTTGGCTCTCTGTTTAGTGATTGGAAGAATCCTAGAGAAGGGAAGGACCCCAAAGAAGCTTCCCTGGACATTGGTCTCAGAATTCTATAGCTCTCTCTGGGGCTTTTACTAATATCTGTGACTGAAGCCCCTGACCCATCTGCCTGGAGTCTCATGTGTTCTTTTGACTGAGATCTGAGTTAGGTACATAGTACGTAGAACATCACTTTAGGATAGTCTGTGCTTCTGCATCTCAGTGTTGCTTGGTCTAGATCTTGACAAATGACCTGACATTAGAGACAAAAAGGGAACAGTGATTGAAAGTCAATGCTTTGTGGAAGCCCTTGGCCCAAGCCAATTTACAGAGAGAAAAGCTATTTTGTTCTGTGTNATTCTGCATGTATTTCAGTGTCCATCCTTGTTCACTCAGTGATGACCTCCAATAACCTGATTTAATCTTACTTTACTTACAGACTCTGGATTTCCTCCATCTACAATATTGTCTCCTGGATTCCAGGTAGTTCATGGTTTATGAGCACGCACGTGTTACCCACCAGATGTGGTCATGACTCTCCTACCCTCTCTGTCATCCTGTGTTTGATTGGGAAGGTAAAGGAAGTTACTTCAAGGACTCCTGGGATGTAACATGACTGCGTTCATTGCAGTTCTTTTCTGTATCAAAAACAGAAAACAAAAGAAGATGGAGCAAAACTGAAATCAAATTAATGCCTTAGGTGCCTGTCATTTTAAAGAAAATTATCAGAGAGATCTTTGACAGAAAGAGTAACAAGAGAGAATGCTCATTTTAGTCACCAGGAGATAAACAGATCTTTTTACATCTCAGAAATGAAGACTTGAAGTCAAGAGTTTATCATGTGTTCTGCTGATTCTTGCATCAACGGATTTAGTGTTTGACCCATCATTAATTATTTTCTTGCCATTGTTCTGTTGACTTCATGTCACTGCCTAAAAGTGTTTCAGAGTCCCTGGAACTAATTAAAATGTGGAAGATTGTATTGAGACAACTGAAGTTAATGACCTCTAGGTACACTTCAGGATCAGTGTTTACTAAAAGAAACTCGTGGGAAAAGAATAGCTGCTATGCTGCTCCTACTCATTCCAGGCAGCACACAGGGATCTAGTTAGGCCTCATATTCCAGTTTTATATCAGAGTTTGGCCAGGGCTTAGAGAGCTTTGAACTGTGAGATTAGAGTAGTCAGGGGCTGAGTACATGTCTATAGTCATAGCCTAACAGTCTTTGTGGACTGCTTTCTTTCAGCACCTGGTTGAAGGAGATTTCTCTGGGTGTCACTGGGATGTCACTTATAAGAAACCAGAGAATCAGTTGTAACTAATTAACCTTACCCATTATACTTGTCACTCTACTCCATTGATCTCAGAACAAGCTTTTTCTTCTTTTTTCTTTCTTTCTTTTTTTTTCTGTTTTGAAAGGCTGAGTTTTGGTCATGGGGTTGGCTAGGCCGTGACTATCAAAGTGTGGGCATGGTCAATATCTGTGATGACAGTATGAGGCCAGGATGATAGGAAACAGAGCAGACTGTCATGGTACATGGTGGAAGGTAAAAATCTTCAATGTTTTCATTAATTTTAGGATTTTAAAATACTGTAGGAAGTGGCATAAAATACAACAAATAGATATTAAGAAAATAATAAACATCAAATTTTGTATTTTCAACTCTGGCTGTTTTGTCTAGCAACTGCTAACCAACAAATTACAATGCCAACAGACATTGTCCAGTCACAATTTCATGGGGAGTGTTAAAACTCCCCAACTACCTTTGAAATTGTATTAGAAGAAAGCACAAAGAATTGTGGGAGAGAAATATAGGATGGAGAAACTTTCATTGATAAACTGAATGATACCTGGACCCTTTCCCCCATGACAGTCCATTTCACTGTCATTGTAATACCTGAATTGTTCTAGGGTTGGTGGGGGTCTGGGCACAAGGGGGGAGTTGCAATTTTGATTATTACCCCTTGGGAACTGTCTTAGTCACCATTCTATTGTAAAGAGACACATGACTAAGGCAATTCCTATAAAAGAAAGCATTTAATTGGGCGCTTGTGTATAGTTTTAGAGGTTAGTTCATTATCATCATAGCAGGGGCATAGTAGAACATGGCAGAACATATGGGTCTGGAAAACTAGATGAGAGCTCTATATCCTAATCTAGAGAGAGAGAGAGAGGAAGAGAGAGAGAGAGAAACAGAGAGAGAGAGAGAGGAAGAGAGAGAGAGAGAAACAGAGAGAGAGAGACAGAGACAGAGCCTGGGCCTTGTGGGGGCTTTTTCTATCCCCAGTGACATACTTCCTCCAAGAATACCACACCTACTCCAGTAATGCCACACACACTCCAACAAGTCCACACCTCCTAATCCTTTTAATCCTTTCAAACACTTCCACTTTCTGGTGACTAAGCATTCTAATATATAAGCCAGTGGGAGCTATTCTCATTCACATCATCACAGGAACTAAACTTCTGCTGGATGAAGACACTGTTATCTTAATAGGGTAGGTAGGATGCATAGTTTTATAATTTATTCTTCCTCATCTTCTTCTGCATTATCTCTATGTTGTACTGTATGAGGTTGGTTTGTCTCTGTCCCCCATCACCATAGTCATGGTGAGCACCTGCCTTACTTCCCATTATTGTTTTAGTAAAACTGGTGCTATAACAATGACTCTATAATGAGAGAGAATGTCCTGGAGCCTTGGCCAGACAGAGGAGATATTCTTGACTTCTGAAGAGAAACTTGTTCCCTTCTCTTAAGCTATCAGATTATCATTGTTTTGATGCATGTAAAGTCAGCATGTTTAACAGATTGTAGGAGTCAGAGCTTGCAAATGACATCCACAGAAAGTTTATAAAAGACTTTACCTATCAAAGAGACAGAACCTGGAGACAAAGAACTTCCAGATCCAGAATGGGTGGAGATTTTCCACACACTAATTTTAAAACCCCTGAAGTGCTCTTGATTTTTGAAAATGGGGAATCTGTAAGAAAAAATGTTTATCCCATCTTCCTTAAGCCCAGACTTGAATAAAACATTTCTGCAATAAAGTAACTTACAAAAAATACAATGGTCTCTCCATTTTGAAAATATAGGCAGACTGCTAAGGACAGAAACGTGGGGGTAGCCTGGGGCTGAGTCACCTTCCCCCATAAAAGGACTGGTTAAAGTGTCTCACAGCTAAACCTGTGCATCTCCTGGCCTTTGTCTAATGGTTGTCTATAAAATTTAAGACTGCTATAATGAAGAAATTAGATTTTTTTCTCTCCCCAGTTTGACCAAACTATGAATAAGTTTCTTTTCCTGAATCAATTTCTTTTGGAATGTGGAGAATCCATGGTAGCAGGAGATGGACTTGAGTGTCTGGTAGCTTATAGGACACCCTTTGCGTCATTACAGCTGAACTGTGGTTTTAAAATCCACAGCCATGCAGTTTACAAGGAAGGTGTCCTTGTGAGAACTGTAAAATGTTTCCACTGGGTTCTTGGATTTGTTGTGACCAATCTCCTCCCCTGGAGCAGATAGATTGTCTCACTACATAATACCTTGAGCTTCTTACTTCCTGTCCTTATTTTCTTGGCAAAAAGAACACCTTGGGATATAAATATACAAGAGAAAACACACAAGAACAATGAAGTGGAAACACCTATGATGATTAAATTTCAAATACAAAGGAGCCAAAGTGTGTAAAAATTCAACATCAAAAGGGAGTGGCCTTAGTCATCTCACCACTGTTATAACATACTGGAGGTAGTTAACTTACACAGATAAGAGGCTTTTTTTGCTTCATGGATTGAGAGGTTCTAGTTCAAGTTGAGATAGAATCAGGGCCTTGAGTCACTGATAGGGTCTCTGGATGGCAGTGATGGATATGTGTGGTAGAACAAATTTGCTCACCTCTGGAAACAAAACACAGAAGGAATAAAAGACCAGAACTCAATCATCTCTTTCAGGGTCATGCTTCCCAATGAATTAAGTCTTTCTAGACTTCACTTATTAGTGGTTCTACAATCTCCCAATAGTGCCTACTTGGGAATCAAGCCATTAACACATGGGTCTTTGAGGAAGGAACAAAATGAAACTGTGTCATTATATGTTGAGACATGGGCATCATCTAATCTTGTATTCTTGAGTTGCCAAACACTGCAGAGGGAAGATGTGTTGAGCTTCTGTCTGAGTCACCTCAAAATCACACCACCTCCCTCTCCTTTGGCTTTTCATTGTATCCATTTTGCATCACTTCAGCTTCCTCACACATGGTTCCCCACACTTAGCATTCATTTCAAGCTAGCAGGTCTGCCCATATGTCTTACTAATCTTAAGAGAAGATATAAAATCAGATTTCATTGTAGAAAATAAGGCTGCCTGGCAATGACTGTGTTAAACTTTTTTTCTCTCACCTTCAACATGTTTATATTCACCATCTAATACCTCTCCTGCCAAGGACATTTCAGTTGCATTTCTTAACCATTTTCTATTTGGTTTCTAACCTTTTGTCTCTGGTGAATCATACTCATTTTAACCTCTTCTGCTTTTTATTTTATTAAGTAGTTTCTTTTTAGTTTGCATATATAAATTTTTTTAAATTTAGATTGTCTTTCTTTTTCATTAGTGCACATTAATTATGCATAATGATGGGTTTCATTGCAATATTTTCTTCATTCATACATATAGTATAATTTTTATTATATCAGTTTCTTCATTACCCTCTCTTACCATTGATCCCCTTTTCTTTTCTAATAATCTTTCATACTTTTGTGTTTTTGTTTGGGGTTTTGTCCTAAATTCCACATATGGGAGAAAATAAGAGATACTCGTTTTTTTCTGCCTCTAATTTGTTTCTTTTTAAGTGGATAATTTGGGCCTGGGGATATAGTTCAGTGGTAGAGTGCTTGCCTGATATGTGCCAGGCACCAAGTTCAATTTCTGGTATTGGGGATAAATGGCTAATTTTATATTCAACAGGCAGTTTGACAGCCCTATCCTAAACAAACATAGAAATAAACAAACAAGTATAAAGACATTGTCTTAAACACCCCCTTTGGCTTTAGCATCAGTTTGTTCTGTTTTTCTTCACTCCAAAAATGATCAAACTGTCATTCATGCATATTGCTAAGGCTCTTTTACCTCTGACCTAACTTAACCAGAATTCTCAGTCTTTAGACTTTCCAGTTGTCCACTCAAATGTGCCAGCTGTTTAGGACCCAACATGTTAGTTCCACAATGACAATATCAAACCACCTGTCAAACACTGCAGCTGGAATCTGAATTTTATGAGATCCATTTCTTCCCCATCAACATCTCTCCTGATCATTGTTAGATATTCATGCCATCTCTGTGACCAGATTTTCATGGTTTCTGTGCTTGTTTGCATTTGGGGCTCTGAAATCCTAACTCTTTTCCATGTATTTCCTTTCTTCATACAGGACTTTGTACATAAACACTGTTGTGGTCTCAGAACCAAATACTGGCTCAATGAGGGTTTTCTGGGGTCCTGTCCCAGCCTCCTCCTAAAGTTATGACAAGATGGTTCGCCCACCATTGTACAGCAGTCTTCTTTTTTATCATCATCATCATCATCATCATCATCATCATCTTTTTTAAGTCTGGTCCTCTTGTCTTTATGGTAAACCATTACTGGCTTCTGCTTTCTTGACACATTGCCTCCTTTTAAGTTCAATAATTATGGCGTTTTTATCATTCACTTGTTTAGGACATTAGAGGGTCTTAGCCTTTCTAAAATCTCCC
>LZPO01099192.1:0-11195 GCA_001675575.1 Neotoma lepida | reverse complement strand
CACACACACACACACACACACACACACACACACACACACTTACACATGTACCCACAGAACTTCTTCCCAACACCTACATCCACAAAAATAGTGAAAAAAACTGTGATTTTGGAATCAGACAAATGACTAAAAGGAACTGGAACATGTAATCAACTAGGGCCCTTTCCAGATAAGAGCTCAGCACATCACTGGCTCCATGAACTTTATTCAGTTAATAATCCCATCTTGAGAGATATTATGGAGCATTTTTCCCTACGTTAGCAAAACCACATTACTTTTAAAAGTGAAACAAAGAAATGCAACCGCCTTGCACTTATTACAGGTGCCATTAATGTTATGGGAAGCTAGGTGGTTGTTACACAATTTCTCATCACAGCTTATTTCTCTCTGTTCCCATCAAATATGACTTTATTGACCCAACTATGCTATGGTTCACAGAAAACAAACCTATTAGGTACATTTTTACAGTCTTTTCTGGAGGTTATTCTAAAAGTGCGTTGGAATCTATGAAATGACTCATCCAATAACAAACTAAATAATAATAAAAAATATACCAAATAGTTTTTATTATAGTGATTATAGTGCAGAAATGTGATACTTGTTCCTTCCTTTTTCCCCCTTGAATAAAAGTCAATGAAATTCCTTGTTTATGACAGGAATGTAATAATGATCCAAAATTTTAGATTAAAGGAATATTATGTGATTTTTCTCTATGGAAATATTCACCCCAGATAGGCCACTGACAACAGATTGAATTAATAATACTGACCAAATGTTGCTCAATAAATCATTGAGTTTGTTGGCCTTACTTATAGGAGTGTAGGTGAGGGGGTATTTACAAAAGCATTGCTCAAAGGTAGCTACGTCACCAACAGCACACTCTAGCTTGGGTGATGACTCTCAAAAGCTGCATCCCTGAGTTCTCTTGAAAGCAGTTCAGTCCTCAAAGAATCTCTTCCCACAGCAATTTTGACTGCTTATGCACAACCTTGGGGAGGAACAGCGCTGTAAGTCTTGTATATTTCAGGAGCTTCCTGAGACTTACAAGGACTATTTACTCCCTGACTACTTATCAAATGTTTAACTTGCTACACAGTAGTCGGAGTCTGAAATTTTTAGGAAGTTATCTAGATGAATATCACAGCTTAGTTGGTATCTTATTCTTGCAGTCATTATATCTAACTAAATGATTAAGTTATATTATGTCTTATATGCCTGAAAATCACTTTATCTGTCATGTTGTATATAAATAAACAAAAAATAAACCAAAAGAGTACTACTTTGTGTAATCTCAATTATCAAATGAGTTTTAAGATACAAAAGAAGTTCCTATATTTTCTAAACTTCTTCTCTATCTAAGGACAACCCAATATAAGAGTACTTTTGTAGAGAATAAGCCAGTGACTATGAGTATTGTCACTATCAAAAATGTCACAATTTACAAAGACTGGTTACATAAAAAAATATGAAGGAGATTTTTATTGCTTAAACATCATGCTTACTCCAGCAGCAAATATTCTTCAATTAGTAGTCCAATCAATTCTTAAATTAGTTGTCTATCTTTTTATCCATTTTCTTCCATCAAATGTCAATCTCAATAATAAGATGAACATTTCTAAAGAATGTGAGCTTTTCTGTGAATAACAGAGTATGTTATTTGGTATGTGCATGTTATTTGGGCTCAAAGAGAAAGCTTCTAAAGGTATAAGGAGAAGCCCATGTAATTTGTATTGAACAGCCATCATTTGTGGCAAGGACCCATGACTCTTGATATCTATTCACTGGCAGAAATGATATATCTAACAAATAATGCCATGTCTGTGACCAATTGTATTTACAACTTACACAGCAATCCAGCCTGGTTTACTTGTGGGACTCCTATCATTGGGAGCTGTTTCTGATTCTTTTGCCTGCCTTTGGGGACCCTTTTCATGCTAGTGGGTTACCTCACCAACAATAATATGAGAGAAGGTGCCTAGTCTTATTGCAACTTGATATGCTGTGTTTGATTGATATCCCTGCGAGACCCGCCCTTTTCTGAAGAGAAACAGAGGAGGAATGGATGGGAGTGATGGGGCTGGGAGGAGAAAGGGGAGAAGAAACTGGTTGGGATGTAATATATAAGAGAAATAATAAATAAATAAATAAATAAATAAATAAATAAATAAATAAATAAATAGTTAAAGATGAAGTTTTTGCTTCACACACATGTATAAAAGGGATTCTCTGACAGACATTTTTGTTGTTGCTGTTGTCATTTTGAAGTTAAGACTGGCCTAGACATCATTATGTAGCCCAGATTGGCCTTAAAATTGTTATCTTCCTGTCTCAGTGAACTAAATAGTGGACTTATAATTGTGTACTACCAAATAAGGTTTGCAATAATTCTTACTGTTAGTTTTATACATACAGTCCATCTCTTCTTAGTTTCACAGTTCTTTCTTCTATGTGCTTTACACAAGTCACTCCATCTTAATATTGACAATTTTTACAGAGAGCAGAGTTTCAATAATAGGATTTATCCATATTTCTATATTTACTATTATATATTTTAAAATTGTTTTTAACTTAAATATAGCAATATCAAAGCACCAAACATTTTCTTTACTGTCCTCAAAATATAATACTCAATAATTATATTATGACATCAATCACAACCTATACATTTAAAATATTTCATATCTTATCAAAGTATAAAGTCTCTCTGATGCTGCTGAAACAAAAAAAATGTTTTTTGAAAACAATGAACTGGAAAACTGTTGTTCCATGAGATGTCTTTAAAATCAATCCTGAAGGAACAATTCCTACCTCTAAACTCTGATAGATGAATTCAAAGTTAGTAGTGAGCAGAAGATTAAAAGTCAGTTGTGAACTGTCCATGCTCCAGAACACACATTGTTANAATACATTCCTTTAAAATCCATACAAACTGTGTTAATATCACTCAAGAAAAGAATATGAACTATATAATGACCTCTCTTATCCAAAACCAAAGAAGCAAAATTCTCTTCACTATACATGTCACCCTGATGACCATTGTGGGTATAAGTAATATGTATTGTAAGAATTGTATTAGGTAATCATATTGGATAAGAAAGTAATATATATTTGAAATAATACCGACAATAGTATCTGAAAACTGAGTTTACATTCTGTCCATATTCTTAATTATTATTGTACCATTTGAAAATACAATTAGCATTCACCAGTCACAATTGTTTTATTTATAAAGTGGTCTAGTGATACTGTATGTTTCAGAGAACCAGTATGAAAATTAAATGTAAATTTACATTAGCCATTAGAAAAATTAATCATTTAATGAATGCTTAACTTCTTTATCAGTATAACTGAAATATATGTATGCTAGGTACAGTAGTGAGATACGTAATTGGCTCTAGAATAGTTTCCCAACCATTAAACTATAAATATGTATTTCTTAATATGTTTCCTCTATAAATTTCAGATACATTTTCAATAGCTACCCTAAATTTCAAAGTCAAATAGTTTGAAGATAGAAAAGAAAGAGTTGATATCTATTGCTAAATTCAAGACCTCAGGTTAAAAAAAATAACAGAGAATCATAGAAAATATTTCAAGCAAGTTATAAGGCTGGCTATAGCAAGATAATGGGAAGATTATCCTCCACAGAATTTTTATACACAAGAGATGTAAAAATTGCCCATGAATCATTTTATAAAAACAAAACACCTTTCCACACTATATGCATAAATCCAGCATTTGAACTCTTGCCTTTACTCAAGTGTAAGATATATTTAGCCTGTCAATGAGAAGAAGCTTTGGACATGGAATCTTAGTCAACAGTGAAATACTTTATGTAGGTGGATACAATTTATAAAATGGTTATCTTTCCATCTATCATTTCTCACCGTGAAAGTTTTTTTATTGCCATAGTCAGTCTTCAATTCTAAGCTTATTTCCCCATAAAGTGGAATTTGCTCCTCGTTTGATCCTGTTATGAATGAAAACCCTATATTTGCAAACTCCTAGGGCTATTGTCAACTCACTTTGTAATGATGCCTTACAATAAGACAGATTTTGGGGCAAGAAATCCTTAGCTAAGGCAGTCAGTATCTTCAGGCAGTAAATCAACAGTGATCATTTGTCTCTGATAATCTTGTATGAAAGCTTCCTGTAGCTTCGTAAAACAACAATTGTTCTCATTTGTGCCACCTGGTAAAAGATAAATTGTAACAAATGAGTAGCTATTCATGACACTTCTTAGTGACATAGTTTACTTGTTTGTAAGTGGATCCATTTGTCTTCTAGGACTGCCAAATTGAGTACTACAGACTAGATGTCTTAATCAACAGAACTTTATTGACTTAACAGTCTGGGTCTGGGAGATTAGCAACCAGGGTCAAAATATCAGGAGGACTGGTTAATTACAAGGCCCTTGGGGAGAGTCTATTATTACGTAATAAGGTGCTCTTCCTGTTACGGAAGCTAGTAAGCTCCTTTTTGTATCTTCATAGAGCCCTGTCTTTGTTTACATTTCGTCTCTCCATGAGCATACTGTATGCAGGTCCTAGTAGATTAAAGTCCATTTTAATGAACTCATTTTAAAGCTATTACTACTATGAAGCCTTTGTTTAAAGTTTTCATTTTGTTAGTGAGCTTTAAGATATTTTCATATATAAAAAAGATATTTTCATATAATCTGTACATAATTTTTTTCTACAGACATAATTGTCAATTATATTTACCTATTCAATGAGTTCTTTTCATTTTCTTAATAATGTTCTTAAAGTACAAAATTTTATAATTTTGGTGGGTAATTATAATGGGTCTGTCTCCTTTTATTGTTTGGGTTTTGGTGTCATGTCCTAGAAATAACATCATCCAGGGAAGAAAAAACACACTCCATTTTAAGATTTTTAGTTAACACTTATATTTTTGTCTCTGAATCATTTTGAGTTTATTTTTGCATATGATGAAATTAAGGAAGACTGACTATTCTTTCATATATGGTATTCAATTTTCACAGCATTATCTGTTCAAAGAACTGCTATTTTCTGTTAAATTTTCTTAACACTCTTGTCCAAAGTCACTTGATAATTAATTAAAAACCAATTTTCTAAAAATTAAGTTCCATTTCTTTGAGTTCTAAGTCTGCCCATATTCCACATCACACCATCTTAATTACTTCAAATATTCATTAAATTGTACAGTCACCAAGTATAAGATATCCAACTTTGCTCTTTTTAAAGATTGTATTGGCTTTTCTTAATTTCTCTCATTTTCATATAAATCTTATACATTTCTTATAAAATTCCATTTTTGCAAAGAAACTTTGGATTTTGGTAGAAATTACATTGAGTCTGCAAGTCAATTTGTAAAATATAAGCTTTTTTAACTTGTCTTCCAATCCAAAACTATGAGATGCCAATCTATGCTTTTTAAAATTTTAATCTTTTTTATAACAGTTAATAGTTAAGTTTGTCTTAATGTCTTTCAGTTATTTGTCTAAAGTTGTTTTTATATGTTTACATTTTATTCTATTGTAAATAAGAATTTCTTGAGTTCTATTTTGGGTTGTCCATTGCTACCTTCTAAATCAAACTTAAATTTGTGTGTATTGAACTTTGACCTGGGAGCCCTGCCACACCCATTTAGTAGTTTTTCCAGTGGTTCCTTAGTTATTTCTTCATACATGACCATGTCCTTTTACAAGCAGAGAAATTTCTAATATGGAATTTTTTCTTAACTATTATTGTCTACATTTCCAGTGACCCACATACACAAGCTAGTACTCAGCTATTATCTGCCACAACTCTTAATAATATCATTGCATTATGAACACATTGAGATATTAACTTGTTGATTTTATCAGAACCCTCAGGGTACAATTCTTCTTATCATCACTATAGACACACCCAGTTGTATTTCATTGATCCCTAGGCATTTCTTAATACAGTCAAGTTGACATTCCAGATTAACAATCATTCTGCTTTCTTTTCTTAAATTTAATTACTTTCTGAAGGCCTTATCTCCTGATTGATCATTACATGGATGAAGACTTTTAATACAGAAATTCTGAGAGAGTGCACATACATTCAGTTCATAACTCAAGGAATTACATTCTTCTTAATTAATTTATTCTTTTTCAGATTGGTTTTAATAAATTTTTCCTATTGTTTTTTTCAATTCAGCTTGGGTCTATTGTTTTAGCTCTACACTGTTCAGAGAATTGGTGGTTCGAATTGGTAAAAAGCAAACAGCCTATACCCATGTGTTTTCCAGGAAAGCCCTTTCCTGAGCACTCAGAGCTATCACCAAGGACGGCTAAGGAGAACTTCATTTCCTTTAACTAAGGCAGGAACTAGAGCTTGAATAAGTCATTTGTGCATGTAGTGATCCAACCAGGGCTTAGCAGTAGCTCTTTTGATTCTCTATAAGATTATTAGCAGTTTCATATTTGTTTATCACAATGAAGGGCTACTAGTATGATATAAATCCTCATATACTTCTTAAAAGAAAAATTTGTGATAGTAAATTTATTTTTTAAACTTTTAAAAATGTATTTTTTAACAATTCACCTATATTTCCTCATATTCCTTCCCCACATTATTCTTCCTTATTCTCATTCTACTGAACACATTCTTTGAGAATCTCTTCCCTAGTTTTTTAATGACTCGCTGAAGTTAGTCAGAATCTCTTGCATAAGCATGGGTTTAGGGTTATTTAATGGAGTGTGTGCGACATTACCAGCTGCTATACAACTGAGGAAAATGACTCCCCTTCTTCAGAAGTGATTAACTAGCAGTGGCTCTCCAACTGAGGCAAAGTCTCATGAGCTCCTCCCTCACCCATGATGGAATGTTGACAAGCTGACTCTTGTGCAAGTCTGGTGCAGGTACTCAGAGTTGCATTGTAATTCAGGAATGCAATGGCTACTTCACATCCAGAAGACATTTCCTACAATGTGCTTCCATCTTCTAGCTCTTCCATTCTTTCTGTTTCCTCTTTAGCCATGTTCCATTGACTCAGAGGGACTGATATAGACATCCTATTTAGGGTCAAGCACTCAGCACTCACTTCTTCTCAGCACTTTTACCAGTTAGAAGTCTGCATTACCCATCTACCACTTCGGTATAGAAACTTAAGAGGCCTGAATTAAACACACAGGAACAGCCATTAGAGTACTTAACATGTGAAGGATATTCATCATGGAGGTAAGGAGATACAACATGAGGCTGTCTTATCTTTATTTCCAAAAGAAATCTCATTTGCTTCAGAGATGTAACAAGCACAACACTCAGACAGATATTTAAAACTGGATGTGCTTCCTTCCTTAATTTTGGTCCTGTTTGCACAGTGGTTCCCCCACGTGACACAGTAAATGTGTCTTTGGTGTTCATCACCTTTAATTTACTTTTTTTCTCTTGTGTTTTCAGCTATTTATTTTTTAGTGCAAGCACTATTCTTTGCTCCACAGTTACCAAATCTTGTTCTGAATCCCCCAAAATATTTGTTGATTTTAAGAAAATAACTTTAGGTGTTAGTTTTCCAGCCATATCTTCATTTTAATAGAGAACTTGTTGGAGAGTAAAAATAATTCAGCCTATGAAAAATGAATTACAATGTGGCATTTCAAGCATCATATCAAATGGTGGAGAAAAGGCTTCTGAAAAGATTTTTAAAATGCTAGAAAACACATACAGTATCCATGCTGCTAATTAGAGGGTTACACCTGTGACTCACTTTAATGCTCACTGGAGTTCAGGGATTCTGAATTGGCCATGGCCTTCTCTGATCCAGAAAATTTGACAAATATTTAATGAATTAGGAAAAAGTCTTAGGAGCCAAAAATATGCATTTTACCACAGAAGAATAATTGAAAAATATCTTACCCTGTTATCTAGTCTTAAACGAAAATCATTGCCAGTAGTTCTCAAATGTGTGGTAAAATGGGATAAACATGAATTTTATAGACTCTCAACTGCTGTACTCTTTCTCTCTCTCTCTCTCTGTGTGTGTGTGTGTGTGTGTGTGTGTGTGTCCCACCCTGCACCCTCTCTGTGTTTGTAGGTGCATGGATATGTGAAAGCCATATTTCACACTCAGGAGTAATCCATCTTGATTTGTGACACAGGGTCTCTTAAAGTCCTGGGGTAAAAATTGATTTGTCTAGAATGCCTTGCCAGTGAGCTCCAGGGATCCCCTGTCTCAACCTAGTGCTGGAGTCACAAGCATATGCCAGAATGCCCAAATTTTTCCATGGGGTCCTGATACTTCAGGGCCTCATGCTTGCAGAGCAAGAACGTTACTACTGTAGCAATTGAGTGGTTTCCTCAGCCTCATCCTTTGCTTTTTGAGACACAGTGTCTTACTATATATTTAAATCTGGCCTGGAAATCACCTAGTAGCTCATGCTGGTCCCAAACTAGCAATCATCCTATCTCTGTTTCCGTATTGCTGAGTGTTGAGACTGCATATATGCACCACTACATCTACCTAAATTTATTTAAGATTTAGTTCTTTAACATTTTTGTTTGTTTGTTTGGTTATTTCCTTTACAGTGCTGAAGACCAAGATAGTCCAAGTTCCAAATTTTAGTTCTTAATATACTTAAGTTTATTTGTTTGTCTTTTGGTTTAATTCCTTGAGAATCAAATCATTGCCCTTAAGAATAAAATAAGCAGTAGCTTCTGTCAACAATCTAAAGTCAATGATTGTTTCGTTTGTGTAATTGTTTTCGAGGTAGCATCTCTTCAATTGCAGGCTGTCCTCCAACTTTCTATGGAGAGGAGATGACCTTGAACTCTTGTTCCTCCTGCCTCCAACTCCAAAATGTTGGGACTACTGGTATTTATGTTAACGCACGATTTTATGAAGTGATAAAGGTCAAGTCTAGGGTCTTTTACATAGTATGTTTTTCTTTCTCAAGACTTAGTACTCTTACAAAGACTGCGATTGTATGACCATGACATTGTGAAGAACTCATCCTTTCCAAAGGCGGCAGCAACCTTCACTTAGAGAACTTTCTGGTCAGAGGACTAAGAGTACTTCACACAAGGCTTTAAGACAACAATTTCAAGAAAGCTCAAAACAGTGCAATAATCACGAGCTTAGCATGTACCAGTCAATGTAGAGAACTGAAATTCCTTGCCAGGATGATAAAACAACTTCTCAGATTTGCTAAGTTTTATAAGGTAAATGAAAAGCCTAAAATTTTCTGGGTTTAATTAGGAATTTCTCCTTTGATTCATAGAACAGATTACAAAAACTAATTCAATATAGCCTATCATATTTTGTTTCTAACATAAGGCAAGGATGAGCACTTTAAAAATAAAATATATGGGCTATGCCACAATTTTAAAATTGACTATTATAAATTACCCTGTCTATCTAGATGCTTAATCTCTTCAAGTTTTATTTCCTGAAGGTTTTCTGGTTTGTTCTGTAATGATGTGTCTGACTGTATGGTAGTCTTATTTCCAGATGTGACTACCTTTATTAACTTAGCTACATCTTCAAAAGTAGGATGTGGGGTCCTAAGGGCATGTGATATTTTAATTCTCATCCAATTTCCAGCTAGAGGTATTGCATCGTATTTTGTCCTCATTCTTCTGACTTTTTCATGTTTTCTTTCAAAGAGTTTGATTTTGTAGTGAATTCATGAGGCCATTTATCCCACCTTGATGTAGCTGTGGAGTCTCCCTTGGCTTCTATGGAAAATACCACTGGAGAACTGAGAAAGATGTTGGCCTAAAGAAAACCTCATAAATGGACAAGCATGTCCATCTTGTTTTGAAAGCACCATCAGGACCTTTGATAGAGATGTTATTAAATGCAGACAAGAGGGAGCATCAGGAGGATTTTCTTCCCTTAGATGTGACTGAAACAAGAAAAGAACCAAGCTGCCTATTTCTTGCTTTAAGGAACGTTAGCAGCAGAATGGGAAAGATTTGAAGGAATTTCTCAGCTGCAAAATTTCACTCCAGGGACTATTTCTTTGACTCAACTCTGGATACTTAAATTGAAAATGAAATTAAGCATTTTCAGAGAATTTTCTATTCCTCCCCTGCTAGCAGCTCCCAAATGCCTGTACTAGCAAATGAGGAGCCTAGTAAAATATGGCCTTCAAAGACCTGCTACCATCTCTCCTCCCTTCAAGGGACAGTGGCTATTTATTAAATTTTACTCAAGTCTGTCACATACAATTTTTCTCCTATGATACAATTCAAATATATAAAAAAATAAAAAAACACTTAATAGTTACTTATAGTGGAGATGATTCAACTGAAATATTTAATTTCTGATACAGTATCAGTAATGAGTCAGAGTCCTGGGTTAGTGACAAATAATATTTAATTTTAGAATGCATTATTGTGCCTCAGTTTCTATCTAATTGTGATTTGAGTAAATGGTATCATTGAAGATTCTTTTTCCAGACACCTTCATGGCTCTCAAAGCACCCACTAGTTGACTGGAGATGTTTATCTGTATAGAACAAATGTTTTAAGAGATGGTAGTGTCTTATTTTCCCTTCTCAGTAAAACTAGAACATCATTATCTTGACGACATGAATTATTATGTGCAGGAATCCTTTTTTCCCATGAATTTTTTTTACTTTGAAATTTCTTATCACATTGCTCTGGTCTAGATCCTTTCTTTTTCCCGAAGGTCCCTAAATGGAGCAGTGGGGGAATTTTAGGTCACTGGTGTTGTGCCCTGCAGAAGAATGTTGGAACTTGCTCTCTTCCTCTCNTTTGCTTCCTGGGCATGAGGTATCATTTTATCCTGCCATACTTGTATCATGGTATGCTTTTTCAGGACAGCCCCAAGGCAAAGGACCATCTCATTATGGATTGCAACTGTCAAACTTTACAACAACCTTTTCTTTTTAGAGAGTGGTTAGTTTTGGAATTTTGTTATCGTAACAGACAACTTGGTAACACAGATGTTATTTGTGACATGGTTCCTAGTGACCTCACTCAAACATTTTCCCCTTCCTTCAGTGTATTGCAATTATCTTGACTTTTGGCTAGTCTCTCAGTATGCTGCAGATGCTCAGATTTTATCTTTATGGCTCCATACCTTTGATTTTAGATACTTCTTACATATTATTTCACTGGGAGAGAAACTGTGGTCTAATGGTCTAGATTAGAATTTTGTGTTCCCACCATCTCATCAGTGTATGTAATATTTTTCAGTCAAGTGATAGGGGAAAC
>LZPO01099191.1:0-11205 GCA_001675575.1 Neotoma lepida | reverse complement strand
AGTATTGCAAAGTCATTATAGTCCATCGATATCTGTTAAAGGGTACTGTGATGTCATAATCAAGCAATGTGATGTCATAGTAGTCTATTGTGACCTCATAGTGAGTATTGTGATGTCATAATGAAGGATTGTGATGTCATAAACGTACATTGTGTTCTCATAATGGGTATTGTGATGTCATAATGTAGTATTGTTATGACATAACAGTCAATTTTGACATCATATTAGATATTGAGATGTCTTATTGGAGTATTGTGATGTCGTAATAGAGCATTGTGGTGGATTAATGGAGTATTGTGATACATAATAGTCCATTGTGACATCATAATGGGTATTGTGATGTCATAATGGAGAGTTGTGATGACATAGTATTCTCCTGTGATTCATATGTGTATTGTTATGTTATAATAGAGCATTGTGATGTCATAATACTGTATTCTGAGAACATATTGGAGCATTGTGATGTCATAATAGTCCATTTTGATGACATAATGGCTATTGTGATGTCATAATGGAACATTGTGATGTCATAATAGTCCATTCAGAGGTCATTCTGAAGTATTGTGATGTCATAATGGAGCTTGTGATGTCATAAGGAATAATGTGATGCTATAATAAGTGCATTGTGACATCATAATGGGTATTGTGATGACTTAAAGGAGCTTTGTGATGTCATAGTAGTCCATTCTAACATCATATTGGAGCACTGTCATGTCATATAGTGTATTTTGACCTCATGATGGGTATTGAGATGTCATAATGGAGCATTGTGATATCATAATGAAATATTTTTAGTCATACTAGTCCATCATGACTCATAATGGGTATTGTAATGTCATAATTGAGTATTGTGGTGTCACAATAGTCCTTTGGGACCTCATAATGTGTTATGTAATGACATAATGGAAAACTGTAATGTTATCATAGTCCATTGTGATGTCATTTTGTAGTATTTTGATGCCATAAATGACCATTGTGATGTCATAATGGATTATTGTGATATCATCATAGATCACTGAGACCAGATAATGGCTATTGTGATGTCATAATTGAGCATTGTTATGTCATAATTGTCCATTGTGACCTCCTAATGGGTATTGTGATGTCATATTGGAGTACTGTGGTGTCATAATTGAGCATTGTTATGTCATAATTGCCCATTGTGATCTCATAATTGGTATTGTGATATCATATTGGAGTACTGTGGTACCATAATAGAGCATTGTGATGTCATAATACATATTGTGATGTCAAAATAGTGTATTGTGATGTCCTAATGGAATATTTTGATGTCATTATAGAGCATTGTGATGTCATAATGGAGTACTGTGATGTCATTATAGTCCATTGTGACCTCATACTGGGTATTGTGATGTCATAATGGAGCATTTAGTGTCATAATAGTACATTGAAAACTCATAATGGGCATTGTGATGTCATACTGGAGCATTGTGATGTCATAATAGTCCATTGTGACCTCATCATGGGTATTTTGATGTCATAATGGAGTATTTTGATGTCATAATTGTGTATTTTGATGTCATATGGAGTACTGTGGTATCATAATAGACCGATGATACCTCAAATTGGTATTGTGACATCATAATGTAGTATTGTGATCACATAATAGAGCATTGTGATGTCATAATGCAGCATTGTGATGTATAATACTTAATTGTGACCTCTAATGGGTATTGTGATGTCATAATGCAGTATTGTGATGTCTTAATATAGTGTTGTGATGTAATAATGGGGTATTTTGATGTCATAATAGTCCATTGGGACATCATAATTGGTATTGTGATATCATAGTGGAGCATTGTGATGTCATAGTAGTCCATTGTGATGTCATATTGGAGAACTGTGATGTCATAAATAGAGCATTGTAATGACATAATGGAGTAAAGTGATGTTAAAATTGTCCTTTTTGACCTCATATTGAGTTTCCTGATATCATAATGAAGTATTGTGATGTCATAATAGTCCATTGTGTCCTCATAATGGGTATTGTGATGTCATAATGGATAATTGTGACTTATAATGGGTATTGTGATGTCATAATGGAGTATTGTGATGTCATCATAAAGCATTGTGATATTATAATGGAATTTTGTGATGACATAATAGTCCATTGTGAATTCATGATGGGTATTGTATTGTATTGATGGGCATTGTGATATCATAATTGTCCATTGTGACCTCTTATTGGTTATTGTGATGTCATAATGGATCATGGTGATGAGATAATAGTCCCTTGTGACGTCATATTGGAGTACGGTAGTGTCATAATCCAGAATTGTGATGTTAGTATAGTCCATCGTGACCTCATAATGAGTATTGTGATGTCATAATGCAACACTGTGATGTCATAATAGTCCATTGTGACCTCATAATGGGTACTGTTTTGTCATAATGGAGCATTGTGATGACATAATAGTCCATTGTGATGTCACATTGGAGCCTTTTTTATCGTAATACACCATTGTGATGACAATATGGAGTAGTTGTGATGTCATAATAGTACACTGTGATGTCATAATGGGCATTGTGATGTCATAATGGAGCATTGTGATGTGTTAGTAGTAGATTGTGACTTCATCACGGGTATTGTGTTTTCATATTGGAGTACAGTGGTGTTGTAATCCAGCATTGTGATGTCATAGTGGAGTATTGTGATGTCAGTATAGTATGTTGTGATGTCATAATGGGTATTGTGATGTCATAATGGTGTTTTTTGATGTCATAATAGAGCATCGTGGTGTCATAAAGGAGTATTTTGATGACATAATAGTATACTGTGACCTTGTAATGGGCAATGTGATGTCATAATGGAGCATTGTGATGACATAATAGTCCATTGTGATGTCACATTGGAGACGTTTTTATCATAATACAGCATTGTGATGTCAAAATGGAGTATTGTGTCAGAATAGTCCATAGTGAATTAAAATGGGTATTGTGATGTCATATTGGAGTATGGAGATTTCAAAATAGAGCATTTTTATGTCATAATGTTGTATTGTGATATTATAATAGTCCATTGTGACCTCATAGTGATATTGTGATAAAATAAAGGAGCATTTTGATGTCACAATAATCCATTGTGACTTCATCATGGGTATTGTGATATCCTAATGCAGTATTGTGATGTCATAATAGTCATTGTGATGTCATCATGGAGTAATATGTCATTATAGTCCATTGTGACAACAAACAGTGTTGTGATGTCATAATAGTCCATGTGACCTCAAAATGGGTATTGTGATTTCATAATGGAGCATTGTGATGTCATACTAGTCTATTGTGATGTAATAATGGTGTATTGTGATATCATAATAGAGCATTGTGATGTCATAATGGAGCATTGTGATGACATAATAATGCACTGTGACTTCATTATGGGTATTGTGATGTCATAGTGGAGTAATGTGATGTCATAATAGTCCTTTCTGACCTCATCATGGGTATTGTGATGTCATAATGGAGTAGTGTGATGTCATAATAGAGCAATTTGGTGTTATATGGACTATGGTGATGTCCTAATAGTCCATTGTGACCTCATAATTGGTATTGTGATGTCATAATGGAGCACTGTGATGTCACAATATAGCACAATGGAGTGCTGTGATGACACAATGTTCCATTGTGACATTAGAATTGGTATTGTGCTGACAAAATGGAGCATTGTGATGTAATAGTAGTGCATTGTTACCTCGTAATGGGTATTTTGATGTCATAATGGAACAATGTGTTGTCTTAATAGTCCATTGTGGCATCTTATTGGAGTATTGTGATATCATAATAGTGTATTTTGATGTCATAACGGTGTATTGTGATGTCATGATAGTCCATTCTGACCTCATAAAGGGTATTGAGATGTAAAAATGGATCTTTGTGATGTCATAAAAATCTATTGTGACCTTGTAACAGGTATTATGTGATAGTGCAGCATTGTGATGTCATAATAGTACATAGTGATGTCACAGTTGAGTATTGTGATGTCATAATAATCCATTGTAACCTTGTAACCTCATAATAGTATTTTCATTTCATAATGGAGTATTTTGATGTCATAATAAAGCATGGTGATGTCATAATGGATTATTGTGATGTTGTAATATAGTATTTTGATGTCATATGGGGTATTTTGATGTCATAATTGTCCACTATGACCTCATAATGGATATTGGTATGTCATAATGGAGCATTGTGATGTCATAATAGTCCATTGTGACCTCATAATTGGTATTGTGTTATCATAATGGAGCATTGTTATGTCGTAATAGTCCATTGTCATGTCATATTGAAGTATTTTGATGTCATTATAGAGCACTGTTTTGTCATAATGGAGTATTGTAATGTCATAATAGTCTATTGTGACCTTTTGATGGGTACTGGTATGTCATAATGGAGCATTGTGATGTCATAATAGTCTATTGTGACCTTTTGATGGGTACTGGTATGTCATAATGNAGTATTGTGATGTCATAATTGTCCATTGGGACATCTTAATGGAGTATTGTGATGTTTTAATAGATTGTTTTGATGTCACATGAAGTATTGTGATGTCATAATAGTTCATTTTGACATCATATGCATATTTTGATGTCATAATGGAGTATTGTGATGTCATAATGGAGCAATGGGATGTCAAAATAGTCCATTGTGTCCTCGTAATGGATATTGTGATGTCATAATGGAGTGTTGTGATGTCATAATAGTCCACTGTGAAGTCATAATGGGTATTGTGATGTTATAATGGAGCAATGTGATGTGATAATAGTCCATTGTGAACTCATCATGGGTATTGTGATGTCATGTTGGAGTATGGTGGTGTCATAATAGAGCAATTTGTTATCATATGGACTATGTGATGTCATAGTAGTCTATTGTGTCTTCATAATTGGTATTGTGATGTCAAAATGGAGCATTGTGGTGTCATAATAGTTCAGTTTGAAATTATCTTGGAGCATTGTGATGTCATAATGGAGCATTGTGATGTCCTATAGTCCATTGTGATGGAATAATGGAGTATTGTGGTACCATAATATAGCATTGTGAAGTCTTAATGGACTGTTGTGATGATGTAATAGTCCATTGTTACCTTATAATGGGTTTTTATATATGATAATGGAGCATTGCGATATCATAATATTCCATTGTGATGTGATAATGAATTATGGTGATGTCATAGTAGAACATTGCAATGTCATAATAGTCTACTGTTACCTCATAATCTATATTGTGATGTAATAATCGAATATTGTGATGTCATAATTGTCCAATATGACATAACATTGGATTATTGTGATGTCATAATAAATTATTTGATGTCATATAAAGTACTATAATGTCATCAATGTCCATTGTGACCTCATAATTGGCATTGTGATGTCAAAATGGAGTATTGTGATGTGATAAATGTCCATTGTGACCTCATAATGGGTATAGTGATGTCATAATGGAGTATTGTGGTGTCATAATATTCCATGTGATGACATAATGGAATTTTATGATACCATAATAGAGCATTGTGTTGTCATAATGGAGTATTGTGATGTAATAAAAGTTTATTGTGACTTCACAATGTGTACTCTGATGTCATAATGGAGGAATGTGGTGTCATAATAGTTCATAGTGATGTCATATTGGAGTACTTTAATGTTAAAAAACATTGTGATGTCATAATGGAGTATTGTGGTGTCATAGCAGTCCATTGTGACTACATAATGGGTATTTTGATGTCATATTATAGTATTGTGATGACATAATGGTCCATTGTGACTTCATAATAGATATTGTGATGACATAATGGAGCATTGTGATGTCATAACAGTCCATTGTGATGGCATATGGAAGAACTGTTATGTCATAATTGAGCATTGTGATGTCATAATGGAGATATATGATATCATAACAGTCCATTGTGATGATATAATGTTTTTGTACATCGTAATGGAGAATTGTGATGTCATAATAGTCCTTTGTGACCTCGTAATCAATATTGTGACATCATATTGAAGTATTGTGACCTCATAATGGTTATTGTAATGTCATAATGGAGCATTGTGATGTGATAAAATCCACTGTGATGTCATAATAAAGTATCGTGATGTCAAAATATAGCATTGTTGTGTTTTTATATTCCAGTGTGACCTCATAATGGAGAATTGTGATGTCATAATAGTCTACTTTGATGTCGTAATGGAGTATTGTTTTGTCAGAATATTTCATTTTGGCCTCATATTTGTATTGTGATGTGAAAATGGAGTATTGTGATGTCATAATATTATAACGTGACCTCAAAATGTGTATTGTGATGTCATAATGGAGCATTGTGATGTCATAATGGGGTGTTGTGATGTCATTATAATTTATTGTGACCTAATGTGTATTCTGATATTATAATGGAGCCTTGTGATGTCATAATTGACTTTTGTGGTGTCATAACTGTCCATTGTAACCTCATAATGGGGATGGTTGTCTCCTAATAGAGCATTCTGCTGTCATTTTGATGTCATAAAGTACTGTGATGTCATACAAGTCAATTGTGGACTCATTATGGGTATTTTAATGTAAATGTGGAGAACTGTGATGTCATAATAGTCCATTGTGACCTCATAATGGGTTTTGTGATGTCATAATGGAGCATTGCAATGTCATAATAGTCCATTGTGACATCATATTTGAGTACTGTGATGTCAGAATCATTTTGATGACATACAAAATAATGTGATGTCATAATAGTCCATTGTGACCTCATAATAGGTATTGTGATATCATAATGGAGAATTCTGGTGTGATAATATTCCATTGGGACTTCATCATGGGTTTTGTGATGTCATATTGGAGTATTTTGTTGATATAATAGTCCATTGTGACCTCACAATAGATATTGTGATGACATAATGGAGGATTTTGATGTCATAATAGAGCATTGTGATGTCATAATGGAGTAATGTGATGTCATAATAGTCCATTGTGACATCATATTGGAGTATTGTGATGTCATAATAGAGGATTTTGATGTTGTGTCGAGTATTGTGATTACAAAATAGTCCAATATGACCACATAATGGGTACTGTGATGTCATAAATGGAGTATTCTGATGTCATAATAGAGCATTGTTATCTCATAATGGAATATTGTGATGTCATGACAGTATATTGTGATGTCATAATGGGTATAGTGATATCATAATGCACCATTGTAATGTCATAATAGTCAGTTGTGATGTCATAATGGAGTATTGTGATGTTATAGTGGAGTATTATGAAGTCATAATACTCCAGTGTGACCTCAGAATATGTTTTTTGTGTCATAATGGAGCATTGTGATACTATTATAGCCCATTTTGAATTCATGATGGATATTGTGGTGTCATAATGGAGCATTGTGATGTCATCATACACATTGTGACATCGTATTGGAGTATTATGATGCCTTAATATGGCATTATGATGTCATGAAGCATTGAGATGTCAAAATAGTCCATTGTGACCTCACAATGAGTATTGTTACATCATAATGGAGAATTGTGATAACACAGAGTATTGTGATGTCATAATGGAGTATGTGATGTAATAATGGAGCATTGTAATGTTGTAATAGTCCACTGTGACCTCATTATGGGTATTGGGATGTCATAATGGAGTATTGTGATGTCATTAATGACATTTGTGTGGTGATAATGGAGTATTGTGTTGACATCACACTCCATTTTGACCTCAGAGTGGGTATTGTGATGTCATAATGGAGCAATTAAGGTCATAATAGTCCATTGTGATGTCATATTGGATAATGTTTCATAATAGAGCATTTTGATATTATATTGGAGTATTGTGATGTTATAATAGAGCATTTTGATGTCATAATGTAGTATTGATGACATAATAGTCCATTTTGACCTCATAATGGGTATTGTAATGTAATTACGGAGAATTTAAAGTCATAATAGTCCATTGAGACCTCATAATTGGTTATGCGATGTCATAATGGAGCACTAATGTCATAATAGTCCATCGTGATAATACTGCAGTATAGTGATGTTATGAGAGAGCATTTTAATATCACAATAGAGTATTGTGATGTCATAATGGACAGAGTGATGACATAATAGTCCATTGTGTCCTCACAATGGGTATTGTAATGTCACATTGGAGTATTGTGATGTCATAATCGTCCATTGTGACATCATAATGGGTATTGTAATGTCATATTGGATAATGATGTTCTCATAATAGAGCATTTTGATGTCATAATGGAATATTGTGATGTCATTATAGTCCATTGTGATGTCATATTGTAATATTGTAGTGTCATAGTAGAGCATTGTGATGTCATACTGGAGTATTTGAGGTTATAATGGAGCACTGTGATCTCATAATTGAGTATTGTGATATCATAATAGTACATTGTGACCTCACAATGGGTATTGTTATGCTAAATTCGAGCATTTAGTGTCATAATAGTCCATTGAGAACTAATAATGAATATTGTGATGTCATAATGGATCATTGTGACGTCACAGTTGTCCATTGTGACCTCATAACATGTATTTTGCTATCAAAATGGAGTATTGAGATGTCATAATAATCATTGTGACATCATGTTGAAGTATTGTGATGTCATGATAGAGCATTATAATGTCATTATGGAGGATGGTAATTTCATAGTATTCCACTGTTACCTCATATTGAATATTTTGTTATGATAATGGAGCATTATAATGTCATAATAGTCCATTCTGACATCATATTGGAGTATTGTGATGTCATAATGGAGCATTCTGTTGTCATACTAATCCATTGTGACCTCATAATGGTTAATGTGATATCATAATGGGGCATTGAGATGTCATAATAGTCCATTGTGACCTCATAATGGGCATTGTGGTATCATAGTGGAGTATTCTGTTGTCATAATAGTCCATTTTGACCTCATAATACATATTGTGATATCAAAATGGGGCATAGTGATGTATTATAGTCTGTTGTGATGTCATATTGGAGGATTGTGACATCATAATAATCCATTGTGACCTCATGATGGGTATTGTAATGTCATAATGGAGCAATGGATTGTGATAATAGTCAAATATGACATCATAATGGGTATTGTGATGTCATAATGAAGTACTATGATGTCATAATAGTCCATTGTGCCCATATAATGGGTATTGTTTGTCATAACAAAGTATTATAATGTCATAATAGTCCATTGTGATGTTTTATTGCAGTATTGTATGTCATGACATAATGGGGGAAATTATTTAGGCAACTCCACATAGTTAAGAGGTTTATTTAGGGATTTAGGTCAACTTACAAGTGAAGGGGTTGGTTACAGTGTCCATGAAAGATGAGGTGCAGTCTAGAGGTGTTCTCTGGAGAACTCTGCTCTGTTCACCCTCTAATGTCCAGGGTCCAGGAACAAAGAGTGCCGGCAGGGACTCATCTCCAGTCTTAAGGGCTCCCCAGTCTTATCAGCCTGTCTTGTCCCCGCCCCCGTGGGGAGGTGCTAGGTAGGCCTGGCTGTTACCAGAAGCCTCAGTAAGGGTTGTGCTTCCAGTTCATACCTAAAACTGCTGCCCACTACATATCCCGCTTTTGTCTAAATAAGAAAATTATAACCTAATACAAAACTATATACAATAGAAATGTTTATCAAATATTGTTCCAGAGGAATAAGGGATAATGACCTAGACAAGATGGAACTACAACCAACACAACATCAAACAAGAGACACATACTAAAATACTAAAATCCAGAGTAGTCTGGAGCATAGGTAAATGGCATGTTACAGAGATCATTCCAAAAGGTGTCCCATCCTAAAGATCCTGAATCTAATAATTAATATGTTCTAGCTAAGATACAAGAAGATTGTAACTATAACTGTTAGTCTTCAATCCCATCAAAGACCTGAGAAGGAATATAATAACACCTGAGAAATGGGAGAAGGATGCAAGCAATTTTCGGGGGTCTTGTCAGAGTAGACAGAGACAGGTCGCAGCCTGGACAGTCACCTAAAATTTATCAGTATCGTTGGTGCATTCAAACTGGCGACAGGCCTAGCTTATCTGTCAGACCATTTTCAAAAGCAGGTTTTTTGAAAGATTATCTTACCCTGTCTTGGTAGAGTTCAGTAGTGCTTTTACTGTCAGCAGTCGAGGCAAGGGCAGTTCTTTGCCCAATAGGCCATTTTTTGTGCCAAGAAGAAGACAAACTTCCAAATGGAAATGTCTCAGAAGCCCAACATTCTCTTGGGATCAGATCAGTGCTGCCAGGAGCAATTGCGTCTCACATCAATAGAATTCTAAGCTATCAAAACATTTAAATGCCATATTCTCTAGGTCTATGAAGTGTTTGAAGATTACCTATCCATCTGACATATGTTTCTGTAAGTCTGGAGAACCTAACTAACGTAACTATAGACATGACAAGCATGAGTGACTATAACTCAGTTAGTCTTTGCTACTAAAGAACTTAAGGACTAAGGCTTCACATAGATAAACAGTCTGTAAGCAGATGTACCATAAAGACAATGACTTCAAGATTGTGACAATACCCAAAATGGCTTAAACACAGGTAGAACATACATACATATGACAAATACAATTTTACATTTGTATCAAAATACAAAGTACTTCAAACAAAAGTAGAAATATATGTACATTACAACAAATATAGTTCTGCATTTGTATCAATATACAAATTATCCTAAATAGGAATATATAAGTAGTTTGGATTTGTATCAATATATGAGAATCAATATCAATGCAAATTATCTAAGATTGATATTTTACTGAATTAGTTTACTAGTAAATACAATAATCTACCTTAATATCCTATACCTATCCATTTCCCTTTTTCTTTTCTAAAAAAGAATACTGAGTCCACATTCTATTGTTCCACCCCCCAACACTATAACCATGTATTCATAACCCTGAGAAAATAAGGTATTTGGGAGAGGGGCATCATTTTCTTATAATTACTTCCTGCTGTTTTGGGGGCAACGGTATCTCTGTGGGATGCTGTAAGAAAGGTTAGATTATTAGGTCTCAATAGAGCTATCCATAGAATTTGCAGCCAGTCTCAGAAATGGATAAGATTGTCTGAGATTCTGGCTAAAGGTGTAGTGTGATGGACCATCTTATCTTAGGACTGTCCTGAAGAGTTTTCAGTCTGAGGCTAATCATGATTAATGTT
>LZPO01099190.1:0-11218 GCA_001675575.1 Neotoma lepida | reverse complement strand
TGAATTTCTAAATGGTCTTATTTATAAACACATGGAACAAGAAATAGAGGTGAAAAATCTGACAGAGATCAGAGGAATTAGGAACAAGCCACCAGCTAGCCTCACCTCACCAATGCTGCTGCTGCTTCCATAGAGAGTGAAGCAAAGAGAAGAAAACAACTTCCTGTCTAAGCAGGCTTTTTATGCCTGTCCATTCTGCTAACTCATTTTCTCTCTCTATCAAGCTACATCACTTCCTGTCGGTATGCACAGACCTCCAGAACTCTATGGCTGATGCTGGGATTAAAGGCATGTGCCACTACCGTTTTACAGCTTGTTCCCTAGTGTGACTTTGGACTCACAGAGAACCAGACGGATTAAGGGCGTGTGCTAACTTGCATGACTTTTGTTTTTACTACTAGCAACTGGTTGCCTATTTTCCTCCAATTCTCAGATAAATTTTATTGGGGGACACAGATAAAATATCACCACAGCAGAACTCCAACATGTGTGCAACAAACAACTAGTTACACTTTTCTGTAGGTGGAGCTTTCATGTCCAGCAGCCACTTTCAAATAAACACATTGAGACTTACATTAATTATAAATGAAAGACCAATAGCTGAGGCTTATTACTAACTAGCTCTTACATTTTAAGTTAAACCATACCCCTTATTACGCTCTGCCACTTGGTGGTACCTTTATTAATATGGCACATTCATTCCCTGCTCCCTCTGCATCTGGCTGGTGACTCCAGATTCCACCCTTCTTCCTCCCAGCATTCTCCTAGTCTGGCTTCCCTGCCTAACCTTATTCTGTTCAACTATTGGCCAGTCAGGTTCTTTATTAAAGCAATCACAGTGACATGCATTCATGCAGTGTACAGGAACATTCCCCAGCATTTTTGTTTGTTGCAATGAATGACCTTATCTGCATATTATCCTTCCTAAGTTTTATAAGAACATATACTAAAAAATTAGTGCATTTGAAAACGTGTCATATAAAATGGGAAATGCACAGCATGTCTACATATTGACAATAGCACAGATTAGAGATGTAAGTAGCAGCCTGGAAATGCTCCTGCATGCCTTTTGATTAATAAGTTTTACATATAGCCTCATCCTTTCCTACATTCCCATCCCTGGGTGTTCCCACGGTTGATTATCTTAGTAAGTTTGACGTTATAGATACATATATAACATAAACAAGAACAATACGGACATGATGTGGCTGTCTATATTTCAGAGTACCACCGTAGAATTTAAATGCTTAAGAAAATCCTTAATAAATCTCAGAAAATGTTGATTCGTAACTGCAGAGACAGATTGCAATGCTTAGAATAATTTAGTTTTATGCAATAGTGAACTGCCTATTAGTAAAGTTGAAAAGCTTAAAATTTTGTGTTTAATGTAATGTGAACTAATTATATAATTAGCAGACATGTTTCACTTGGTATTTATTGTGATCATTTAAGATAATTTATTTTGAAAATAGTTCTAGTTTCTTAAAAGAAGTTATATAATGTGGAAAATGTGTATTATGAAATTAGAAGTAAATTAATCTGTGTCAGTTCTTAAATATGATATAGACATTCCTTTAGACTGTTTATATATTGTCTATGGGCTTATTCTTCTTTAGAATGAATTGTCTGAAAACACCCCTTAGAATTTTTAAGGTAACTATTATGTTTGATGCAAATCATTAGAATTTTCAAGAGCGAGCCTTTGAATCTAAATATAACAAGGGTTCATGTACATCCTAGGGGTTTAGCTACAAAGACCTTAGAGATAGTCTAAGGACAGAGATAAATACTTTGTTCATAAACACTATTAATGAGATCTATTGAGAACTGTAAATAGAGAACACATTAAATTACATTCCCATTTTGCATAATTATAACTAATTATAGTTATTAGACTAATGATTTTACTCCTCAAGAACAATGTAATTGTTTCAAAGGTTAAAAAACATAACAAATTGACATCATTCTATTAGGATTCTTTCATAACTCCCTAGATATCTATTTTCAATTTTCATATGGGCCTTTTTATTTTCAGCTAACATTTTGGATTGAATAGAGGGTCACTGTCCACCTATTCCTCCATGGTGTAACTCTTTTCACCTTTTTACTTTGAGTTCTACAGACCCCATTCATCTCATGAAAACTGAAAGCTTAATTACCCGATATACAGTAACTATCTCCAAATATATAACTTTGAAATTTTCCTTTATGACTGTTCCTCTAGGAACTAATTTTTCCAATATGTCTAAATTAGTAAAACACATTATCTTTCTAAGAAACCATTTCATAATTCTGAATTTTTGTCTTAGATAATGAATAGAAAATCTCCTCATGGCCATGATTGCAATTCCTAGATTTCCTCATATTCCTACATCTAGTCACCATCAAAGTGATCAATAGAATTTAAGATTCCTTTAAGGACTCATAATTTACATTTTCCTTTCTTTCATTTGTACTTTTCAGATATAGATATCTTGTCTGAAATAAGTGTGGTCTTCATGAGATGCCTTTGATCAACTCAAAATTGATTTTCCTTCAGTGTCAAAAATAACCTAAGTGAGACAGATACTTCCCTGATGTGATGAATGCAAACCAACCACACCACACAGCTGATCTGTTTCCCTCCATTCCAGAACACAATGAACCTTGTTGTTTCCCAAACATACTTGTTACTTAATTTCTTCTTTTCCTTTGCACTTGCTCATTTTATGACTGGACAGCTGTTTTCTACTTCTTTGTATGTCCTGTTCCCAGTTTTGACTTGCCTATGAATCTTACTTCAACTTCTAAAGGTTCAATTAGACAGGCTTTCTTCTAGGCGCTAACTTTCTTCTAATGGGCATCATCTGATTACTGCTAAATGTTGTAAAGTACTAAATGTGGTAAAGTGTTCATTACATTACACATTGTATTCATTACCTTTGTATAGCTGTGATAAAACACCATGACAAAGTAGTTATATGTGGAACAGTTTACTTAGGCTTATACTTCCAGAATGATAAGCATCTGTCATCTTCACACCAGGAAGGCATGGATGGTAGCAGGTGAGCATGGTGGCTGAAGCAGCAAACTGAGAACTCATATCTTGAATGACAAGCACAAAGTCAAGAGAAAGAGACAGAGAGAGACAGAGAGAGAGAGACAGAGAGAGAGAGAGAGAGAGAGAGAGAGAGAGAGAGAGAGAGAGAGAGAGAGAGAATGCAAACTGGATTGGAAATGGTGCAAGTCTTTAAAGTCTCACAGCCTACCATCATTAAAGAAAGTACTTTCTCCAGCAAGTTTGCATCCCTTAAGCCTTTGCAAACAATCCTAAGAACTGGGGATGAGTCAATGGAGGACATTCTCATTCAAACCACCACAAATAGTAATAATAAAAACAATACCAAATAAACAGTTATTTATTTATTACTTAGAATGTTCACTGAGCAAGTGAAAATGAGATAGTATCAGCTTTCTGATATGAACAGAAAGGGAATATGTAAACACATACTAAGTGATATATCCACAGGATATCATAAAGTTCAGATTTTATAAGAAGCCAGGCATTCAGAATGTGTGAAGTTCATATACAATGAAGTGCAGATCTGACAGTGCAGTTGGTAGACAGTGTAGCGCAAATAAAAGATATCGTGAACTTATCTATTTGTTTACAAATAAAATGATGTAAATCTAAACTTCATGTATGTATTTGGATCTATGACTATAGTTTCTGTTGTCCAAAGTAAATCATTTAACATGCTCATGGTAAAATAAAAGTTATATGAAATAAATATTCACATTTTCAATATTGACACTTGATATTAATATATGTATAAAGTGAATTATGTAGCAATGAGTACAATAATTTTACATCAAATTTTTACTATTTTTAATGTTATTTTGTTACACATAATTTTTGAATAAAAATGGAAATAGTTATGTTAACCAATATGACTTTTACAACTTTCCATCATATACTAAGTAATTTATACATGTGTATCCTACAATCATCAATCATATTTTTGAGAAAGTAATATACATAAGTACTTAGCATACTTTCTTATTTCAGTTAGATAATTTATTCACAAATAATTTCAGTAACAAATATTTTTGACCATGTCCATTTTACAGGAGAAGGAAATTTGGAGATTAAAGGAAGATTAAAGAATTTGGCTTAGACTCCATTATCATTATAAATAGAATCTGTATTAAAAGCCAACCTCTCCTGATGCTCATCTTCCCGTAGTGTGATTAAGTGAGATTAGTTGTTCTTGATGAATTTGGAAACTGAATACTTAACTATCTCGAAACAATCAGTGAAATAAAAATCTACAATACTTAATAGTCTACATTACTTATTACTGTGGTGTTATGTGTAAAATTTTCCTCATTATTGAAACAGTTTATTCTGGGAGAAGCCTTCTAAAACTCAGAGAGTGCTACTTGGAAGCAGACTCCATAAGACTCAGGATTACGTAAGTGACTTTCAAGTCTCAGGTACTCCCTGAGACCAGCCAAATGTACAAGCATGATAAGAAAGAGTCAGACAGACAGATCCAGATGTTGGGAATTGGATAAACACCCCTTGGTTTTGAGCTTTCATGAATAATCACTCATGTTGGTGCTAACTGTGACATGACTGCCTCTGAGTCATTCATAGTCATATATGTAACTTCGATAACACACTGTATTCTCACATTGGACTTTACCATATGGTTAGTTTTGCCCCTCCTCAGGCACTTACTCGCCTGTGCTGAGTAGACATCAGTAAGGGTCTCCCCAGGAGAAGTGTGACACACACATGGTTCAAATTTTTGGTTTCTCTAGTAGGAGAAAAAGACTATGGATCCTGAAAAGTTGATCTGCTCTGGTCATTGAATATGATTTGTATAGACAGAAAATTATATTCAATGCATTTTATGTTGAAAGTAAACATCTGAATATAAACATTCAGAAATCCAAATAAATTCGATTAAGAAAAAGACAGCAGACATGGAAACAATGGCCATTTATCAACTGGAAATGAGGGGAACATGACAGAAATTTCCCAGAGAATTTGCAAATAACTTGTTTACATTTCTATACCATTGAGAGAACTGAAATAAAGTGTCAGCATATGAAATATCAGGAAATAATTAGATTCTAAAGTTAAGACTGATAAATTCAATAAGGATGGAAATTGCTGAAAAGTTTAATTACAAATATTTTTAAAGTAATAGCAGATCAAAAAAGTTCAAGCAATAATTTCACATATATCTGACATTGTTCCATTATATCTAACATGGCTTGTAAAAGCTTTACTATTTATCTGATGTGCAATCCAAAATGGTCCTGCTTCAAAAAATTATCACTGAAATTGAAATATTTTAGAGCAATTTCTCACCAACACCACTGACACTGAAACATCTGTTAATAGTAAGTAGCTATTAGTGATACAAAATATCACTAATTTATCCATCCAAAGCAGTACCGAAGAGTGAGTAAGCTAATAAACCATATATACTTATTTTTACTAGTAGCACTCTTTCGTGCTTAAGTCATATAGAGTAAATGAGCATAGCAAGTTTAGAGGTCAAAGTCATTAACTTTTCCCCTCATAAAGCCTCCCCTTGGAGAAGGAAATGGAAATGCAATTAATGATACATTAACAGTAAAAAAGTTTTCATTTTGTAGTTTCTCTGTAATTCTTTACCAGAAAGAACTCAAGCACTCCTGCTGGTGATTGCTGTGTAATTATTATTTTTAGAGAAGATTAAGAAGATTGCTTTTTTTCAATGAATCCTTTAATAGATGAAATTTAAAAGCCTTGTAGAAAATATTAGTATGAACAAAACCCAAGAAATTTGTTGTAGTATTCTCCTTAAATCTTCCCAAGTCTTGCCATCTGTTCTACAAAGGACAAGAACACTGTTCAATACCAGGAAATAATTTATTCAGGAATAGACAGGATAGCTTCATCATGTCTGCAACTTGGGAGAAGTGACTTGCATGATAGAGTGAATGAACTCAGATACAGCATCACAAATTTCTGCTACCTCCGGTAACATTATGGGGAGCTTTTCAACACTGGCTTCTCTGTCCTTTCATCCTTTTTCTTGGGTATTCTGATTCCTTACCTGTGGTATCCTCACATCCTTTCCCACCATGGTTGTTTAAATCCTGCCTTTAATCACACCATGTTCCACATATAAAAAAGTCATTTTGTTTATTTCACTTCTTCCTGTTGGCAGGGAGTGGAGTGAGACGAAAATATGGTAGCTGTACTGGATGTCTAGTCAATATGTTTTCCTGTCACATGTCCCTACTGTTCTCCATGGTTTTTATGTCCTAATCATATTTGTATTTTTTAAAGGAATAGCCCAAATGTAGCATATACCATCTTACTAATGAATACTATACTTACTCAGGAGTGCTCAGGCATAGGATAGCCACTGACATCTATATGGCACAACAAGGATTTTCTCCACATTGTTATTACCCCTGAATGTCTTAAGAAACCTAAAAATACTGCTCAGATAGCCAGACCAGACATTTTCTGTTCTGGTTATTATTCTGTAATAATATACCTTGCATATGGTTTCTTCTCTGGTCTTGGCGTTATATAGATGTATTTTCTTTATTGTACAACCATGTCTTAGATTTCCACATATACTAGAATGAGTACTGTAAACAGCATGTTTTATTATTGCATAAGATCCCTACTAACAGAAAATATCATGGATATGCTGTATATTTTATTTATCTTAGTAAATATTTTAAAGTCAGGAAACATAATTGTATGCACATCATAAGATAGTTGAGAGTAACAAAACAGGTTATTATAAATTGAGCATACTGCTTGGAGTACTGATAAATGTCAGTCAAGGTTAGCTATCATCATTGTAATCATCACTTTCTTCATTATATCAATAATCCAGGCAACTCTCTCATCCTAACACAAATACACCCACTTATCACTTCATTAATATGTTTCGCTCCTGAGCGAAAGAACAATCTTCCTCATCACCCAGCAAGAATATTTAAAACAGAATCAAATTAAATGTATATTTGGAAGCATTGTTCAAGGATCCTTTATTATTTAACAAGTGCAAAATGGCAGCCACTAGCAATCACACACCATTGTATCACCTAGCATGAAAACATCGCTGTAAGTAAAACAAAGGATAAACAATAGATTTAATTGCATTCTGCTAACAAGCATGTCAGAGCTAAGAAATGTCTCAGTCGTTCAAACCGAAATTTTGTAGAAAGTATGCATACAATTAAGACTTGAAAGCAAACAGGAAATTGACACTGTGTCAGAAAGCACCTTGTAGTTGATTCAACTTTAATTTATTTATCCAATTAAAATAATCACTGGCACATTACAAAGAATGACATTTGAGTCTTCATTTTTATTTTACTATTTTCATGTTAATAAAAACATAAATCTATCTATAATTCCTTTCCTGCCTCCCTTAAGTTCATCAAGCCTCTGTTAAGCTCAAATAAGCCCAAATTCAGTGAGGATTACAGACGAATTTTGCTTTATACCCTAGTCTAAAATGTCAAATGCATTTTCTTCAACTTCATGGTATTAGCATAAATATCCTCACTCCTTTTGTTGTTTCTAATATTTAGTAGTGCCTTAATATACCTAAGTAGGGCATTTATAATCTATAATGTCTCAGGAGAGAATAAATTGGTATGTGTTACATAGGAAGAAAACTTCACCTCACTATCTTGAATAGAGTCTCTCCTTCCAATTACTTTATATTGCATATTACTAAGTATTTATCTCCCCACATGAATAGTCACTGTATAATCTTAATATTTCCCATTTGTTTTATTCCAGTCTCTATTTTGTGAAGAGAGAATCTCACTATGTAGCCCTAGCTGGCCTGGAACTCCTTCTATAGAACATGCTGGCCTACAGAGATCCACCAACCTTTGCCTTCTTAGTACAAAAGCAAAACAAAACAAAACATACAAACAAACAAAAGACATGTGTTATCATGCCTGGCAAATTTCATTTTCTTTTATAAAAATATATTTTGTCATTATATTAAAATTTAGTTTATAAGTCAGTACTGTTTTTGAAAGATATTCGTTTGTATAATATTGAATAAAAGTATTTTGAAAGGTATTTTATTTTATTTAAAATATTTTCTTTAAAATTCTGCGAACACAGGCTGAAATATTTTTTAGTGACAACTTGATAGTAGCAAAAATAAAGATAGCTAGTAAAACTTCTTGATTTAATGAAACATGCTAAATTTGTATCTCTTAAAATTTATTCATAAACTAAATTGGTTCTAAGATAATTTTTCACATGTACACAATGCATGCAGACTACTATCACCTCCACCCCTCCACTATCCATATACACAACTTCTACTCTCCACATGTTTACGCATTTTATTTTTGGACCTACTGAATTAGGCCTGTGCCATCTGTGTGACTGTGAGCTTTGAGTTATATTTTACAGGTAGTTGGGCACAACAGTATGTGCAAAGTAAAGACAGTGATTTCCCTTCTCCTTGAATCCATCAATAGCCAATACTAGTTAAATGGTAGGAACTTCAGTACTGATTATTAGGGCCTGTTGTGTGGACCTAATGCAAGTAACTCAGGAATCAAGAAGAAGATATCAGTTGATTACTCTCACAAAGTCATGCCACTATTGCACAGTTGTAACGTGTCCAATAGGTCCAATTGCTATTTTATAGACTTATCACCTGGACAAGCCTGATGATACTTGTTCTTCTCTGGAAGCCTGCTCAGCACCAGCTGAGTTGCGGAAGTAAGCTTCCAGCATGATTCTAGGCTGCTTTCTTTATATCTTATATCCAAATGTGTGATAGCATCTCTAACAAGATCTTATTGTATGGTTGGCAATCAAGGGGATTGATATGAGCTTGTATTATTTGGAAGGTTCCTGGGACCTTTGTGAATTTCTCCTATGTAGGTATCTCATAACTGGGCCTGGGATGCTTGCTTGTAAATCCCATGTTTCTAGGAGCAGTGGTGTCAATCATGCAAGGATATTTCCTTAAATGCCTGTTCTGTGGTTTTTATTGGGATTATAAGATGGTATAAGCTGGCAGGAATCCAAATGGGTTCTTTCTATTGCCTTCATCCCTTTTGATCCAAATTCTCATTTTTGAACTCTCATCTCTCCAATTCCATGCCTAAACCTTCCCACCCAGAGGCTTGCTTCCTTACTTTCCTTTACTTATAATTGTGTTCTACTATTCCCGTTATTGTAATTCAACTCTTCCAGCCCTTCTCCCAGTGCTTCCTTCCTGGTTTCCTGGCTACCACATGTACCTCATGGGAAACAAACAGAACTAAAAACTTGAAGCCAGGATCCAAATAGAAGAGAAAATATGTGGCTTTAATTCTTCTGGCCCTGGGTGAAACCATTCACTATAATTATTTTTCTGTTTTTTTTATATTTAAAAGTTTTTTTTTTCCATTTTACATACCAACCACAGTTCCCCCTCCCTCCCCTCCGCCTGCTTACCCTCCATCTTCCTCCACCACGCCCCATCCACTCCTCAGAGAGGGTAAGGCCTCCCATGGCCAGTGAACAAAGTCTGGCACATCAAGTTGAGGCAGGCCTAAGCCCCTCCCCCCTGTATCCAGGTTGAGCAAGACATCCCACCATAGGGAATTGGCTCAAAAAAGCCAGCTCATGCACTAGGGATAAATCCTGGTCCCACTTTCAGTGGCCCCACAAACTGTCCAAGCAGCACAACTGTCATGCACTTTCAGAGGGCCTAGTTTGGCCCCATGTAGGTTCCCCAGTTGTCAGTCCAGAGTCAGTAAGCTCCAACTAGTGAGGGTCAGCTGTCTCTGTGGCTTTCCCCATCATGATCTTGATCGCTTTGCTCATATAATTCCTCCTTCCTCTCTTCGACTGGATAACTTTTTCAATTCTATTCATTTCCCTGAAAATGTTATCTTTCCTTACTGATGAATACAGTGTTGTACTGGCTAGTTTTCTGTCAACTTGACACAAGCTAGAGTCATCCGAAAGGAAGGAACCTCAATTGAGAAAATGTCTCCATAAGATCCAGCTGTAGGATAGTTTCTTAATTAGTGATTGATGGGGGAGGGCTCAGCTCATTGTGGGTGATGTCATCCTTGGCCTAGTAGTCCTGAGTTCTATAAGAAAGCAGGATGAAGTTGCAGCACTTGGGAGCACAGGCCCTGTGTCTTACCTGGGCAACACAGTAAAGTTGACCCTGTAGATAGGGGTACCATTGAGCCAGCCCTCAGGGTGTTAAAGTGGAATATGTGGTGGTAACTGCCTCTCTCATCTACAGTGTGGTGGTGAGGGCAAAGGAAAGATGCCTTCCTTCCTCATCCCTACAGCCTCTAGCTGACAAGGGAGCTGACCCTCCCCCTTATCAGCTCTAACACTTGGGAAAGTGGGCTCTGCACCTCACCTGGGCAGCACAGTGGAGCTGATCCTATGGGGGGTGGCACCCTAGAACATGAGGTTGGGAGATCTGGCCCCACCCCTTGTCTGCCATATAGTGTTATGGTGGAGGAGTGATGCCCTCCCCCCCCCCCCCCACTGCCTATGGTGGATGGGAGAGATGGCCTGGAGTTCATAGGAGTGGGACAGCTGTCCCATACACACAACAGTTGCAGCACTTGGGAGAGTGCCCTTAACCTTGCCAGGGCAACAAAATAAATAGAGCTGGCCCTGCTGGTATAGGTGTGGGAGAGCCTGACCCTGGGGGCATGAAAGTAGAACTTGTCCTGCCCCTTGCTTATCTCTGCAAGGGGTGAATAGCAGGGGCAATGCCAGAGAGCTTACCCTGGTTCTAAGGACTGGAGAGAACTGTCGGGCTGACCAACCCTGCAACTACTCAGGCCCAGAACTAGCATTATGAGTTGTTCCACCCCAACATCCACCCTATCTATGATCTCCTGGAGCATGTGAAGGCGCCGATCCTGCAGACCCAAAGCTGATGGAACTCCATGACACAGGGAATGGCAGGATGTCCAAGAGAGTCCCAGTGAAGGCTCAGTATCTATGATATAGCAGAAATGATAGGCCTAGAGTCAGACCAATGATTCTTTGCAATGAACACTTGCAAGTAGAGACATATGGATAAAAGGGTAAATGGTGTGACTCACTGTGTCACAGTACAGCTTCCATGATATGTTCTCTCTCTCTCTCTCTGTCTCTCTCTGTCTCTCTCTGTCTCTCTCATTCTCTCTCTCTCATTCTCTCTCTCTCTCT
>LZPO01099186.1:0-11252 GCA_001675575.1 Neotoma lepida | reverse complement strand
TCAGAAGCCTGCAGTCTGAGGAAACAAGATCAGCTGAGGAGTTGGCAAGGTGAGGTTGGCTGTGGCTTGTTCTGTCTCTCTGATCATTCAGAATTTACCTCAGTACCTGGCCTGTTGTTTTCAATTAATAAGACAGTTTAAGATTCACTCCTACACATAAGGGGAACACAGTGTTTGGATGAAGGCAGAGATCCATGTGGTGCCTCCATGAATTAATGGTGACCAAAGAAGGCCAGCACCCTCCAGAGGCTGAAAGACAGAAGAGTCTGAGCTCTAAGCTTGAGAGAGTCAGCCATGTTGATACTTTCATTTCAGACTTGCCAGACTTTGAGATCATAGCTGTCTGCTGCATGACCCAAGGTCTTTGCACCTGGCATGAAGTGGTCCTCCTCCTCCCATATGGCTTTTCTGGTCCTTGACAGAGGCCCAGGTGTGTGTGTCTGAATCTCAGAGCATTCAATAAATACTCAGCAGTGGTGAGGAAGGGATTTTGAAGGAGAGAAAAAAAAAATGACTGATGATGGAGAAGCAGAGCAGGGCACCCAACAAGAGTCTGTGAGGCAGCTGTGCAACACAGAGCCAACCCTCCATCCCCCATCACTCATGGAGAGCCCTTCTGCCTCTTGACCAAGAGACCCATGTTCCACAGATTCAAGGGTTTGGTTCTCTTTCATTTCTAGGCAAGAGAGGCAAGAGGATACTTGCAGAGTCCCAAGCACACCTCAAGAAGTGGCAGTGCCTGAGGAGGGAGCTTCCATCATCAGAGCTCTTCCACAGGGGTGTGAGCTGCCTGCCAAGGGCACATATACCTCCTGCAGATGTGTTCCTTACTATAATTGCCACAGATCTATAAAACCATGTTTAAAGTCATTCTTGGGAAATAGTGAATATTTGGAAAAGAACACTAATTTCCTTCTTTTGATTCTAAATAGAATTTGGCCCAAACTTAAAAGAGAGCAAATCCCAATTACAAAATCACAATTTCTTTGCTGCTTGACTTTCTCTTTGCCTGTGAATTCTAGAATGGTAGTTTATTTCATTTTATTCACCTAACTTTTAAAAAAAATTGTAGTCCTGTAGGTAGAACTCAGGGCCTCACACAAGCTAGGCAACTGCTGTATGGCTGAGATGTTTCCTTGGTCTTCTTGTATCATTTATTTTGAGACAGAGTTGCACTACACATTGCCTAGACAATGCAGAGGACTCTTGGTTTGCCTTGTTTTTTTCCAATGGCTTCATTAATAAATAGGTCATTTCTCACTTATTCATACATATTTTATGTTCTTCTTTTCCTCATATGCTATGGGAAATATGATAAAAGAGTTACTGTTCCTGTATGTATAGCTTCTATTATATTAGTATGAATAACTTTGGCCAGCGCTATATGTGAGTCCTACCCTACATGGGGATGCTTCATGTTCAGTGCCATCTGTCATCATGTTCTAATCACAATCCATGAGTCCCTACTAAGTACTGACTGACAATCAGCTTCTGGGCTGTTCCTTGCACTTTTGATGTCTGCTTGCCTCCCTTTCCCATGCAGCACTGAAGTATGCAAAGCAAAGCAATCTCATGAGTGACTTTGCTAACCATTAATTAAGGCTCCTTAGGAGTTAAGCTGTGGGTCAGATGGCAGTTCCTCTAAGAAGCCATGTTGATTTCTCAGGAAGAACTTGTTTCTGTCTCTTTCTCACTCCCATGGGACTCAGGGCTTCTATTTTCACACCCTGCATAATCTTCCCACTGTCAATATCAATTACCCAATATCTGTGGCCCTCCAGCCTCTCTACACAGATCCTGGAAAACAGATTGCTCTGCAACTATAGAAACTGGCTATCAGGAGAACATTTAAATATATAAATAATATTTGGTTAACAGTCTTAAAGCATGCCTCCCCAAACAACAGAAAGCTATGGAATTACTGATTCAAGAACACTATCTGCATAGATGAACTACTGGATACAAAGAGAAAGTCTGGCCAAGGCACAAAAGAAGCCAGGAAAAAGACGCCTCCGCCCAATGTCTTCACAAGGGCACCACTCTTCTTTTTCACCAAGGTCACATTGTTCTACAACATTTTTCTACAGATTTCTGAAGATGTACTTGGTCATTCCAAGGATGTAGGTTATTTCCAGAAATAAACATTTGATCCCAAAAATTGGAAGGCAAAGGCTATCCATAGTTATGGTTTTAAAAGACCCACTCAACATGAATTAGAAGAAAGAATATTTTCAGGAGCACATGTGGGGTGTCTTCTGTCATACAATGGAAAAGCAATAGAGATGGAGCCCAAGAGATGGATCAGCAGGTAGAGGTGCTTGCTGCAATTCCCTGGCCCTGTATGGTGGATGTAGAAGCTTTTGGGTTGTGATGGCAGAGCCCTCAAGAGGATTAGTGTTTGTATATTCAAAAGACTTGTGAGCTAGCTCCCCGCTCCCCTCTACTCTATGCCATGTGAGAGCACTGAAGTGAGCCCTGCCCATATGCTGGAGTTACTAGCAGTCTGTATTTCTAACAGGCAGGTCTATGAGAAATAATTGTTAAAGACCACACAGTCTGTAGTACACAGGTCAGTAGCCCAAGTCCACCAAGACACACATTTCCCAATAAGGAAAGAAGATTCACAGAGAATAAGATATTTAAAAGCCTGACCATCAGATATTCACATCACAGCTAGACTTTGAGCCTCTGAAGACTGGGGCCATGTTCTGTTGTGTGGCTAATCTAGGAAAGATCATGGAAGAAATGGCATCCCTATCTGTATAAGAATAACCTGCCTATCCTGATTACATAGTATGATATTTCTTTGCACACTAAGCTCTCTGAGATATCTGTCTGACCTTATCCTAAAGATTGCAAACTGAATTTACTAGAAAAAATCCTGTGTTGAAGATTCTATAAGACCAAAGGACTGAACTTCATAATTGAAAGTTAAAATGTGGCAGACCAGAGACAAATTATCTTGGGCTATTCTTAGTCCCTTTGAAAGCCATCTATTAGCCACCCTGTGTCTGGTCTAACATCCTGATGACTATCAGAACTGTAATATATACTCTTAGAAGAATGCTAGATTCCACCAATCCTACACTATAATGTTATTAGATCTAATAATATAGATCATGTTTGATCTATAGAAGAGCTTTCTGTACTTTACTATAACTACATAACCTGTGATCTCCACCAATGTTTTAATAAATATCTTGATTTGTGACTTCCTTTCTTCTGTAATTAAAAAAAATAAAATAAAACACCATTTATCTACTTCCACAAAGTAACATGATATTTGGGGCAACATGAATCCCTTTTCCTAGGTCATGGTCACTCATATTCAGCTCTAGAATAAACACTCTGTTATTCCTTTTGAGGTGAGAACTGTGATTTTAGGTAGCTGACCGAAATAAAAGGTAGAGAAGAATGCAGAAGGAACATCTCTTGCCTACAAAATAGATGTCAGAATTTATAATATTTCATAGGCCAAGAACCTTAGACTAGAGAAAGTCTTTCCCCATATGTACAAACAGTAAAATATCACACACACACCACTAATACCTCAATTGTATACAGGTCTTTATCAAGAAAAGTCCTGCCTAAATCAATGAATCATTGAGGCAGGGACAAGGAATGCAATGATGGACCCTTGGAGCTTCCCCTTCTGTCCAAGTGGCCTGTAGTCAGCCAGAGTCAGGCACACTGCCCTCCAAGCCCAGAACTAGAATCCTGAGCAGACCATGGCTGTCCACTAAAGGCCATCTGAGGGGACCAAAGCAGAGCAGGAGGCCTTATCTAGAGAACTGCCTTCAGTAACCAGTAACTGGGAGGTAAGGTGTAGCTCTCTCATCCTCAGTAGCTTTTCTGAATTTTTGTCTGCATTACCTCATCATGCCCAAGCTCTCTTATGTGTCACCCTGGCAAGTCTGATGTCTCAATTCTCAGTTTCTACATGGGCAAAACAAAGCTGGCATTGCAGGATGTCATCTCCTTGGGTACAGCCTCCCCCCTCCCCGACACAGAACAAGTGAACAAGTGGTGGAAGGGGGTTCCTTGCCCAATCCATGCCCATGTCTTGAATGACTGATGTTTGGTGGGTGTTTATATGACTCTTGTTCATTTTAAAATTATAATTGATTTAATTTAATAAAAGTCTGCAGGTGCCTTTCCCAAAGTTGGATTTGTGGCACTGGCCTCATTCCAACCACATTCAGGGAAAAGAGACTTCTGGGCCATTGGATGGGAAGTCATGAGTGCTCCTGGACCTTTCAGGGTAGGGTTATAAGAAGGTGGCTTTGCTTCATGTTAGAATTCAGCAGGGGCTGGAGAGTCCTTCACAGAGTCTGACACCCATCATGGGGAGGGGTCACTGGGTAGCATTTTTTCTTTCAGTCTAAGCCAATCTTTTTTGCAGCCTACTCTGTACACACAACTCCACCTACCTCAGACGGGACAGACCAGAGACAGAAACAGGGTATACCTCACAATCCCTATGCTACTTCTATTCCTATGCTGTTTGCATACCATTAGTCCTGTTGCTTTGTACATGTACACCACACCCTCTTCTCCCACCCCTTATCTGAAGCCTACCATTGGGAAGGTCCCAGACCAGGTGACTAGAAGGACACACGAAATGCTCTTCCTAATCACAAGGGCCCAGATGCCACCATGCTTCCCATCTCCTGAAAGCCCTTGAAAGCTAATTCCTCAAAAATCAAAGGCAGTCCGCTCTGCTTCAAAGCTCTGGGAACCAGCTGTCAGACCACATGAAAGCCATTCTCCTCATGGTTAAAATTTTAATGTACTACGTACACAGGGTACTAAAGGGGTTTGCATAATTAACAGAGCACAGAAATCCACAGACAACACGAAATGCTGTTTAGAGGAGGAAACAAGAAAGACTTGAAAGAGGAAGACATGCCCCTCCCCCCACAGCTTTCCTACATATCATCAGGGGGTGCTGTGGAGTTCAGCACAGGGGACCCCACTCCACATCCTGCCCAGCCTTACTCCCTGGACCTCTGCTGCTTGGTTTCCATAGCAACACCTCCAGCATCCATCCTTCCAAAGAGCTTCACACTGGCAGACCAAACTCAGGACAGCTCTGACATGTTCCCTGAACAATGGTTGTTCTGACTGGAAGAAGCAGGGAGCTGGGAGGCAGAAGGGGCATTTCCTGGCAGCCCTGACTCTAGGAGGAAATCCTTGGCTTGGCATCAGCAAGGGGCACTAGTTCTCAGCCTGCTTGCTCAGCAGAGGCAGCCTGGCATATGGTGTCTCCAATTTTTCAGTGACAAGCAGTTATGTTAGCATTGCTGGGGAGAAGCAGGGAGAGAGCCAGTTGGCTGATCACTCCCCGCTGCCTGCACCCTCAGGCAGAATCATATCGCTTTATGCAGATGAGTTCCTAACAGTTTCTTCAATTTGGCTTTTATAGAAAAAAATAAATAAATAAAACCAGCTCCTCTCTCTGTGTCAACAGCCACCCGAGGGCCTACCACTTTACAACACAAGTGTATTACTATTTAAAGTCAGGCTTTTAGCTGAGCACCAGTGCTGCCTTCAGAGTTTAATTACTGCCCTCCCCACGGGGCCCAATGAGCCATCCACTCTTCCCAAGGGGCTTCTGCTAGTGGTAATCTTTAACTAAGTCAGGAAATTCAAACCGCTCTTCTTAAAGCGCCCTGTCTAATGCCTTCTCTGCTGCAGGACTATGGGTAACGGTCCCTGAGTCACAGGCTGCAGAGAATTTCCAACTGGAAATGAGCCAGCAGAATATCTGCATGTAACATATATAAAATATGGAATTGTGTAAGTATGTGTAAGTGTAAGTATATTTAATTTATATTTCTTCTGAGTCACCAGAAAATGGGTTCAACTGTAGAAGCAAGCTCCTGAGTCCATACCCAACATTATTAAAACAGCCATTTCACCTTGACACCAAGAAGGCCCACTCTTTCTTTTCCAGTGTGTCTGGCTGAACAGAAAGTGTTCCAAAAGCCAAGGTCACAGTTCTCCCATTCCCTAAATACTCATTAAATCAGACCNTTCTTCTAAAGTATCATTAAATAGGCATGACTTTGAGACATATAATTGTATCCAGAAACAGATTAAGNTGTCAAAGGCCATGCTATCTTATGATGGGTCCAGAGTTTAAAATCTACTGCATTTCCCCCAAACCACCAGAGAGTCAAACAGAGTAGATGCAAGAAAATTTTATCCATTTGTTTTGAAATAACAAAACATATGTAAAATAATGTTAATTAAAAGAAGGTTGGTAGAATATTTATTTTCTGGGTGTTGACTGAGCTTGTGACATTAGATGGTATTCTTAGACTTACACAAATACCTGGTTTCCCCATCTGCACAGAAGGTGGCAGCTGAAGAGTGGGACCAGAGATGTCAAATTAACTCTCTCCTAAGGAGTGCAGGGCATGGGTACCCTAAAAGGTTCTACTCCTCTTCCTGCCCCTTCCTCCTGAGACTCAATATGGCATGAGGCAAGGAAAACCCTACCTTTTTTTTTTATTGTTTTAGCAGAGAGCATTTAAAGAGAAGGAGTGCTGGAAAATGGTTAGAGAGTGGAAAATGTGCAAAGGAAACACTGGAGTCTAATGACAGGGGGATTGACATTTTTTCCAGAGAAAAAAGGTTAGGGTATCAGAACTAGAGACATGGAAAAAGTGTCCACCGAGGTGGCAGTCTGACCNTTGAGTAGGCAAGGTGATACTATAGAAGATGGCTGATGCTTTAACCTCAGAGGCCAGGAGGGGACCTTGTGTGACCAGACTTCTAAACATGGAGCTGCTGGCCAGCACTAGTGACATCCAGGAGCTAGGAGGAGTCTTAGAAATCATGACTTCTCAAACTGAAGCCAGATGGGGCTCTAGAAACACAGTGAGGTGAGGATGCTGTCTTTCAGGTGCTCTGTAAGAGGGGCAGCAGGTGGGAACGGCCACTTCTCCTTCCTTTAGTCTCCTAGGCATTCTCGGGTCCCTTCGGACAGAGGTTGATGGAGCTGAGGAAGCACACAGGCATTTTTAGAATCCATGAGGGTTATTACAGTGTGGGGAGGGAAGAGTGGGTCTGAACTGACACGCTAAGAGTTGGAAATGGTCTACTTGACAGCAAAAGGGCCTGTACAGTCCTTTTCTGTGCCAATGAAACAAATCCACAAGAGCTAAGCAGTTTACTACCACACACCATACAACTGCACTATCAGATGCCTAGCAGAATGGCTCAGTCCTGCCCTGGACCTTAAAGGGCTGAGTCCTCTTGTTGAAGGCTGTCAGGAAAGGTTCACTCTGGTCCTGACTCCTTACTGGTATAGGGTATTGGGGAGGGAACCCCTAATTCTTAGATGGCTGCTGGAGGCTACTCTCTTCTTTGTAGAACCATTTGTCTCCTTTGACTGGCAGCTTCCTCCCTTTATCACTTTTCATGCTTTGACTTCTCCCAGGTCTGATGGGTTCATGTGCTATTGTTATTATATGGTCAGGTCCTTTGGGACCTTACACACATCTGTGAAGTCGTTTTTGCACATAGATGCCACTCAATTTATGATGAAGTTACCTCTTGATAGAATTATTGTAAATCAAATATTGTGTGCTGAGACAGGATCTCTCAAGGAACCTGGAGCTCAACAATTTTGCTACATTAGCTAGCTAGTGAGCCCTCAGATTGTCCCATCACTGTCTCCCTGAGCTGGAATAACAGGTGTGTACAGCCATGCCTGGCTCTTTCATGGGTACTGGGGAATCTGAACTCAAGTCTTCATGTTTGGGTGACAGCATTTTACTGACCGAGTCACCTCCCCAGCCTCCAGGATTTTGTCATAGAATCACCACAAATGGGCTAAATTAACATAACACCAGGCTCCAGAGGTGGGAGACGCAACAGCAAGTGGCCATTCTAAAGTGGTAAAGCAGAAGTCATGGCAGTTCCCCGCCATTTCCCAGATAGTCTAGTGGATAAGACAGATCTCAGATATCAGCATACCACATTCCACAATTCTCCCTCTGCCTCCTAGGCAAAAGCACCTCTCTCTAAAGGCACCTGTCTCTGAGGAACCCCTGTAGAACCATCTACTGCTGTAGTGTTGGTGCCACAAGAACCTGCCACTTTCTGCACATTAACAATATTTCCATCTTCTTCAGACACCTAATAGTCTATATCAGCATTTCCAGCTTCTGGCTGCTGTCAAGGGTTAAACGACTCATCTCTGTCCACCTGAAGCAGACATTAAACCGGGTTTAAATTTAACATGGCCGACCAATCCACAGGCACCATCTTCCTTTAGTTTTTGTTGTAGTGAAATTGGCACTTAGGCAAACTCTCTTCACCTTTTGGCCTGCCTTTGTGAACTAATTTCACCATGATTTATGCTGCACAAATTGTTCTGAGATGACTGTTATATGTAGAACCTAAAAGCTCTCTCTTCCCACCACGTAATCAGAGTCATCAATTCCTCCACTCAAGGACTGAAACGTGGCTGTGACTGTAGTTAAAGAACAGGAGGGAACATCTGGAGAGGGCTTCCTAATGCTTTTAGACCAAGATTAGGATGTAAATCCAACCCGGAAATTGAACCCTCACTAAGCATCTTTGTTTATCTGATTACCACTCAAAACCATCTGCACTTAATTGTAAGACAACAAATTATTCCACAATCAGCCAGGATTAGAGGACCAAGCCTCTTATAGATAGTTTTCTATGGGTGGCATGTAAAACTAAAAGAAAGGGTGTGTGTCACTCTTATCTAAAGTGTAGAAAGCCACCAAGTGTTTTGTTTGCGTGTTTAAGTGGAGGAAAAATGGGTCCCTAGGCTTTCTGGTCTACAAAGGGCATGTACACTGAGTGGAGACCTACTCCTCCCTTCTGAGAATTTGTAGTGAGAGAGGATCACAGCAGATGTATCTTTCACATAAATAATGGGGTACTTGTGAAAAGCAGAAAGCCACCATATCCCACCACCATGGGAGTCTGCCAGGCATACTATGTCCAGGGCACATCCCAAGGCTCTACTTCCTTTCTTAACTATTGGTGAACAAATAAGACTTGTACATGTCTGTGTCATTACCCAAGGCCATGTTTATCTTTCTTAAACAATCCTTCAACCAGGAATAGAGGCAAGGCATCTAAATGGTTCTCATTGTTAACTGTCAAGATATCACCCTAGTTTAAACCCCAAACTACTATATACACTTTCACCACCAGCACTTGCTTCAATTCTCACAACCATTGCTACCTATAATTATTTGTTTTGAATTATTTCTTCTGACACTCTAAGAAGAATCATGGCATCACTCAAGCAAAACCTAAAAATAGCAGGATACAGCAGGGCAACTGTACATATGAACTCACAGAGACCGTGAGAATGCACAAGATCAAGCCAGGCAAAATACCAATGTGGTGCTGGGGGTGGGGTGGGGTGATGATCATCAGGAAGCCCCATCCCTAGCTGAGGAGCTGTTGATGATTGATGACTGCTAAGAAAGAGGGCATCAGGATGAGGCCCCAAGTGCCAGTGGATGTCCCCCGACACGTGCATCCTGGCAGTGCTAAGTAGACTCCTTAAGTTTTTAAAACAAAAACAAAACAAAGAGAGTACATGAAATTGAGAGGGAATAGTGGTGTGCAGGACAGAAGAAAAATTGGAGGGGAAGGAATAGAAGGAGGACTTGATCAATATCATCACATGCATGTGTGAGATGCTCAATCAATAAAAAATAAATATCTTAAGATAGAGGATTCTTGAGAAACTACTCAGCAGAATTTTTTCACCCAACTTATGGCAAAACTGAGGCCCAGCACATTAGCCAACCTGGGCAGAACAGTTGACCAGGCTCTTCCCACCACAGCAAGCAGCAGAGCCACTGGAGACAGGAGGTGAGAGAGGAAATCATGGTGCCTCACACCCCATAGGAAGGTGCTTTCCATCGCTGTTATTGCAGTAGGTTTTTTTTGTCATTGTTTTCTATTTGATAATTTTTTTTAAAGATATAATAATGCATTGAACTAATCAAATGGCTTTCACTCTGTAACTGCAAAGGAATCAAAGTATCCTGTTTTCTGGAGAGGTCCCAAATTCAAGGTCTAGCAGGATTTGAACATCATTCTCATGAAAACGAAGGCAGTCTGATTACAGAATGATTAAAACAATGACAATCTTCTGTGGCTATGCTTCTGCAAACTCAAGTTCCAGGACCCCTGGTGTTTTATCTACAGGTGATAGAAATTGGGGCCAATCTTGAAAGTCATCTAGGCAAGGGCAGCAGAAATACTCCTACACCCAGAGTATGGTATTGAAGAAAGAGTATGGCACATAATCCATACTCAGAAAATGGCACATTATAGAGAGGACTGTTACACACAGAAGTCCATGTGCCCTTCTCCTGGCTATCTGGCACTGAGCCCTTTTCTCTTTGCAAGTGTTCTTAGCAGGTGGTAAACCCAACATGTAAATGCATTTGGTAGCCTTCAGGAAGGTAAGGAGTGCACATTCTCTGCTCCCATGATCTCTCATATCTTGGAAGGGACAACCATTAACATAATTTAGCACTTCACACATCATTTTAGAGCTGTGTATCTCCTTGTCAACTTTCTCCCTCATACTATGAACTCCTTAACGACAACATCTCCCTAATTTTTCAGTGCCTAGCCCCAAGCTCAAATAGAAGCATCTAGAAATGATTGATAAATGAATACGGGACCAAATGCCAGAAGGAATCAGTGAATGAGAAGACAAATATCCTACATTCCAGAGACCTGAGAGGTTTATTCTCAGTCACACGGATACTTTTAAACCCAGTATCAAGTCATTGCTATTCTCTCTTATCCTGAACTTGATGAGAGGAAGTAACCAGCTCAGGGTGGTAAGCACTCCAAAAAGGCCAAATCCAGAATTCATACAGGCACCATTCTATGCGCTGACCACGCAAGAGAATGGAAGAGTGCACATGGCCCTGAGTACTTAAAATGCATGGATCATTCCTCAGGGCAAGTACTTTACAGGTGTACATAAACTCTTTTATAGATAAAAATCTGAAGAATAATTGTCATTTCTCACTGCCAGAATTGATGATGTATCACCTCGACCACAGAGGTACTGAAGACCCATTTAATTGGCTTCTGAAATCTGCTCAGAATCAAGGTTCACTTGAGGTAGCACATCTCAGTGATGCCAAAAGAAATATAAATCAAAATGAAACTGTGATCACAGAACCACAGACTACCCTATTTCATTATGGGAGATGACATATTAA
>LZPO01099185.1:0-11265 GCA_001675575.1 Neotoma lepida | reverse complement strand
GGATCCTGGGTTCACTCTTTAACATGAAAAAAAGGGTTTTTTAAACCCAAATATGTAGTTTTGTTAAAGTTTTTTTTTTTTTTTTTTTTTTTTTTAAGCTTTCTTCTCATTTAGTCCAAACTAAAAGAAAGTGGATGGGCTCCTGGCATTAGTTGATTATCATAAGGATGACACAGTATGCTTTAAAACGCTGGACTGATACTTCAGAATACAGCTAAACTTGAGTTTATATTCCTAACTTTCCTGTGCTTTATTCAGAATCTTAAAAAATTACTAATTCAGTGTACAAATAAGATCCACTGGACTTTCTACCCAAAGTGTGTTCATTTATTAAAAAGTACATTAGGTATTTTTGTTACTTATTTTTCTTAGAGGTGCTTTCTGAATTTTTTTTCTAATAGACTTGTCAAAAGGCAAATTAGTCTTTAAATGCGATAGGCACTGGGGGCNGGCTGAGCCAAGTAGACAATAGTGGGGCTAATGCTTAAGCAGGAAGTCAACTCCTCCTCATTAATTCCTTCTTCTGGGTTCTTGATGCTCTTTTTTTAATGAATGTGTTTTCTGAATAGAATTGGAGGCAAGTTAGACTTACTGACAGAATTAGGTGTTCGATAGAGTGTTCTTCCTCCTAAGAAACCTACGGTTCAATTAAAGAATTGGTCCCCTCTGATATTTGAGTAAAGTTTAAAGTGTCAATGTCATTGCTCTCTGGTGTGTTCAGTTGGAACAGATTTCCATTCATTCTTTCCATGCATATTTATTAGATACATCCTGTGCCCCAGGCAGTATTCTAGGCCTTGGAGATGCAATACACAGTCAACATATGGTTTCTATTCTCATGAGTTTTACAGTTTGGTAGTGGGGATGTGGAGAAGGAATTTGAGTTACAGCAAAAAGTACAGATATTAAACAAATGATGCTTTTTTTATAATTATGCTAAATACTTCAAAATAAAAGCCAACCTGAGCTTTTCTGAAGGAATGACTATTAAACAGACAGGATCTAAATGATAAGGATTGGCCAACATGGGAAGAGCATGGAGCTGATGTGTGGAGAGGAGGTTCCCAGACAGGAAAAGAACACCCAGTATGTGAAAAGACCAAGATAGAAATGACTCAGACAAAAGTGAGTGGCTGCAAAGCAGTGGGCAAAACTGAAAAGACANTAGAAGGGCTGGTGGGACAGGCACTTGGGCTTTAAAACTTTCCGAGATCTTTTTTGCTACAGTCTAGAAAATCAGTTAGCAGGGATAGAAAAGAATAAAAGTATAAAAAGTTTAGATGAGTTTAGGAGGCCACAGCAGTTGTCTACTTTAGAAACTTTAGGTTGATGACAGGGGAGATGGGAAGAGATGGGTATATTCCAATACAACAGAATGTTGGAGGTATAGCATGGGAGATCCCCCAGATTGGGTATCATTGCTGCTACAGAGGAGAAGTTTGAAAGGGAGTACATTTCAATATTTATTTCGTGTTTTTAATGCAAAGTTAGAGATATGAAATTCAGTCACTAGTATAAACGATACTTGAAACCACATGCTGAAGAAGACAACCTAAGGAAGAAATGCAGAGGTTACCTTCAGGTCAAGTCCTATATCCATAACTATTAAATGGTGACTAAAAAGACCGTGAAGTCTGGAAAAAGAGACTGAGAAGGAACTAAAGACATGGCAGTCTGGGAGAACACACTGTCAGCCAAGGCCACTGGGATAGTTCTTCAGCAAGGAATGCTTTCCCAGGTGTGTCCAGTGATAGAGAAGAGATGAACTAAATGTGATATAAACTTGTATGGCTAGTGGAGATGACTTCAGAAGGAACTCCTTCAGTGCAGTGAATGCAAAGGAAATAGAATAGGAAATCAAGGAGTGCACAGGAAATGAATAAATAGTGAAAATGACCAACTGTTGGTAAACTTAGAAATAGAAAACCAAGAATTGTAACCAGACACAAGTGTAGAAAGTCAATTCTTTGTGTTCAAAATAAAAGATTTTTAAGCATGTATAAGATCCAATAAAAGAATACACAGGAGTCAGTGAGACAGCTCAGCAGGTAAAGGCACTTGCTGCCAAATATGACAAACTCAAGTTCTATGCTGAGCCCACAGGGTAGAAGGAAAGGTGGTGGTGGTGATGATAATGATGATGATGGTGGTCTTAAAGTGCTTGTTCTGCCAGTAAAACATCCAGGAGTGTAAGGAGGTAACTGGAAGGTTGCATACACAGTGCAGTTTGGAAAGGATAAGTGAGGAGAGGGTCATCTTGACCTAAGGATCATCTAGTCTGTCTCTGAATCCTTTGGATGAATGTGTTTTTAAAGCATGGGTCAAGAGGTTGTAAAATAAAGTAGGAAGTTGGAGCAACCCAGTGGCCAGCCCTGAGACTTTGGTGGTCACTGTCCTACTCACTAGTCCTAGAACTATTGTCCTTCCCAGTCCCTCCTACTCTCTCTATGCTCCTTTATTTCTCTCCCCTTCTCCTAAAGATGATATTTGTTTTCGCTTCTTTTAGCTGCAGGTATGCCAACAGCCACAAGTGGGTAAGAGGAGGCAGCTCATCCTTACACAGGGAAATCATTAATCACAGCACTAGGAACCAGTGTGAGGCAGAACTGCTGTCCTGCTTTGCGCAGGAAGGTTTAGGAAGAGGTTGGTCTAGCTACCAGTAAACTGCACAGCTGTGGCACTGAGTCACTGACCCCACCAGACCCAGCACCTGTTCGTGGATGGCAGCTTTCCTACCCCCAGGACAGTTAGGTTTGCTGCCCTGTTGGGAAAGGGATGTCAGTGTTGAAATACTACTATGTACTCTTGCTGCTGCTTGTCTTCCATGGGCATCAGTGAACACATGAATTAAACTATCTTGTTTAGAAAATAAAAGAGTGGAAACTTTAGTAAAGGTAGTTTCTTCCTACCATTGACATGGCTATCCATACATTTCTTTTTTCACTAAACATGACTAAATATTTTACATATTACATAAACCAACCTCATCCCTCTTCCACTTTCTCACGTCACTTACTACATTTGTGCTTGTTTCTCTCTGCTTTTCTGTCATTTGTGTCTGCCACATCTGCCTTTTGTTATTTGTCACCTCTTTGACTCTGTCCCATTTATACCCTATTGTCTGTCACTTGCTCTTTGAAGCGTCTGTGCAATGTGTTCTCAGAGTCTGCCTTACTCTCTTACTTCGTTCAAACGACTTTCAGACCCAGAGGTTCTTGTCTTTTATATTGTCAAGTTTTTGGTACTTAATACACATTATAAATAAGTTAGTTTCTATAACCTTAAGGTTTTTGTTTATTTCAATCTAAGTATTCATGATAAGACTTTTGTATCATAATATACATAGTGCTTAATCATATAACTTGAGATCATATAAAAGATATTCAGAGGATGCAAACATAGTAATAAATAGTCTTTGCATTTTGTTTCTAATGATATCTTTGGAAATTGGAGATTTCACAGTATAAGGTAACCTGTGGGTTAAACACAGAAATAAGATATTGAGATTACCAGTATCCCTTTGGTGTATGCACTTAAATAAAAACTGTATCATCCATAGCAACAGTGTGACAGTATTCCTAAGTAACCTTGGAACCTAGTGGGCATTTCACAAAGTAAACAAAATTCCCCTTGCAAGTTCTGACAACTGCAAGGCATTTTGGATGTGGTGAAGTAGGTCTTCTGGCAGAACATAGCCCCACGTGGCTTGTTCCCATGTCCTGTGTTTGGCTAGGTTTCATACAAAGCACTTTTGCTGGTGTAAACCCAGTCCCTATACTGATCGGGATTTTTAGTTCATAAGTTTCTATTCACTGCAAAACATTATGCATAGATATAACCACAGTAAAACAACATCCGTCCCAGCCACGCACTATTACTTCATCATCTTAGATTTTTAAGTATCTCATGATCAGCCAGTGTGCCTTTAATAATGGACTGTTCAGGCCCTATCTCAGTGAGTTTGTATTTGCTACAGATAGGATATGATCCTAACAAGTACATCTACTAACCTTCGAGGTGTCTCATGGAACTTTATAGAGAAAATACTGCATTTACTTTCTAATTCCAAGACAGTCAGCACAGCAATAAGACATATAGAGTTCTCAAAAGTTGGCTTGGCCATACTTTCCAAAATGTAATTAAACATCTGGGTAGAAAAGCTGATTATAAAATTCTTAGTAAGTTTAAAATAAGCATACAATAACTTGGTAAATGAAACCTACACGTAATTGTATTCATATATACATCTAAATATTACTATATGAGCTATCAAATATGTTATACATCAGTAGTAACTGATAAAGTGAAAATGATATTGATGTTTTTGTTAAAATGAGCAGAAGTAGAATTCTAATTGATAAAAGAGAAAAGAAAGCTTCTATTCACTGGCTCCATTAACAATTATGGTTCTGTATTTTTAGTCATTCTGAAAGTCAGCCCTGCCATGTGATAAATTGAACACACAATAGAGACTTTGAAGACATAGAGTATAAATTACCCTTATCTCTGAAAAACATGGTCCTGTTTGGACCATTAACTCCATTAGAATGAGTTGAGACATATGATTCTCTACTGTATCCTAATCATCTAGCATGAAACCTGGCATGCAATAGGCACTCAATAAATGTCTAGATGGATTGTTATAAAATATGATTTTTAACTTTTCTACAGCTGATAATTTGTGTCTGAAATAATTCTGCAATTTTTTTTTTAAGAAGTGGAGAATAATTTTGAGGCCCAATGTATATATAAGATTGCCCACAGCCTAGAGAAAGTTTCTGTTGTGCTTTGTAAAGTAACATGTGAATAGTGAAGAACCCAGCACTCATTCCTGGCATGTGCTTGAGAAACATTCCTGCTTCGTGAGGTCAGTCAGACAAGCTTCAAAAATGGACTGTGCTATGCATGTCGCAGCAGCATGGGGTTCTACCTTGGTGAACTGGTGCAAATGGAAACAACATGACAGGTTGGGACTAGGAAAGAGTTGGCCTTATTCAGGATGGAAAAGTACAGGATGAAAGTCAGAAAATACCAGAACAGTAACTGACTTTCTACTGAAGAATCGCAGGAGCCTTTGAACATCCCTGTACAAGTCACAGACCTCTAAGGAAGCCTATAGGAAAATGTATCACCACCCAGTACCCTTCCAGTTGTTCATACTGCTGATTAGAGATCACCCCTTTCTTTATTGGGAAGCAGAGTAAACTGAGTGACTGTGTCATCTTTGAAATTACATTTCTCAGGAAATTTTCAAAAAGAAAATCTCAGTCTTACAACATTTAATTCTCATACTATGTGTACAAGTTTTAAATGTTACTCCAAATAATGACTACACAAAGAAAATGTTACTGTGCTGTTTCAGGTATGTCTGTCCCACACCTGGCAGAGATGAATTTATCTTCTGTGGCAGGTGCAGGTTGGGTATCCATGGGCAAGGAAGTACTGTAGGTACAGTGGCCTGTTCCAGGGGATAGTGATATGATCCAGAGGCAGCTCGTGTGGTAAATAAACACCTGATTATATCACTGGGGTAATGCATGAAAAGTCCTAGAATTATAGACCTCCCACTTCTTCCCCTCTCTCAGATGTGATGAAAATAGAAAATAAAAATGGTTCTTATAATATTTAGTAGAAATAATTAATAAAATAAAGGAAAAGTAAGTAATTTCAAAATGTCACACAGTGAAAACTGGTGTTACCTCCATTCTCTTTTCACTCTATTCCTGTGAATGGTTTCAGGTTGTAGTTGTAGGGATAGTCTGTATGACTTCAGTACTTACAAATTTTTCCTTTACTGCTAGCAGTGGTCAGAATCCCCTTGCTCTTCCTTTTAAAATATGAAGAAATTAGTGCAGCTATTCCTCCTCCCTCCTTCCTCTTTAGTATGTTTAATTTTTATTGTATGACTCTATATCATAATATACATGATAACCATACTTTATTATGCAATTATAAACACATCTATATCCAGACAAAAAAAACTGTAGCATGTACAGTATTATAATGTAATTTTTTCACCATAGAATTAAGTAGAATGATTTAAGTTATACAGCAAAGAGTGTCTTCCTAACCATCTGTGACTGAGCTTTGCGCTTCAAATAAGTTCTTTTAGCTATTTGTTTGGTTGGTTTGTTGGTTGGTTTTAGTTTTGGTTTTGGTTTATTTTGTTTTTTGGTTTTTTGAGACAGGGTTGGTCTTTGTAGCTTTGGCTGTCCTGGATCTCTCACTCTGTAGACCAGGCTGTTCTTGAACTCACAGAGATAGATCCTCCTGCCTCTGCCTCCCTAGTGCTGGGATTAAAGGCATGCACCACTGCCTGGCCAGTTCTTTTAGATTTTATAAAGATGTATTAAGTGTATAATGGGATTCATTGCAGCATTTTTTATAGGAGTATGTAATGTATTTTGATCGTAATCAACCCCATTCCCTCTTGTCTTACTCCTACTCATCCCCTTCCAAAAAATTTTCTAAGCACCCAAAATTATTTTTTTTCTAATGCCTTCCTTTTTTTCTAAAGCAACTTGATATTTATCTATCTATGAAATCCTCATTAAGAGCCTTCATTTTCTGTGTTAGACAGCTTCGAGAAATTTTGCCGAAAAATATGAATGACCAGTTTTAGAGTTCCCAGTGCTTCTTATCATGAGTTCATTTGGCGTTTATTCTAGAGTGTAAGTAGTATTTCCCTTACTGTAGAACTTGACTAGATATGTTTCATGTGTACTACACTATGCATTTCTTTCACGTGGATAGAATACACATTAATGTATAATAGATATAAAATCTCTGAAAATATGGCTTATTTATTTATGTAGGTAGTCTAAACATAAATGTCCTTTCTTGTTTGTTAGCAATAAGACCAGGTTGGCTTTCTATGGTGTTCTATAGGACTTTACCCTATAATTCTACAAGTGGAGGTAACAGAACCATTGGAATCCCCAGGAAAAAGAATAAATAGAACACACACACACTTCTCTCTCTCTCTCTCTCTCTCTCTCCATGACTCTCCGTCTACTGGTGTTGTGAACAGAAATAGGCTGGGTACAAAGGGACATAGTAGGCAATGTGCTCGCTGTTTAGGATGGTGGATTGGTATGCCTTGCTTCCAGCTATGACCCCCCACATTATTTACTTTTATTAGAAGTTATTAAAAATACAAAGAAATGATATTTTTCTGGTAGAGTAATTTCATTTATTCAAATCAAGTCAAGTAGTCTATTGCTACTGCAGCAAGGAGATCTTGAATATCTCCTACTTCCTGTCTCTCTTTTAGTAAAGGATCTCAGCAGATAGGAACAGATGTGAAGGAAACAGTTAAGCCAACTCTGATGTTGTCTTTCTGTCTCTGCATAAGGATTTTTACTATTCTTGCACTCTCTTCTCCTCAGAGCACATTCTCCCAGAATTGCATTAATGCAGCAGTTTTATTCTAGATGGGCAAGGATAGCTAAATTTCTAAGCCAGATACTCCGTGTTTGCTTTATTATTTTAATAATTGTTTTAGTCCACTAAACATATGGCAGGAGACACTGTTCTTTCCATCCTTTCCGCACAGTGAACCTGTTTAACTCAGAATTTAAATTCTGTGAGTTTTGCAGCAAGAACACATCACCACTCTGTTTTAATCTGATTAAAATAAGTTATTCATACCTATTAGAGTAAGAATCCACCTGGCATTTCTGATTTTGCCTTATGCTACTACATGACATCTAGGCCAGATTTCATAAGAAATACCCTTTGTTGGCGATAAATTTCTGCTATTTTTTTAAGTGTTTACTTCCAAAAATCTAGTTTATTCCATATTATACTTGAGAAAGGTTTGAGTTCATTTCTTTATTAACTATTTTAATAATTTGCCTGCTGACTTCATCTCTTGGGTGGGAAAACAGAAACAATAGCTATGAGCAGTGTTAAAACCTTTGTCTCTTGTCTCAGTTCATTGAAGCATTATTCATTCACACTAGTCAAGACATAGAATCAACCCAAGTATCCACAAACTCATGACTGGATTAAGAAAATATGGTATCGAGTCCTGGGGACATGGCTCAATGGTTACAGTGCATACCACACATGAGGACCATGTCTCAGAACCCCAGAACACACATATATACCAGGTGTGCATGGCAGCTTGCCTCTGATTCCAGCTTTGGAAGGTGGAGAAAGGAATCCCCTTGAGCAAGCTGGCTGGCAACACTAGCTTTATCAGTGAGCCTGAGTCTGACTGAGAGACTTGCATACATACTTGCAGAGAGCATGTGTTACTTCTTTTGCACTTCAGTAATCCTTGGTTGTCTAGAGCATTTTTTTTTTTACTAAACAAATTATGGCTTTTTATCAAGATAGGTTCACAGAGGCTGTGAATTTTTGACATAACATCTTATAATCTGAGGCAAAGGGCTAGCAATGTGGCTTATAATAGAGTGTGGTTAGCAAGCACATGCCCTTGGTTTAGTCCCCAGCAGTACTGTGAAAGCAGCAGTTGCCCTAGAGCCAAAGATTCCAGTCCTACTGTGTGACTAAGACAACAGAAACCATGTACTTTGCCCTAGAGCCAAAGATTCCAGTCCTAGTGTGTGACTAAGACAACAGAAAGCATGTACTCATTAGAGCATCATGATAATTTATAAGTGAGGCCTATGTTTTGTTTTGAGAGCCATCAAAATTTGATACCAGGAAAATGTGCTGATCTTTCCTTATACTGAGTTAGTATCCCATTTGGAATGTTACTTATAAAAGATTCTGTTTTCTCTTGAGCTTTTAGTAAGAAACAGCTAGTAGATTGAAGGGCTCATGTTTATCCTGTACTTCACTTGAAATATATTTTTTGTGTGTGTTGACATGAATGTGCATGTAAAGGTTAAGAGGACACNGTGGAATTTGGTTCTCTCCTTCTACCGTGTAGGTTCAAAGGATAGAACTCAAGTCATCAGGCTTGGCAGCAANTGCTTTACCCATTGAGCCTTATCAAGTGAAATGTTTTCAAAAGTACCACATTGCAGAGACTAGGAGTGGTTCTATCTTAAGGCCTAAATTATCACTTTGTATTCATTTCCTGTTTTTATTTTTCTTTGTTATTTTAAATCAGTAGACTAAGACAGGATGGTTCCCTTACATTTTTTAAACTTGTATGTATAATTGAGAGTCTGTGTATCTAAGGAAGTAAATATAAGTTCCTTATTTTAGCGGGAAGATTTTTAAACTTTTTTTCATAATCTTGTCTTGACATTAAATTAGGGTAGCTTTCTTCCTTGTTTATTTGGTTACCTTTCTATATGTTTTCATGTGCAAATAAATGAATTGAGAGCATTGAGTAAAGGAATAATGCTACTGTGGAAATACTTTTGCTTTTTGGTTTGTCTGGCCCCTTCCCCACACATTAATTTAGGGCATTATAATGTTCATGTTTAAGGTTTGAAAAGATCAGTTACTGATTGTTTATTTGCCACACCGATTACAGGTTCATCATTTGTTTATTCCTCAGGTTTTAAACCACTTTTCCATTTCCGTATTCCTTTGACGGAATAGTTCTGAAAGATGCAAAAAAAAAACACTCTTGTAAAGTGAGTCTGCCTGTGTATTAGATAACATCATTTGTGTGTCTGTCATTGTCCATGGCCATGCTGTTAAAAGAAATTTTATTCATTGGTTGAATACTTCATTTTGCCAAGTGCCTTGAATTTTGGCTCTTTGTATTCTTGCACTTCTGTATGAAATGAATGAGAGTAGTGAGCAAGTTTTTGAATACCTATTCTGCTTCTTCGATGTAACAAAATTTAGTAACTGAAAAACCCAAGTAAAATGTGTTTGGTATCATTACTTTCTGACTTTCTAGTATGCTTTTCTGTTCCGTTAACTAGCTGTAAATTCTTTTAGGAAATCTCTTTCTTACATTCGGAGGACAGGGAGCATGTGAATGACATGGCACATTGTGTGGAGTCAGAGGACATGCAAATGTTGGCTTTCTCTACCATGTGAACTCCGGAAATCAAATTCCGATCATCAGGCTTATACCAAGGATGCTTACTCACTGAGCTAGTTCTTACACATCTTGGATATAAACTCATTCAGTTGTGCAATTAGAGACTAAAGAAAATTCTCAGCAAACACAAAATAAAAAGACTAAGCACATAAATACTTGTTAAGTGTCTCTGTTATGTATATTTGAAGTGTTTTATACCAATTTCTTTCCATTCTTAACTAGGTTTTATTTGGTGCTAATGTCTTTTCCCCTTTGTGTTCAAAGGGTAGCCATTCTACAAAGGTGGAAGCTGTGGTCAGGACTCTGAAGAAAATACAGCTTAGAGATCCAGGGGCCAAAGCACTCGTTTTCTCAACGGTATAATCAAGACTTTTCTGCTTCAGTCCAGCTGTTTTTCTGCCTCTACTTAGCATTTATCTGAGAACTATTTTTAAATGTTTACTGAAATATAGTTAAGATTCAGAATTACTGTCGGCTTTTTTTCTATGTCCTTATATTTATGTTTAGAGGAATGTGATGATACTTTATAAAGGCAGTTCCTGTAGCATTTTATATTGATTTCAATAAGAGATTTTATTTTGATATTTTTAAAATTGGAATCTGTAACCTTGAAAGACTCATTCACAAATGAATTTTACTATTAAAGGAAAAGTTAATGAACTATGAAGTATTATTTATAATATAAATATAGTAAAACCCTAGTTTTGCATTTAGAAAGATAAGAAACTATATTAAATATGCCATTGTTTTGCACTGTGGATTTTAATTATTTTCAGTGATGCTTATATTTTATTATACTACCTTTCAGTCAGTATTTGATAGAGGAAAATGGTGTTTCCCAACAGAGCTAACTAGTATTATAGGTACTCCCTCTGAGGGTTTGGGTTTGGTTTTGTTCATTTAACTGTTAGTGTGGTTAGTTATTACCTTTTCCCCTCTCAAAACCTCCTTGGTCAAAAGCTGTGTGTAAACACTATTTTTCTCACTTTTATGTTCTAGTGGCAAGATGTATTAGATATTATTTCAAAAGCTCTCACTGACAACAACATGGAATTTACACAAATCAGTCGCATTAAGACATTCCAGGTATGTCAAGTTTTCCCTGTGTTCTAACAGGTCAGTTGCTGACTGACACTGCTGTTCACTAGCTGACTTGGTTTATCTTCTATCCCTAAAGGAGGGTTTGAGTTCTTGATTAGCTACAAAATTAACATTTTAAAGCAAAGTAGAAAAACTATAGGTATTTTTGATTTATTCAATTATACCTAAAAAGAGAATCTTTAAAA
>LZPO01099184.1:0-11276 GCA_001675575.1 Neotoma lepida | reverse complement strand
GGGGACAGGCAATGAGACTATTGGTGACTAAATATATGTGCAAAATATTCAATATTCTTGGTGCATTGCTTAAAGTTGGACACTTCTAAACTAAGCCATCATTTGAGATGGATTTATTTATCTTGAAGATCTACTCATCTTCTTCCTTCCTGTAATGTACATCTTAGGAAAGGATCTCAAGCCCAGGAGAGATATACATTTAAAAACAACCTCTTGAGGATTTCAGCACCCTGCAATCATGTTTTTTTTTCCAATTTTCATCTGGCCACCTCTTTCCCTACACAGATCAGGAGACTGAGGCCCAGAAAGAGGCCGTGACTTCTGAAGTCCTTCATGTATTTTGACCCTTGTTCTCTATCATGCTTTCGTGCAAAATTATGCAAAGCTTTATTGCTTTGTTTACAATTCAGCTTGACAGTATTATCAGGAGAGAATTTGCATTAGTTAAAAAGTGGTGAACCACATTTGTGGGCAGAGAAAGTAAGTAACCAAGTATGTCTTCTCTGCTGACTCGAGTTTCTTTTTTTCAAAAATTTATTTTATCTTAGATTTTGTGTGTGTGTGTGTGTGTGTGAGAAAGAGAGAGAGAGAGAGAGAGAGAGAGAGAGAGAGAGAGAGAGAGAGAGAGATCAACTGTCTTCCTCTATTGAGCTCCATTTTTTGAGATTTATTTTTATTATTTTTAATTAATTGTGTGTGAATATGTGCATGAAGTGTCTACTCACTGAGGCCAGAAGATTACAGGCTTGTGGTAGTGCACATGGCTTTTACGTGGTGCTAGGAGACAGAACTCAAGTCATCGAACTTGTGCAGCAATCGCTTTAGCATCTGAGTTATCCCTGCCCCCCCACCACAGGATTTTATGCATAATACAGACCTCAACACTTCCTGTTGCAGATGTGAATATACTTGCCAACATTTGGCTTCTTAGCTTTCATGGCTATAGATGAACATGAGTGAGAGGAAGCTAGTGCAGAAGGCTCCTGACCCATCTTGCTCACCTTGAGCATTCTGGATTTTAAGGTCTGATATGGAGCATAAAGACATCTGTCTATGGTGTGGTTGGGATATTAGACAGACCCAATACCTGGAAACCTATGATTGTATTCTTCTTGAGTTAATTTTCTGTATCTCTTCTCCCCTCCCCAAACACATCCTCTAGTCTTCAGAAAATGGTTAGTGACCCAGGAAGATGGGGCAAGTGTTGGTTGATAAATGATTTATGAACATCTCAAACTATGCCAGACTTGATTCTCTTGTTGCTCAAATCTCATCTAATTCTAGGTTCACTGTCTCAAAAAGCACAGGCATATGTGCTTTAATTCACCTAACTCAACACCAACTGCTCATATTAGTTATAATGGCTTTGAAAGAGATTGGCCCTTCTTGGCAAAATGCACACATGAACTCTGTCTCTGTTTCATAGAGTCTGATGTCCCACTTAATTGGCTATATTCATAACATGTTATCTGTATCACAGACTGTTTAGAATTCCAAGTGATTTAACAGAAAATTTATTCTTCTACTGTTATATTGTTTAAATGTTATTTTATGTCTATGTATTCATAGTTGCTTTGAAAACTGATAATTCATCTACTTGTTGCAAAAATTTCATCAGTACTTACTACATTTAAGGAAGGCGCTCACCTTAAGTTCTTACTTCTTTATGCATACACCAGAACTACTCGTGTCCCTGTTACTGTGTTCCTTAAAAGATGGTGCTCAAAAGAATGCCACTTTTATCATTTTCTGTGGCCTCATGCATCACCCAGTTTAGTAGGTTCTGAGTGTGTGTGCCTCACACCTGCATTCATAGGACTTGATTCTTCACTACCCCTAGTGACTGTGGAGGTTATTCAGCCATGATGGTGGCATGGTCAAGGATGGGGTCCAGACCTTTAAAAGAGGCATGATAGATTGTCACCACTTTCAGCCTGTGAAGACTCAGAAAGGAGCGCCATGGGCCAGAAAGCAGATTTTGACTAGACATCCAGGTTACCTTAATTTTGAACTTCAAATCCTTTAGAGTTGTGAGAACTGAGTGCCTGGTGTTGGTAGTCTCAGACTGTGGTCAATAAGCATTTATTCTGCACAATACAGAGATCAGGACTGCTTAAGATGACTCCTATCTTATCTGTATTTACATGAGTTTTGTTTTGTTTTGTATTTTGAGACAAAGGTATTGATACTCAGCCTAGACTGGCCTCAAACTTACTAGCCTCCTGCACTAGCCTCCTATTTCTAGGATTACAGGCATCTACCACCATGCCCAGGCTTAATTTTCAAGTAGTTATTTATGTTCTGAAGATACATGAATAGATACATTGAAGAGAACTTTTATTTACTTTTAAATATTTGCATTTATTTATTTATTTATTTATTTATCTATCTATCTATTTATTTAGTGTGTTTATGTGTGTGTGTATGTGTGTGTGTGGTGTGTGTGTATGTGTGTGTGTGTATGTGTGTGTGTATGTGTGTGTCTGTGTGTGTGTGTGTGTATGTGTGTGTGGTGTGTTCCCCATATATATAAAATTGCCTGCAGAGGTCAAACAGGACATCAGACCTTCTGGAACTGAAGTTATTTACATGTGAGCTACCTGTTGAGGGAGCTGGGAATTGAACCCAGGTCCTCTTGAAGAGCAGAAAGTGGTCAATGGGGCCGTCTCTCCAGCCCCTGAAGAGAAATTAAAAAAGAAAAACAAAACAACTTCAGGCTTACTGATAATGTTTTTTATTTAAAGATTATGTACTACTAAAATCTTAAATGTTATATACATTTGAGCTATGAATGATAGAGCTTAAATTAGTCATTCACAATTCTTCATACTATTTTAGNAAAGGAAAGAACTATCACAGAGTGACAATAACTGTAGCATTTCAACTCATGATTTTAGGTCCCAACCAAAGCTTTATAAAGCTTTGAAAATCAAGCAATTATTCACCTTTCAGGATTTCTGCAAACAATAAAAGTATCAGATTTCAATATTTCAGGTAAATATGTAATAATTAATTCAATTACATTAATAAAATTCAGTACTAGTTGTTTAGTCCTTAGATATTTAATATAAAACAGNATGCANGCACACACATAAGCACACATGCACACATAAAATCACACATGCACACATATGCACACAAACATATATACACACAAGACCCTCACCTGCATTCATACAATGCACATGTCACACAAAGAACACAAACATGTAAACATGCACAAGTATACATGCACACAAATACACACAGAAAATGCAAACACATATACATACATACACACAGGTACACATACAAGAACACTTGAACACACTCATAAACACACAAACATACATGCACACACATATACACACAAAACACTCATTTTTATCCACAAAATGCAAGGCACTCATGCACATAAGTGCACACATGGATATTTGTACATGCACACACATGCACATTGCATGAATATACAAACACATACACATACCTACACACATATACACACATGTATATACACAGGCACACTGCACAGGTGCACACAAATGCTCACATGCAGACATGCACATGTACAGACACAATTTACTTCTCTTTCTTCTTGTTCTGCCCATTAGTAATTTCTAGGAACTAGAGAATTTTTAAAGTCAACATCCATCAATAATTAATGATTGACTTTAAAGTTTTGTTATTTTTATTTTATGTGTATGAGTGCTTTGTCCACATGTAATGTCTGTACCACATGTTTACAGTGCCTATGGAGGCCAGAAGAGGGCATCAGATACCTCAGAAATAGAGTTACAGGTGGTTATAAGTCACCATGTGGGTTCTCAGAACCAAACTCGGGTTTTCTGGAAGAGCAGCCAGTGCTCCAAAACACTGAGTTATTTCTCCAACCCCTATTTTAAGCCTTTTAAAAACAACTTATCAATACATCATCACATGATTACTCTATTATAGTCACAATGACATATTTTTTGAAAAACTATGAAAATTTAAAATACTTCACATTACATAGAATGTATAGAATTATGTGAAATATTTAGGAATAACTAAATATTTTAATTATCATAAAAATTAAAATGCTTTATTAAAGATCTATTTCCCCCAATTTTAAACATGCCACCCTGACAACATCATGGGAAATTTTACTTATCTTCAAAGATCAAAGTACTCAAGTGTTGTCCAAATGACTCCACATCATTCCAGACTATTTAGAAAGATGGAAGAACTTCAATTTCCTTTCTCTGAGGTATGCATTACACTGATAGCCTAAACTGCAAAGTTAAAAACAAATACTATTTGGCTATTAGTGTGAAACCCTGAAACAAAATGTTTTGTTAAGAATGAGTTTAAGAATTATGCCTTGTGCTATTGTAACTTGTGATGCTGTGTTCAGGTGACATCCCTGAGAGGCTGCGCTTTTCTGAAGGGACACAGAGGAGGAGTGGTCCAGGGGAGAAGGGTGGTGAGAGGAGGAGGAGTGATGGGAAAGGAAACTGCAGTTGGGATGAAATATATGAGAGAGGAATAAATAAATAAAAAAAGAATAAAATGAAAGAAGACGACACCAACTGAACGCAATCAAAATGAGAGTGCAATGGCTCAATCTTGATTAATTACATCTTGGTAAGTGTATTAATAAGATTATTTTAATAGAGATTAAAATATGACATTTACTCTTCATAATGATGGTGAAAGATATTCTACTATGGTGTCTGATAAAATTTAATAGGCACATTTGAGAAAGATTATTAATCAAAACAAATGGAAATTGGTGAATACTTCATCCTCTTGCTGTCACTGTCATATGAGAAACCAGAAATTTGCCTAAGAACACAGCATCAGTTTTTCAGATAGAAGCTGATATAAGAAGGGAAAAGTAATAGATATTATGGTTATATGTACATCATATGATCATGTATTTAGCTTAGAGAAATAAAAGCTATTAAGAGACAGTTAATTATATATCAGATTATAACATTAACATTCAAAAGTTGATTTTTTAAGATTTAAAATTGGAAAATATAATAGAAGAAAATCTTATTATAATGGTGTTAATATGTAATGCCTAGGAACAAGTTTAATGGAAATACATAAGAGCTATATAAATAGGGAAGTAATTGTCCACTAAATGGTCTTAAGGACTTCAAATTCTCACAAGACTAGAAATGCAAGGACAAGAAAATTTAATCTTATTGGTCATTTCCAAGTTAAATTGTAAATATGACTTATTCCACAATTTTAAATGACTGTACTAATTTGTTCCAGTAAAGAATGCATTGTAACATGTTCCTGGTGAAAAAGAAAATGTAAGAATAACAATACATTTATGAAAAGAAATCTTAATATACATTTAAGTTATATTAATTTAATTTTTATCATCTATCTATCATCTATATACATATCTATCATAAACTATCATCTTTTTGTTTATCTAGTATATGAAATTACTGGCTTTCAGTTCTTCCTGATTTGTAAAATGGTGATTCCTATAATTCGATATGATACGTAAGTTGATTATCAAATCAGTGGAAAATAGTTACAAATTACATTGGCAAGCATAGGAGGCACTTCAGCATGTTTATAATTAATATAAGGTCTATGCAAAGAGAAACAGCATCTTAAATTTTCTTTATAATCAAAAGACATAAGTTTAGATGGACATATTTTGACAACTATATGAACAAGGTCATATATTATTGGTAATTGTTTAGATTAGTATCAAGTGCAGGGACAGCAATTGAGCNATACCTGCCCAAACAGCCACAGCCATTTCCCCCACAGTTTCCATTTGAAAGATTTATTTGAAAGAATCATCGGAACACACATGCAAAAATTCTCTATAACACTATCAAGTGTTCGGCTGTTTACAAAGGCAGAGAAGACAAAATCATATATGTGTCAACCAGTGGGGGGTAAGATAAATAAATTCCCATCTTTCTGTCTATCATCTAGCTATATGTCTTCATATCATCTCTATTACATGCTCTCTATCCATCTATCACCATCTGCCTATCAATCCATCAATCATGAGGAGTGAGACATGGAATGAAGCATAATCATTAACACATATGACTTGGTATAAAGATTTCTGAGAAGTAGCAAATTATCAAGGTATAAAACAGCACAGAGAGTGGGCTCTTAGCCGTGTAAAAGTGGAAAAGGATAAGTATGTGAACACACACACATGTACACAGCTCTGTGTGCAGGTTTTCCTGTGGAAAACCTGAGTGGTGGCTTTTTCTTAGAGAGAGAATCCATGGGAAAGTGTAGACTTAGAGTGGGAGAGAGACAGACTTCTCACTTGGTGGCCCCTGCACTGGCTGTTTTCATGCTAATAGTTTAGACACCAATACTTAAGTAACCAAATCTTGCATTTAAAAACTGGTCATATATTTACCATGTAAAATTGAGGAGGCAGTTGGTTTTATATTGATTCTTCTAAAAGTCATTTATTTGTTTAGTGAGCAGTTCATTTTCCACTGCTGAATAAAAACGAGTTGACAGACAGACCCAGAATGGAAATGGCTACTTCTCTGGGGTGGGGATGTGATAGTGGGTTACAATCTCCTGGTAAGAAATGGAAAAATAATGTGATGTACTTTCCCTTCAACATTCCTATTTTCTTGTGCCCCGTAGGCATTTCTGTGACAGGGTTGGGGGTCAGTAGTGGATTATTGCAGCCTCATTCTAAAACTACACATCGAGTTTTGGTTTCCCTTTGGAAAAGGCACATGGGGAAGAAGTCTGAATGATGAGAGCCCTTTTCACATTTCCTTCCCAGTCTCAATAGTAACACCAGCAGGATTGGGAAATAATGTTCGAGTCTGAAGGCTCGAACGGGAACTACAGAGGCCTCCTTTGATACTTCTGAAGTCATTTTAAATGGGGCCATCCGTTTCGTCTGAGTTGCACAACTCATCCAGAACCTAGTGCAGTCATCTATTGTCGCCCGCTGATCACCTGTTCTTCCCGTCATCTCTGTGTTTGATCTTGGAGACACGAAACTGCACGGAGAGCCGCAGCATCCTCAGGTACCCTGCCACCTGCCCTCGCCAATTGACTCGATGGAGAGAATCTTTTCATTTGTCATTTACCCACTGCCAGGGAGGGTGGACTGGGGTGAGTGGTCTATGACTGAAGGATTCAGCAGGGGGTTCAGCCTACAAAAAGATAACCGAGCTGAAACACAGAACACGGGAGTGCTTTTAAGCAAGGAAGTGATGTCGCCACCAGGTGATCCCCTTCAAAATGGATTTCCACTAAATGGTGTGAACAATCGCTTCATGGGATACCTTGGCGCGTTCCTTGAAGGGTCAACTTCTCCCAGAGACCCTCTCAATTGGCTCAGCAGGTAGTGCCAACAACTCCCTAGCTAATAAAAACTCCCTTTTCTTTATGCTTTTTTTTTCCCCATTGGGGCTGTAACACTAGAGTAACTGCCTTATGAAAGCCAGTCTACGCCTGGGTACAGGGGTCTGATCTGCCCATGCCACTGAGGTTAAAAGTGTATTTATGTCTGAAGTAGATGGTTGAGGCTAGGCTCACCGCCCGACAGTGCATAGCTGGAACATGCTCAGGCGGAGAGCATTTGGTCTAGAGGGGGAGCAACATGATAGCAAAGGTGACTGGAAGATGCATGCATGCCTCCCTCTCTCTCAGCAGAGCCCTGTGCTGCATCATGAAGGCACTGTGAGGTCCAGGGCAACCTCCTGGAGTCTTGCCTACTGTTCCTTGGCCCCATTTTCTTCAGCAGATACAAGAACAAAGGAACATTTATGAAAAGGGACAATCCATCTTCTAGTCCTCAGTCAAATAAAGAAATAAAATTTTAATTAGAAGTGTCATTAACTGACCTAGACATCCAACAACAGAGGAATGGATAAAGAAAGTGTGATCTATACACAGTGTGTTTTTTGATTTCAGCCATAAAGAATGAAGGTGAGTTGTTTGCAGAACAATAAATGTAATTGGAGACAATCATAAAAAAAACTAGTATCTCATGTTTCCTCTTACTTTTGGTTCCTAGAATTTACACAGAACCATAAAATCCTACATATCTGCATGGCATGAATGTGGAAGGGAAACTGTCTAGGGGAACAAAGGGGGCTGTCTAATGGAAGGGCAGGCGGGGCAGGTACAGTAGGATTATGCTCAATGTGCACTGTTGACTTGCATGAGAAATGGCTTGAATGGTGGTAAGATATATGGTTACTACCACTTAAAATTAATCTTATACAAAAATTTGAAAAAATTCCCAATTGGAAAAAAATTTGAAATCATTCCAATAAAGTCAAATTATTCTTTTCTTTGCAATAGCAGATATTGTTGTAAAAGGGTATTCTGCATTGTATTTTTAAGGCTCACAACACATCTGAAACCTAGCCAGACCCTCCCTCCGCTTTTTCCACTTCACCCGCCTTCTCTGCTTTAAACCTACAGCTTTGTAAGTACCAGGTGAGTGCTATGCTGAGTTACACTGATGCCCAGAGATAGTTTTGAAATTACTTGACAGAGCTGTGTGTTTCTGTTACTTCAACTGAACAAAATAACCAAGAAGGCCTGATCACCTTTTTTGCTGCATGAATCATGTTGACAATGAGACAGGGGTCCAGATCCTATCTTTGGACCCTAGATTAGACTCTGATTAACAGCCTTTCCCACAGTATATAAAAACAGAGAGAGGTTCAAAACTCTATCACTTCTGGCACAGGTCCTTGTAGGCCCCAAATTCCTGAGCTCTAAATTCCTTCGTGAATATACTAGTAAGAAATTCAGCAGTGATTTTCAGGTATTTCTTATGTGAAGAAATAGGTGGCATGTTTTATATAGGTATAAATACAATATGTGTACATGTGATAAATACAGATGTATGTTCCCCATTAGATATGTATTTTAGAAGTCACTGTAGAGAGCAGCCCTCGGTTCAGAATACGGACCAAATTTCCTTTCCATAAATTGCGCATAATCTTGCTTCACTTGCTGTTCCTTCCCTCTTTCTACACTGAAGCACAAACAGAAGTTCCCTTTCTCAGTTCACCTTACTAGAGAAGACTGCAGAAACATGGCGAATGCTCAGAAGTCTTCTGTCTCAGGTGGGCTGTCCTTTGTCCTTTGGCTCAGTAATCTGTTGATTCTTTTCTGGATGTTACCAGCCCCTTTGTGATTTTAGAATAAGTAGATGTCTTATCTACTTATTATAAGTAGATACCTTATTATCTACAAGGTAGCAGTGTTTCACTGTCATGTTTCTGCTTGTGGCTTCCTAACACCAGTCTCCATCCCAGCCCCTGACCTTGAATTTCAGGGTGTTGCATGTCTTCATTTAAAGGCCCATTCATCTTCAATCTTCATTTAGCTTTTGCTTTCCACTGCTGTATTTTAAAGATGATTTATTTATTTTTATTTTGTGTATGTGTATGTGTGTCTCCATGTATGTATGTATGTGCACATGCTTGGAGGTACTCATGGAGCCCAGAAGAGGGCTTTGCAAGTAGTCGTGAGCTGTCCAATGTAGATGCTGGAACCAAACTTGGATCCTCTGCAAGAGCAGTGCTCCTAACTTCTGAACCATCTCTCAAGCCCCTCCACTGTTACCTACTCATTAGTAAATGTCAGTAAATGAGCCCATGCCCTAAAGTTCTCAGGTTAGTGGCCTAGAACTTGATTTTTCTCATTTTTTATTGACTACTTCCCTATATCAACTCCAAGCCGTGAACATGTGCGCACACACCTGTGCAGATGCATTGCCAAGTCCTGAAGACTCTAATTCAGACACAGACTTTGAACTTGCCCTTTAGCAGCTCTTTGTTCCACTGGCCCTTACACAGGTTTCCAAGTCAGGTTCTTAACTGCTGTGCACACCCTCACCCTGTGCCTTCCAACTGTGGAGAATAAAAATCTTCTTAAATTAAAAAGTGGGTCATGACATTTCCCCCTGAACTTCTTATTTTGAAATTATTTCAGGCTTACATAAGAGGGAAGAAGAGATGCTATAGACAATTCCTGCTGACCTCCTCTCTGTCCTCTGTAGGGTCAGCACCTTACTTAACCCTGGTCAATCAACAACACTCAGAAGTTAACACTGGCATAATATGATTAATTAAACTAAAGACATTTTTGATTGTCTCCAGGTTTTCTCTAAAGCCAATTTTTGGTTCCTGTATCTCTTCCTTGTAGTAGCAAAGTGTACAAGGGTTTCCTATGGTTCTTAGAATGAAACCTGCATTTCTAATCATGCTTTATAAAGCACAGCACATGCCCTTGCTCTGCCTCTCCTTCAAACCTTATTCTTCTAAATTCTGTCCTTTGCAGTGCTCAATGCTGCTGGTCCCCTTTCAGCTTCTTAAACACCCCAGGGCTCTTTCTCTGCTGAGGACCTTCATTTGTCCGTTCCCTCTGCATGGATGCTCTTATCTTGCATCTTGGAGCAGCCAGCTCCTTCCCTTCATTTTGGTCAGCTTAAATATCACTCTTACCAACAGTTCTTAAGATCTAGCTCTCCTATGTCATTCTGCTGCTTATTTCTTACCCAGAAATTAACTTATATTTTGCAATGAGTTTGCTCATTTGCAGGCTTATTTGGTTGTTACGTGGCCCAGTAAAACATCAAGTAAGAGGAGAGGTAATACATGTGTAGTTTTCTTCGGCTTCCACAAAGAGTTCTGTCTTAGTTCAGGTTTCTATTGCTGTGAAGAGACACAATGACCATAGTAATTCTTATAAAAAACATTTAATTAAAGCTGGCTTACAGTTTCAGAGGTTTAGTCCATCATCGTCATGATGGGAAGCATGGTGGCATGCACGCAGACATGTTGCTTGAGAAGGAGCTGAGAGTTCTACATCTTGAACCACAGGCAACAGTAAGTCCCACACTGGGTGTAGCTTGAGCATATGTAACCACAAAGCCTGCCTCCACAGTGACACATTTCCTCCAACAAAGCCACACCTATTCCAACAAGGCCACATTTCCTAATAGTGCCACTCCCTATAGGCTAAGCATTCAAACACATGAGTCTATCAGGGTCATACCTATTCAAATCACCTCAAGTTCTAAATACCATTGCAGCTCATAACAGCATGAACTTATCTCACAGTTCTATAGAAAAGAAATACAGCAGATTTAGATGATTTCTTTGTTTTGAATTCTTTTTTTCCCCATCTTTTATTTTGAGGGACCAAACCAGGGAACAAGTACTCTACCACTGTATGCCTTAAGTGTTAAAAGCCAGAAACCAAGGTATTGTGGGATAGTATTAGAGGATGTAAGAAAGTATGTGTTTCCAGAGTGTTAGTAGGGG
>LZPO01099180.1:0-11319 GCA_001675575.1 Neotoma lepida | reverse complement strand
ACTATGTATCTCAAAACCTGTCCCCAGTGATGTGGTTCCTCCAGCAAGGCTGTGCCTCTTAAAGGGCCCATATTCCCCCTAAACAGTGCCATCAACTGGAGACCACATGTTCAAATAATGAACACTTGAGGGACATTTTCATTCAAACCATCACAAGAACCATATGATTTGTTCTGCTCTTGTAGGTGGCTGTAATGACTTTTCTTTCCTCCCTCACTGATTTTAGCAAATGTTACTGTTATCTCTATGGACCAACTTAACACAGCCTAGAGGCCACTGAGAAGACATTCTCAGCTAAGTGACCACTCAGATTAGATAGGCCTGGGCCTTGTCTGTGGGAGATTGTCATGATTAATAGTTGATGTGGGAAGGTCCAGCCCATTGTGGGTGGCACTAGCTCTGGGCTGGGGTCCTGGACTGTGAAAGACAGCTAGCTGAGTACGAGCTCCAAGTGAGCCAGAAAATAGTTTTCCGTCATTGTTGGAGCCCACCGAGGTTTCCTAGTGGCTTTACCCAGCAGGACTGCTGAAGAGGATGATTGGACCATGGCGCGAGTACCAGTTGTTTGGAAGGGTCTACACTTGGTTGTATCTAGCAGAGGGGGGGTCTTATGCCCCTCCCCTTGGCATTGTTATAAAAAGCCCTTTTGAATAAAGTTCTGGGCCGGTGGATAAGGATCCAGGCCCTCCCGAGGCTATCTTGTGTTTCTATCTGTTTCTCCCCCATCTATATTTCTATGTAAGTCTCTTATGCATCACTCCTCAAGAGTCCCTGGGGTAATAAATGTGGGAGCTGGCCTCCCATACATCATGGTTCTGCTACAGGCTCCTGCTTGAATTCATGCCCTGACTTCCCTATATGATCAACTCTGATCTGGAAGTGTAATCCAAATAAATCCTTTCTTTCTCTAAGCTGCTTTTGGTCCCAGTGTTTTATCACAACAGAGAGGAAACTAGGACATCAAGGCAGGAAGTGACTTTAGCCTGGGTGTGCAGATGTCTAGGAGACTGAGAACAGGGCGAGGAAAGAATGCACCGGTCTCCTGGTTTGTATTTCCTCCTTTAGTCTTTTTTGCTATGACACAGAAATGAGCAGAAATGGGTATTCAAATAAATACTGCATTTGCACAGTGGTAGAGAGAACACTTGTCCAGAAGTACAAGTATTTTAGCCTAATCTCAAATTCTAGGCTCACTGTCTTTCCACACTTAACACTTGACAGACATCCTTCCCTTGTCTTCATGTTCCACAACTTCTCTTGAGAAGTCAATGCTCATTAACCATAGTGTTCCAGGGGCTGAAGTGATGGCTCCGTGGTCAACAACGCCCTGGGACAGGACACAGGTTTGGTTCTCAGCACCATGTTGAGAGATTTCTAATCTAGTATGGGGTGTAACTGCTGGACACTGGGAGATCCTGCATATACAGACAGGTGCTCAAGCACACACACACACACACACACACACACACACACAGTGCTGGTGTTCCACTTTATGTAGAGTGTGCTTTCTCCTTGGGGAGTTCAAGTTTTGCTCATTGTTCTTGGTTTTCAAGTGATTCATTATAGAGTGCCTAGAAGTTTTGAATTTTGTTTATATTCATTTGTTCTTTTGGTCTTCATCCCATATAGGATTCACTAAGCTATATGAATCTGTAGTTCGATATTCTTTTAAAAATCAATTTTGTAAACCTAACTGCAATTATGTCTAATAATTTATCTTCCTCATTCTTTTTTACCTTGGCAGTCATCAATACATGCATATTGGATATTAGATGCTATCTGTTTTATTCTAGTTATTCTGTTCTCTTTCATTTTTTTGATTTTCTCCTTATGTCTGTTTGGACACTCTTTTGATTGATCAGCCCTCAGGTTCACTGATACTCTGCTGTAGCATATAGTCTTCTATGAGTCAATCTAGTGAATTTATAATTACTTTTATGATTTTTATAAGTAAAGTTTCATTTTATTCAGTAATTATTGGTTATCTAAAAGGTAGTTGTCACACAGCATATGTCTCATTCATTTTTCTTGATAAATGAAAACACCAACTTAATAAAGTAGCTTAGTGACAGAGGTTAGTCCAGAGTAAGGATGTGTTTGAGAAATGAAGGCATGACAGTGTGGGTTTGTTAGAGCACTGTATGGCTGAGCCTCAGAACAGGACAACGGACTGGGCAGGCATGCTGGGCAACATTTCTAGTTAGATTTTTATGCAGTTGTCTTTGATGGATTTCCCCACTTCTTTCACCGTATCCCTTAACATGTCTGTCGTGGTTATTTCAAGTTCTCTGTGGAATAATTTCAACATTTGAGCTATCTTGGGATTTGGTTTTATGGACTGCTTTCTCTTTTGTTGACCACTCATATATTTTTCTTTTTGTGTTTGTAATACAACTTTTCATTGCTGGCAAGCCATTCTGTATAAATAATAGAACAAATGAAATAACATTTGTGTCATATTTGAAAGTATACTTATTATTTATTATAATTTTATTTTATTGGGGTGAGGGTTGGCTGGTATACCACAGTGTGACCCTGACAAACAGAGGACAACTTGAGGGAGTCATTTTTCTCCTTCCACTATGGAGAAATTTTCAATGTAGCCATTCAAAGTAAGAGGTAAGACAATGCTGATTTCTGTTTATGCTTTATTTCAAACTCACTTTAATTTAGTTTTCCACTCTATTCAATGCTTTGAAATAAAGTCAGGACGTTCCCCTTTTCAGGGTTTGGGATCTGAGTGTGGCCAACACTCCAGACATTTCCACAGGATGCAGAGTGAAGTCACCATTCTTTAGAGTTATAGGATAGCTCTCTCAGGTATGGAGTGGCTGGCCATGTTTGGGGTCTTGGAAGAGTTTCTTTGCTTTCAGTCCCTGCACCGTGCTTTTGAACCTTGAGAATCTCTTTTAGAACAGTTCTCTGGACCTCAGCCTTGACATGACCACAGCTCTCCATGCTGTGAAAACACTGGACACCTGGGAGAGGTTTCGTTTTAGGTTTGCTTACTAAAAGGGCTGTCAAATAAGTACATAAGCATGTTCATGCATGTGTGTGTGTCTGCCTGTCTGTCTGTCTGTCTATTCTCCTTGACTCATTCAACTCATTCCTTCAGGTGACAAAGTTCTCTCCTCTTGTTTCCTTGCTCCAGCTCAATCTACTTTGAGAAAGATTCGCACTTGAAGACAGAACACTGTGGGATCATCTAATATTTTAGATCTCACTCTTCACACTGCCTCCTTGCTTTTGGGGTATCACTTCTTAAAGTTAACAAATACTCATGGGCAAAAGTTGGCAGGTGGATGCTATTCGGTCTGTGGGTGGAATTCCTCCAATGATTGTCTACTGTGGCAACCCACACATGTGTCTTAGCAATCCTTAAAAGTCTGTGTCTAATTTTCTTTCTTTCTTTTTCTCACCTCATTCTCACGGCATATTTCTTCCTCATAGTTCTAGTGTCCCTTCTCTTTCACAAAAGATTTGACTCACTTCCCCCCTATATTTGGTATTTTGAGACCGAGTTTCTCTGTATAGCCCTGGTGACGCATTCTTAATATTTGTTTGTTTGGCTTTCATTATTTTCCCAACTCTTTGATATGATTTAAAACCTATGACTTATGTAGCAAATCTGGCTTTTATGTTTTAAATTAGGGTGAGAGTCATACTCTGATTGAGAGTCATAGCTGATTGAAAAAGAAATTCAAGGTACTATTGATTTAAAAACACCTCTCTTTATACATGGGATTAGGGACAAAGGATACACCTGACAGGGGAGTCCAAGAGTCACACCCGTGCGCCACTGGAAACTGGTCAGAGCAGATTAAATACAATTCCTTTGTCCTCATCTTCACTGAGCAAAGAGAGTCCTGCAGTACTTGAAACGGGAAGGGAGCCAGAGCAGTGCATCTCAGTGACTCATGCTCTCTTTCTGGTGTCTTGACATTCAAATTTGGAAACATTCAACAGAAATATTTTGGTGCTCTGAACTGGTGAGAGTGTACATAAGACCATAGCTGGCACTGACTCACTCTAAGACTCATTTCCCCCTCCTCTTTCTATGTTGTACTTCTTTAGCTCACAAAATTACTTTTGATTCTTAAGGAAGATCATTATTTCCTTTATTTTTTTTACTTTACAAATTAAGATATCCACCATATTAAAGTCCATACTTTTCAGATATTGCATAATATAATACTATCAGTCTTTTAATTTCCAAATTTCATGTATTTAATTATTTTAGTATTTCTTTATAAGTTAGTGCTTTGATCTGTTTATTGATACTGTTATTGAATTCAATCCAGGTTTAATAAAAAATTTCTGCTATAGTTACTCAAATCTAAATATGTTAGTGTATACATATGCTTATTAGTATGCAAGTACATACTTAATAGGAATTTATCAACCTAAAACTGTTCATATTACCCAAATATGATTCACATTCAGAACCAGAAAGGCTTTATAACTTGTTTCTCATGTTCACTGACTGAACACTCATACACATTGATAGTATATTAATCTTTCTGTTGTGGGAATTGTCACATTTATAACTTCGATAGGTCATCATAGTAATTTTATCAGGTGCCTTGCCCTGGTTGAATTCTGCTTGGACAAGGATTAAGTAGTAATTTTACACAAATTTATTTTCTTTTGGTGCATATAAATATCCTGTTTGAGGGCTGGAAAATTGGTATCTTGTTTATTCATTTATTTAATTTTTTTAAGCACTCACTTTCAAGATCCTCAGAGTAATCCCCACTCCTCAGGTCTCTGTAGGCTTCATACAGATGAGTACCTGTACTATGGTGAAGAAAGAAATTGCACAGGAGTGTGGTGTACTGTCTTTTCCCTTTCTGTTGACTTCTGCGTCCTGAGTACAGCCTAGTCTGATTGTTCAGTGTTGGATGGGACCCAGTGGACACCCTGCTCCACAGCTGATTGTCCAAGTACAAACGGTGTATGAAATATTGAATACTATTGCTGGCAAACTGAACAAGAATGGGTCATAAATGGCAGTCCTGATCAGGTTAGGCTCGAGACAATGTGTGGAGGCTCCTCACAAAGCTGACAATTCATTGCCTTTTCCACAGGTGCTCTCTTAACACTGGGCATGTGACCCTTAAATCCAGATCCGAGCAATGGAACTATCAGTTGAGATATGCCTACATAGCACAGATATGCACAAAGACAAAATACCCACGACAAAACACAGTTTTATAAAGGAAACTCCTATTACTTGAGATCTCTATGCAGCATTGGTACAACATAGCCTACAGCAGCACTAAACATCTGTTTGGTGATTACCTCCATCCAGACCCCACAGGGCAACCTTTGTATCTAGCATTGTAGAAGTTTGAGGCTAATGCCTGTCTTGACATGATAATTGACAATGCTTTCCAGTGTAGGAAGGAGTTGAGAGGCAGGAGGACTTCACTGGGAGAAGAAACATGTTAACTGATTTGCAAAGGCTTCCTTCCACATAGTGTGACTGCAGTTTTGCAGTATGGAAAGTGCTCAGTAATGAAGAGGGCCTCTCATCTGTTTGTTTTCCTTTTCTAGTTCATGGTTTTGTATGTAGGTACCCATCAAAAATAAGATATGTTCAACTGTTGCATATGGCTGCTGAGAGATTTTTAAATTAAGAAACCATTTTTGTTGAAATTCGCAAAGATCTAGATATAATACCAGTTTCTAAAAGTGACAAAGGAGATGGACACTGAAGGTAAGAATTGAAGATAATTATGCTTTTATTGAAAAGTAATGATTTACAGAAATTTTCAAAGAAAAATAAATGCAAATACTATACTTTAAACAGTTAACTTTAATGTCCTGAAAATTTAACAACATAAAATTTTGTAATAGATAACAGGATATCGTATAAGAAAATGACTTTTTGGGACAACATGAAAGTAATTTCAATAAAATTTGACAAATAATGATGATAATTATTTTTTAAAAATTATATTTTTAATTAAATCATTCTCAGTAATACCTATTTAACTATATTAAATCATTATCACAATGGAAACAATTAGTGTTTCTGGACTGAAATTAAGAAAAATAACTACATAATAATGTAGAGTAGCTTCTTGTTATGTTTATTTGTATTTTATTATACACTGGAACATTACCAGCTAACCAGGAAATGTCTTTAGTTACCTTTGATATATTTTATGAAGATTTATTTTATTTTTATTTATTCATATGTATATGTGTGTCATTTACACCCTCCACCATCTTCAAATACTATCGTAAAATTATGAATCAAGCAATGATGTCAGACCTTAGTACTTCAATCCCTTCCCTAACACTGAGGACCAACGCTTTACAAGGGCCTTCAGGGACATCAGTGCAAGAGCTCTTGGGGTACATTTTACATTCCAGCCATAACAATTGCTAACAATTTATTTCCATGAGAAAAAGAAATCCACTCCTTTCATAAAACATATTGTCTTCTTATAACCACAAATGAGTGCTGGCTGATGCTACTAAAGATGCCTTTGAAGGGGGAACCATGTCTCCAGCACCTTGCTCTTGCTTTCTTTACTTCTGGCCATCATGAACTGAACAGCTTTCTTCTGCCATAACCTTCAGTCATGATGCCTGCCTTACCACAGACCCCAAAACCACAAGTCAATAAAGGATGGAAACTATGAACCAAAACAGATCTTTCTGCCTCTAGATTGCTTTTCTCAGGCATTTCGTCATTGCAATGGAAAATCATGGACACAATAATATGTATGTAATGCTCCCTTGCCAAGGCATTCAGTTAGTTGTAGCTATTTAAAGGTCTGTTCCTTTTTAATATTTGTTCTTAAGAAAAGGAGTCATTTCAGGTTTGGAGAAGCTAAGAAATGATTGGATTATATCATTATACACTTGTGTTGATAAAATATCACTGTATTTCTGAGCTGGGGTTGTTGGTAGTGAGAAGTTAAGATAAAGTGTAAAGGGGATGGCAGCAAGGGAAGATATTAAAAACTTAAACATGATAATGCCAATATAGATAATAAAGTGGTTGCAATTTTCTGTAATTATATATATTATGTATGAACCAATCTATGAAACCATTACCTTGTACATTGACTAAAATAGTTTTAAAAAGTCTTGAAGCTACACTTGAATATTAGATATGGGAGTAGGTGCTGCAAGAGTAAACCGAAAGTAAGAGAGAATTAGAAGACGTGAAAAATCTGAGAGTCGTGCTCATCGTCATTGGAGATTTCCCTCTTGGAACTTCTCAGAATCCTATCTCTTTCTATCTATCTGAGTCATCTGCATCTTCATATCTACATTTAAATACCTATCTATCTATCTTTCTTCCTTCCTTTCTTTTCTTTCTTTCTTTCTTTCTTTCTTTCTTTCTTTCTTTCTTTCTTTCTTTCTCATATTTATGAACTTATGCATCTATACCTATACAGATATATACTAACTGGTCAGCAGACCACCAGGTCTTGTTCTAGCTTCATTCTGTTGCTATGCCCAACACTCTGACTGAAAACAAGTTAAGGAAGGAGAGGTTTATGTGTCTTATGCTTTAGGTCATGGTCCATCATTCAGGGAAATCAGGTCATGAACTCAAGCAGGAACTTGAAGCAGAAACCACAGAGGACTTCTGCTTGCTGGCTCACTCATAGGCTCATACTTCTTTTATATCCCCAGAGATACTAACACCGGAAATGGTGCTGCCCACAGTAAGCTGGACCATCCAGATCAATTAATAATGAAGACAACCCACAGACATGCCCTAGATCAATCTGATGAGGTAATCACTCAACTGAGCCTTTCTTTTCAAATGACTTGTAGGCTGTGTCAGGTTGACAGTTAAAGATAACTAGGACAGGTTTTTTGACGCAGATAGTATGAAATAATGTTTGGCTATTTATGTTAGGCAATGACAGGCAATGTTAACCAAGTAGTCTAGAAAATTGCCATCACTAACAAATGCTGTTCATTTTAAATGAGCCTGTGACAGATTTCTACATATTTTGACCCACAAGGATGTACTTCTCAGCTAGTGTGCAGGGCTTTAGAGCTCGGCAGTGAGTCAAATGCTCAAATACAATCAGCATAGACTAAAGAAGTAGCCTTATGTGGGTTGGGTCCACTTCTGACAACACTGGGAAGTACCTTCAGTACCATTTTATCAGCCTCATATTTCAATGCCTTTCAGATTTTTGTATCATATTCCTTCTCCTGTATAGTTTTCACTCCCAAAATATATTCTATTGTTTCTTATGTGAACAGTTTTTTTTCTATTTCCAAATTTTGTATATTTTAAGAGAATAAACAAATATTACTAAATCCACTATGCGTTCTGTGCTGACCAGATCCCCAAGAGATAGTGAATTCTGTTCTATGCCATCTGAGAGTGAGGGTGCATGGTGGTTTAAGTGCGAAATGTCTCTCACAGCCTCAATTATTTGAACACACGGTCCCTAGCTGGTGGCACCATTTGGGGATATTATGGAATGTTAAGGAGGTAGATGTGCTGGAGGAAGTACATCACTAGGGGCAGATTTTGAGAGTTTACAGTTGTACTGGCTGGTTTTGTGTCAACTTGACACAAGCTAGAGTCATCAGAGGAAGAAGCCTCAGTTGAGGAAATGCCTCAATGAGATCCAACTGTAAGGCATTTTCTCGTTTAATGATCAATGGGGGCAGGCCCAGCACATGGTGAGTGGTGCCATCCCTGGGCTGTTGATCCTGGGTTCTATAAGAGTGCAAGCTGAGCAATCCAGGGAAAGCAAGCCAGTAAGCAGCTCCCCTCTGTGGCATCTGCATCAGCTCCTGCCTCCAGGGTCCTGCCCTGTTCGAGTTCCTGTCCTGACTTCTTTCAGTGATGAACAGCAATGCTGAAGTGTAAGCCTAATCAACTCTTCCCTCCCCAACTTGCTTTCTACTCATGATGTTTTGTCACAGCAATAGAAACCCTAACTAAGACAAAAGTCTTCCCACACTCTCTGCTTGCTATTTCTGCTTCTGTGTGTAGATGGAATGTGATACCACCTTCTTGTTCCCACTACCATACTTTGGCATAACGGACTCTAAGTCCCTAAAACCAAGAGTAAACTATTTCTCCTTTAAGTTGCTTTTGTCACGGTATTTTATCATGGCAACATAAAAGTGATGAGTACAGAATCTGGTAGCGGAAGTGAGTCTTCTGCTGTGAAGAACCTGGCCATGTTGTCTTCTGGAAGAATGTTGTAAACTTTGGAACTTTTAACCAAGTGCTTTGAGCAAAGCTTAACAGGTCACTCTAGTAGGATCTTGGAAGACGGTAGTGCTGAGAGCAATGTGGACAGTGGAGGCCTGGCTCCTGAGGTTCTGGAGGGGAAACAAAGACTCTAACTAGCAACTTCGCTGGAGATTGTTCATGTAGTATTTTGATAAAGAATTTTTCTGCAACCTGCATGTGTCTTAAGGTTAAGTTAAAAAAATGATGGACTAGTTTATTTGGCAGAGGATAAGATTCAAAACAGCATGATACTGAATCTGTGGAACGATTATTGCTAATTACTCCTTTGTGTGTCTACAGTGAAAACAAGCAACAAGTGGAGCAGAAGGCAACAAAATTTGTTCAGTTTGGAGTGGAAAAAATCAGTAGGAAGCTAATGTTACAGCAAAGACCTGTGTTGTAAAAGAGGCTCTGAGTGTTGAGGAGAGATGTTAAACTCCTGCTTTTCACTGGACAGATAAGGTGTCCTAAGGGCAATGCCCTACTCAACTAAACCTCCAATTTGTGAAAGAGAGCCTAGGGAATTCCTTGATCCTAGAAAGCAATTACTTCAGCATCCAAAAACTGTTGCTGCTATGGTCCAACAGAGAAATAGGTCCATCCCAAACTCAGAGCTGAACATAGCACTGTTGCCCACATGAAAGTGGTTTTGGAAACAAAAAGATGCAAGATAGGTGGGAGAGGGTGTCAAAGATTCTTCCTTCATGGTTTCAGAGAGCTGCTGAGACAGGAAACAAAGTGGCAGGGTCAGAGTGTCCGGGAGGAAACCCTGAGAAGCCATTGCATGAAGTTGTGAAGGTGAAGTCTGGGTCATGGTGGAGAGTCCTTGTTGTTAGAGATGCCGGAGCTGTGAGACCCCTGGCAAGGAAAGCTGCACAAATGGCGTGGAACCAGTGAGGCAGTAAAACCAGAGGAGCAGGACCATCTAAGATCTTTGAAACTGAAATTCTAGATATCAGACTCGAAGCTAAAACATTTGGTGTTTAACCTTCTGGGTGTTGATATTGCTTTGGTCTAGTCTTTCCTTATTGTATCCCCTTTTCTCTCTTGGAATTTGGAATGTTCATTCTATGTCATGGTATGCTGTAAGCTTATGATTTTTTAATAGTGACTATTTCTATGTTTGAAGATGTCAAAGAAATTTTTCAGATTTATTTTTACTTTTAATTATGTATGTATGTATGTGTGCACTCTAAATATTTGTCCTTATACCCACATGTAAGTGTTATCCTGATTCCACACCAAGGAAACTTCTCTTTTCAACAGGCAGAGACTATTGTAGAAAGCTACAACAACCAAAATGCAGAGTTGTACAGTCCTGCCCCAGCAGATATGTCTATAACACAACTCCTGCATCCAAGACTCAGGGATAATTCTGGGAAAATGGGTGGAAAGATTTTAAGAGCCAGAGGACAGGGAGTTCACTGTGAGATTGTATCTCCTAGTAATATCAGAAGCCACACCCATAAGGTCTCAACAGCATGACTGCCTAATCATGAGCTGAACAAGGACTATAACAATAGATATGGCAAAGTTGATGGGGAAAGACAAAGAGGTCTCAACCTCACACAGAACCACAGGCAACTAAGGAATGCTGAAAGCAGGAGAAATAGTCTTCCCCAGGGAAGAGCACACCATTGATTATCTAATACCCAATGGGCAGCTTTGAATACATACATGACTGACATGCAGACTGAGCAGGTTGTACTTATTTAAGAATATATGTGTGGTATGTATTTGTGTGTGTGTGTAGAAGAGAGAAATGATGTAATTATATTATAATCTTAAAAAAAGAACTAATTTTAAAAGATTTATTTTTATTTTAAATTATGTATCTGTGTGTCTTTATATGAATATATATGTATGGATGTGTCAGATTTCCTAGATCTGGAGTTACAGGCTGTTGTGAGCCACCATGTAGGTGCTGGGAATAGAACCTGGGTCCTCTGCAAGAGGAGAAAGTGTTCTTAATTACTGAGCCATTTCTCTAGCTTTGTAATTTGTTTTGAAATGGTTTTTATTTTATGTTACTGAACATTACCCTTAGGAGATTGTCTTACGTCTAAGGAAACATTCCCTACCTT
>LZPO01099178.1:0-11347 GCA_001675575.1 Neotoma lepida | reverse complement strand
AGAAGGCTTTTTTCACCCTTCCACCTTTTGGGCTTTTATTTGAAAGACAAATAAGCTGAAATGTAGATGTTTATCTGAATCCAAATCGAAACACTATGAGAAATAATTATAAAATATAAAATGAAAGGGCACTGAGTTCTGTCCCTGTTGTACTGAGTAATTCTGGGCAGAAGTGGGGTTCTCGGGTTACTTTCTGCTAATGTGTTTATATGGAGGTAATGTATGCCACACAAAAGGGTGTTCCTGAAAGGGGTGAAATCACAAGAGAAATTCTTGATCTCACTTGAATTCCTTAGAGCCATCTCTCTGCAATAATGTGAGTTTGCTTCTGTGCAAATGTAGTTAAAACAAAATGTTTGGGGTTTGGTTTTTCAGCAAATTTTATAGCAGAATTAAGAAACTATGCCTATCAAGGGTTCTTGTTAAATCAAAAGATGAGCTGTTTGTGAAATCTGGAGATGGGAGCGGGGGGCATCTTTATCACAGTACTCCAAAGTCCGTTTTGTGCGACAAAGCAAGTCCTAGATGGACTATAGAGGTACAGTAACTACCCTGTTGATAGGGGCCCTGTACTGCGTGGAATAACTGAGATAATGTAGGAAAGAGTTTTAGCTTGGTCAGCTAGGAAGGTGGCACAGTCATTAAGGCGAATGTCATTTAAGCAGGGAGATGTGAGTTCAAATCCCCCAGAAAACCCTGCAGTCCCCATGCTGGGGAAGAAGGGACAGGGGGATAGCAAGGGCTTACTTGCAAGCCAGTCTAGCCAAATTGGCTAGCTCCAGGTTTGGCGAGCAACCTTCCCCATCTCAAGAATAAAGTGGAGGATGAGTGAGGAAAATACCAATGAACTCTAGTCTCCACACACGCACCCACACACACACACAAACACAGAGAGAGAGACAGAGACAGAGACACAGAGAGAGAGACTTTAGCATTGTAACTGGCTTTTAGGAAACATCCCTACCCAACTGTTAGCTGTTAACTTTGCTACCACTGTTACCATTTTTTTTTGTTTTGCTTTTTGTTTTCCAAATTTTCCAATCAATGTGGGACATTTTTAAAACCATTTTTCAGGCTTTTAAAAATATATCGCTCCCTGGAGTGTACCACCACATTTTTTTTTCCAATGTTACAAGTGAAATGTGCCACTGGGGGCAAGATGCCCACAATTCTACTCCCTGAAATGTGTTTTGGCTGACACAGCCATGTGCCAAATGTGGCTTAAAGGCAGAATTTCCTCAGAGCATCCTCTGCACTGTTCCTGGGAAATCTACAACCCAAGCTGGGTTTCTCATCTGGGCTTGCGGAGGTGTGAACCCACCACAGCCAGCATGACGTAAGATTGGAGGTGCAGATTCTGTTACGGAGTTGTTGCCTTGGCCTGTGATAGTACGCTGGCCTGTATCTCTTGATCACACTGGGGACATAAAAAGTACATGGCATTCACCATGAGCTGAGCACACACACACACACACATACACACACACACACACACACACACACACCTCACCACACCAGCTTTATTACCAAAAATGTCCCCAACAGAGTGAAAAAAGTGCTATCATTCTAGAAATGAGTAATATGGCAGGCTGGGGCTGTCTTTCTAACCTAAGTCGATAGCCCTGGACAGCCCCTACGCTCTCCATAACTCTTATTTTTCAATATTTTTCCATTCATTCCTTTATGATTCATTCATTCACTCCATTCTTATTTTCAGATACTTGTTGCTTGCTCACTATGTGGGGAAAAAAAGATGGTTTTAACAATGAACCTAATTTCTTTTCCCTCCACAAGAGCTTTATGTCTCCAGGAGAAATTCTCAAAAGGAACAGATATTCTGAATGCATCGTCCTCAAATCAGAAAACACAGGAGATAATGGTTGATGGGTAAGGACGTTAGAACACAAACAGTGAAGCTATAAAACGAAGGTTGCAACGTCCTGAAAGGGAAATCTCACAAGAAACCCAAATTGCAAACTTTGAAACGTGAGGCAGGAGCGCATTTGCTGCAAAGGTGAAGGACCTAAAATGAAAACTACATCTCCAGTCCACACCCAAGGGAGTTGAAGTTAGCTTTGATGTCTCTGTCCTATGTGGGACTCAGAACACATGCTCGGCTCTGGAGGTGAGGAGCGCTGGAGTGGGCGGAGCTGGTACCTTGGTGGGTAGGGAAACCAGCAGACCGTTAAAGAAGCAGTTCAGTCCGTGCAATAAATGCTACTTAAACAGGTTTTACACAGGATGTGAGTGTAAGTCTTTTTTAACAGCCTCTAAAAGTCTCTGCTGAAAGCTGTTTAGGAAGTACTTTCTTTCCTTTTTTCCTGTTGGACTGTCAGTTGGCAGATGCCTCTGGGACAGGGGTCTACTTTTTAAAGCACTCCTAAATAATGTGGGTTAAAAATTACCTTTAAAGCTATCTGCCAAATGGCATCTCGCCCTCTGCATCTCGCCCTCCCCAGCCCTATCTCATTTGCCAATTACTTCCTGCAGGAATCCTCCGAATTCTTTGACACCCGTGCTGACATAACATCCCATCCTGGCAGGGAACTGCCAATTCTCATTGAAAAATGATTGCTAAACATTTCAGCACCAGCTCCAAGGAAGAGCTCCCTCCTCTGCCCATAGCACTAGAAAAACCACCCTTGTTTCTCAGCATCGTGGGTGCAACCCCTCTGCTTTGTAACCCTACCCCTGTGGCCATGGTGGGTTCTGGAACAGCACAAGGAGGAGTGGGTACCGTCGGAAGTCCGTGGCCTTGGGGATTAGAAAGATGCATAGGAAAGAATCTTTGCCAAAGGGGAGATGGGGGAGGGGAACCTGGCCAGCAGGCTGGGAAAAAGCCAAACACACAGTGCAGCCAATTCAGAAAGAGGTCATGGGAGCATGTCAAACAAGGCAGCCATTCTTGTTTTAAACATTTTTCAGGATTAAATTCTGCAGGCCATTTTCATACATCCTACGGAGAACAAAATATNATCTACATACTTTTTAAAGGCATTAATTAAGTTTAGCCCTGACACTAAAGAGTAATGGTCTCTGACCTAAGCCCCAACCTCCAACTAGGGAATTTGGATGAGGCTAATGGCTGTCGTACAATCAGATCTGTGTCACATATTGAATATAGGTCAAAGGATGACTGCTCCCTGCAGAAAACAAAAATAACCTTTCGAAGACACCATTTTATATTAGCATAAGCCCATATGCTTGGGCTCAGAAAGCATTCTGTTGTATCTAAGAGGAAATCATATTAGGAGAAAAGCACATTTGAAGCCAAGGTATTTGCTGATACAACTACACTTCCTTAAGCCTTTATTTTCTGTTTGGAAATAAATCTTGACCTGAAATTAATGAAAAATCGTGAGCATGTCCTGATAAAGTTTTAGAAACTCATATGAATTTGAATCATTCTTTTGGCTTACTATCAAATGTTTAGCTTCAAAATGTTTAAAATACTCAAAAGGGGGGGGGGTATAACAACTCTTGTTAGACCCTCCAGGAAATCCCATTGAACTGGATCAAGTCACAGATATGAATGGCTAGATTTCATTTCTTTTATCCATTTGATACTGTAGTGCTGCTGTTCAGGAGTTCTCTTAGCCCATTTGAGATAAACCAGCTAATCTTTCCCACTGTAATTCTCATTGAGTAGTCTCTCAGATGATGGGAATTAACTTTAATATATTTTCAACTATAATTGTAAGTAAAGTCCTTTCATAAACACCTGTCGCCTACTTAATGATGCTGCGTATATCCCTTCCTTCTTTTTGGAAATACTTAATGAATTTTTAAAGCCTTTAAATGCATAGAATTATATCCTGAGTGAATCATAATAAATTTGCACTGCCATAAATTCTGTTCAACCAGTGCTCCAGTCTAGCTGAAAGTCAAAGCCTTGAAATAACTCATAGCATTTTGATTCTTTGTTTTGGCAAACCATGAGTGTAAAGACACAGGGCAGAGAGTAGATTATGGGATACCATGTCTACTTAGGGAAGAGAAAATGTNAAACTAAACAGCTTGGGTACAGTTCAGCTCTTAAGTAAGATAAATGATGCTTAGATCATATCAATGCTTTGACAGAGAAGCCTAAATAGATTGAAACTCTGATAAAGTTAGGTAAATTGAGAATCTAGGTATGGTGTGCAGAATCTAGGTATGGCATGTCCCACAGTGGTGGTTTCAGTGTTTGCATGTGTAAAGAGAAGGTGTGTTTGTGTGCTGGCTCAGTGACAACTAAGTTTAGGAGTCAGTGGCCTCATCTGCAAACTCACTAGCGGGTTAGCTTAATGACATCATCCAAATCCTTCTTCTTCAGAGTCCTCCCTCCTTAAATTATTGTGAAGGTTAAATGAGGTTTGAGGTAACCCCTTCGTGTCGTTTATAGCTTATGGTTGAGCCTCAATATAGCTTAGACATTTTGATTGTTATTCCTAACCTAAACATACATATAAGGAAAAACTGTGATCCTCTCAGAATACCATATACTTTTCATGAAGACAGAGAGAAAGAGAGAGCGAGAGGAGAGAGAGAGGGAGGATGGAAAGAGGTAGAGGAGACAGAGCGACTTACAGGAAAATTAGTTACTTTTTCATAGGATCAAACCCATTCACCTGGTTCACAATGAGCAGAGATGTTCTACACAAGATCTACAAACTTTATTTCCAGACAGTGGTGGTGTTTGGGGAGACACAATTGCCACAGTAAATCAGGAGGGGGCTCTGACTTCTACACCATAAGCAAACAGGATCCAACCATGTCTTCAAGCTCCACCAGATAGTCTCTTCTGTTGTTTAAATTATTCGGTCATGCTCACACTCAATATGCTTTTAGAACTTCTAACATACCTAACTTTAAACAAGACTTGAATTTTATCATTTCTGGGCTTAAGAAATTTGCAATATTATGCTAGTTTTGTCAATTAAGACATATAAAAATATCACATTATACTTCTTTGAGGGAAATTATAATATAGAAGTCCAAAATCTCTGTCTGTCAGGTCAGAGGTTCATAAGGTTACTCTTATGAGAGTAAGACTCCTAATTTTTGTATGACCCACAAGTTAAGAATGTGTTTTCCATCTGTGTATGTGTATGTTTCTGTGCACATGTGTGCATGTGTGTGTGCAGATGAGAAGACAACTTCAGATGCTGATCCTCGAGAGCTGTCCATCTTTATTTTGAGGCATGGTCTCTCACAAGCCTGGAATTCACCACATAGAATGGGCTGGCTGACTAGCGAGTCCCAGGAACTTCCCAGCACCATGCTCTGCTTTTTTAAAAAATGGGTATTAGAGACTTCATTTCACCTCCTTATACTTGCCTGGCAAGCACTTTACCAGCTGAGCCATCTTTCCAGCCCCTGCTTTTTACAGTTTTTAATGGTTGAGAAAAATAAAAATATCACTTAATGATATTACTTAATGAGTATTACTTAATGAAGATATAATACATTATAATCTTACATGTTATATAAAATACAAACAGCAGTACCCATAAATAAAGATTTATTGAAACAAAGCATTTATATATAACAAGATGGAGCTCACACCCAATACTGCTTGAATGAAATAGAGCCAGAGATGATATAGTCCAGGAACCTGGGATAAAAGCAATTACTACCAGTCCAAAAAAGAGTTATAAAATGACTCCTAATGATATTCTGCTATACTCCTAGATTAGTGCCTTCTTTAGCCACCATCAGAGAAGCTTCCTCCTGAAGCAGATGGGAATAAAAACAGAGACCCACAGCCAGACATTATACACAGAAAGATAGACATGGGAAGACTCTGCCCTAAGTGAGATGTCTTCATCAAATCCTTTCCCTCAGGGCCCAGGAAACCCTGTGGAAGAGAAGGCAGAAAGAGTGTAAGAGTCAGAAGAGATGAGAGACACCAAAAAAACAAGGCTCACTAAATCAACATGTGCAAAGTTCATCTGATCTCAGAGACTGAAGCAGCAAGCACAGGGTCTACACGGGTCTGTACCAGGTCCTCTGCACATGTATTATGGCTACCAGTTTAGTGATTCTATGGGATTCCTGAGTATGTAGCTGAGTGAGTCTCTGATTCTTATGCCTTTGTTGGGCTCTTTTCCTTCTGTTTGTCTAGTCCAACTTCAAAGTGGTAGGTATTTTTGTTTGTTTCATATCATTATATTTTGCTTTGTTATATTTTATTATTATCTCTTAGAAGCCTGTTCTTTTCTAATAAGAGACAGAAGGGGAGTGGATCCAGATGAGAGGAGAGGTGGGGAAGAACTGGGGGGAGTAGAGGGAGGGGAAACCATAATCAGGCTGTATTATGTGAGAAAAGAATCTATTTTCAATAAAAGGGAAAAAAATCAATTAAGTAGTTGCATCCCAGATTGTACATGAGTCATGAAGCCCAGATCATTCCTGTCTGGCCCTGCACTAAACCACAAACACACAGAGGGGTGGTGGGGCACGAGCAACATCCAATTTAGGATCAGGTTTTATTCAAGAAGTCAAATATTCATAGAAACAAGATTAACAGCTTGATTCTTGGGCTAGTCCGTGATTCCTTGGCTAGCTTGTATAATTTATTGTGGCTGTAGTAATGAGAGTCTGAGATATAAAGTCTTAGGGTATGGAGTGTCCCCCACAGCCTGCTATTGTGAAGCAGTGGGAATTCTAGGAGGCAGGGCCTAATGGAGGGATGTTCGAACATTGGGGACAGGCTCTTTCTTTTGCCTCATAGCTTCCATGAGGTGAACAGCTGGGCTCCACAGTGTGATCCTGGCCCTGATATTCCACCTCCCACAGGCCAACTCACATGTGTAGAAACCTCTGAGACTCTGAGCCAAGATGAACCTGTCATCTTGTTAAGTTGATTTTTTGTCACAGTCATAGAAAGGTGACTAGCACATGAGGCCTGGCAGTCGGTGGCTGTTAAGTCACAGAAGCTAGGGGAAGTTATTTCCATAACCCTTTCCCAGTGGAAAGGCTGTAGACCTCTGTGGGGCCTTAGGGCCCTTTACTATGAATACTCTCACATTCTTTGACTAGAAAAAAAAGCGTTTTTATTTTCCTCTCAACACTTAGCCAAGGCCATTTGTAGGCACACAATTTAAACCCATGAAGAGAAGCAGCAGTTTTTGGTTCTGTGTTAAATGCACTCAGTGTTCAGTGTGGCCTCAGTTTTCCCATCTAGTCTTGCTGTCTCATTATAGGAACATTTTTTTTCAGATACTTAGGTTCTCTTCTTAATTGAAGAAAGAAAATAAGATCACTTTGGACAAGGGACTTCCCAGCCACAGAGAAGGAATGTAAGAGTCCAAGGAGAGCCAACGATCAGATTGGCATGGCTCTCAGCCTTGGTCAGACAAGCATCTGTTTGCAGTGGGTGTCAGTTAATGGACTGACTCATACATGGTCATAGTGCTAAGTGATGATCCCAGTGGGACATCTGTACCCCTGCCCCCGAAAGCTCAGGGGACATTGCAGAAGAGCTGGAAGGGAATGGGGGTGGGGCAATGCTGTAAAACACTGTCTTTTGGACATGGCATGGCTGCTGCACCCATGAATTCACAGCATTAAGACTGGGCCCATCTGCATTCTATGCCCCCTCCCTCCCTGAGGAGCCATAAACAGCTAATGGGTGTAGAGGTAGAGAGAGTCAGATTCTTCAGTGGTATAACCACTGGTGAATTACCCTTCCTCAAGTAAAATAACCGTTCACCCATGTCCATGCAAGCAACCCTAGTTAAACACAATGGGCCACACAGAAACACCCAGGATGGGAGGAGGAGGAGGGGATGGTAGAGAAGAAGGGACTCGGTGGGCGGGGACGATGGGAAGAAGTTATCAAAGTGCAGAATGTGTGTGTTCATGCGTGTGAAATTGTGAAAGAAGAAACACATTCAAAAAAATTTTTTTTTAAAGTTCCCAAGCCAAGAAAAAAAATAAAAGAACATTTTTAACCTTAAATCTTATACCAGTAGTTTTCAGCTATCTTGACCACATATTACTCTTAAAAATACACTTTACCTTACAGTCTGATGCATTATAACTAAAACAAAAATTTAAGCAAAGAAAAACCCTGCAAAGCTTTTGACATGTAAAATTCTCTGTCCTGTTATATTATATCCCATGGAATGATCTGTAAACTCCACATCAGAATTGCTGATTTAGTCACAGACAAATGGGTCATAGTCCACAGTTTGAAAAGCTGTATCTATGTATTTCAAGATAAACAGCTGTGTACTCACAAGTGAGCTAATTGGATCAGTCATTTCAGAATTATTACTTGAGCAAGTTAAGAAGGCCTATCTCAGTCCCCATGCCAGAGACTGAGATGCCAGGACTTACAATGTGCCCTCCCTGAGCACTGAGGACTGAGAGCTGAAGGCTTTGGCAGAGAGGTAAGAGGTGGCCAGAGAAGAGGAGAGGAGAGGAGTTCTGCTCAGCTCATCCCCAGGAAACAGAACCAAGTTTCAGGCTCAGTTCACCCCCATTTAACTAAATTTCATTAGCCTTGAGATTAGCACATGGCTTCTGGGTCTGCAGAAAACTACTCCCCCAGATTTGAGTTTTTGAGAGGTGACAGCACTTTAAGTCATGCTGAGCTTAGATCCAAAGATGATTTGAGCCTAGATACAGTTGAAGCTAGGAGCAAGTGTTTATAAATTTACTTAAGTAGAGAAGGCATTTTGCTATTTTCATCCAGTTTAAGCTTTTGTTCATTTGATAACTAAATTATGAAATAATGATATTATTATGCTACATGAGAAATTGAAGAGCCTAAATAATCATGTAAATACCAACTTGAAAATATACCTGAAATATCTTCGTACAACCATTGCTATTTTAAGCTTAATTATAATATATTATCCAATGAAGCAATTAGGTACTTTATAAGCAGAGAAATTCACAAAGACAACACAAAGGGACACAATGCTCAATTGTTGTATTTAAAATTATAGCCAAAAGAAAACTGTGCCTGAACAAGGTTTATCTCACATGTCTCAAAGATTTATAGTTAATTAAAGTAAAACATGGGTAGGTAATTCCAACTGCACTGCAATTTCATCCATTTAACAAAGAACTTATGTTACCAGTTTAAATTACAGATTCGAGAAAGCACAGGGATTTTGCAGTTGTTTTTAAAGAAATTATGCCCATGCCCACTTATTCTGATAGAAAATCCCTAGGTGCATTCCTTCCACTCTCTCCATCTTTTGTAAGATAGGGAACATGCTATATAGAAGAAGAATCTCCTCTATCAGGCCCTCCTTCAGTCCATGGGAGCCCAGTCCAATCTGCTTCCTAGACAGCCCTGCCCTCTATCTTCTTTCTTGTCTCTCCGCTTTCAGACCCAGAATCCAAACCACAATTGCATCTTGCCCACAGTCCCACAAATGCCTGCTGTGGTTCCTTCTTTCCTAGGCTCTCTTTACAGAAAATGGCCAGAAAGATTTACCTAAATCAGGGCAAGTTTCAAGGAAGCACTCCTCATCTCCTCAGCAATACCTTGCCCTCCCTACTACCAACCCTTCCTCTCCATGTATCCTGTCCCACTGTCCCAGCCTGATAGCTAATTTTGTGTGTCAACACAGTGGTACCAAGGTGCCCCGATACTGGACAAACATTATTTTGAATGTCTCTATGAAGGTAAAATTGTAGATGAAATTAATATCAAAAACTGATGGATTTTGAGTGAAACATTACCTTCCATGATTGAGTGGGCCTCTTCCAAAAGATTAGAGAGATCAACAATGAATAGAATACATACAAACACACACACACACGTATGTATGTATGGGTATGGGCGTGCATGCACACACACACACATAGGTGTGGATGGATATGCACATGTGTGCACACATCAGGTACACACGCATGAATGTATGGGCACGGGTATGCACACATACACACATGGCCAGCAAAATAAAACTCACAGCAGTTTCTTAAGACTCGATCCTGCCTATGCCTATCTCTTCAGGCTCTCTGTCTCTGTCTATCTGTCTCTCATTCTCTCTCTCTCTCTCTTTCTCTCTCTAACACTGACTCACTATGCAGCCCAGGTTGTCCTGAAACTTGTGGCAATCCTCCTGCCTCAGGTACATGAGTGCCAGAATTACTCTTGACTCCCTTCAGAGATATGTATAAGGCAATTTCTTAAAATTTCAATCTCTTTCCTTTATTATCTCTCCATATATATAAAATATGGATATATTAACATGCATATGTATGTGTACATGTATGCACATTTATAAACTTCTCTAAACCTATGTATTTACTTACTCATAAATTAATTTAAATATATATATATTGATTCATAAATTATTATATATCTCTATATAAAGAGAGACATAGATAAGGGAGGAGAGAGAAGGAGATCCTTTGACAAACACTCAACCATAGCACACCAGACAGTCCAAACCTCCTCTGCGATAACACCTTGGCTCTTGCTGTCTCTTGCTGTCACCTGTTTCTGGAACTCCCTTCTNAGGATCAGCAGAGACATGCTGCCCTCCTTCACCTCATTCNTGTTGAGGCTTACAGCAGCTCCCTGTAGATACTTCACACATCCCTTTCATTCTCAGTGACTCCTCTCCATTTGGTTATTCTTTTGCCCCTGATGGATTCCAAGTTCCAAGCAAGTAAAGATTCAGACAATGTCTGAGATATAATGAATATTCATAAGCTAGTTATCAAATAAATGAATAAACAAACCATTTAAAAGTGTGGTTAAAGTTTGGGTGACTTCCTGTGCACTGTCCACAGTCCAGAATTTGTATAGTCTAGTATGCAATTCTCCATCTCAAATCCACACAAGGAAAAGGCAGCTAGATGATTGATGAGAACATCCAATGCCCTCTTAACTCCCCCACACAACCATGGTACTGATACTCAGGTGTATACAAAAAGAAATCCTAAAAACACCTCTTTTTTTCATAGTTTATTCTAACAAGACCCTTGCAGAGATCGGAGCAAGGGTATTAGTGTTTCCTAATAAAGTATCATGGTTTAAAAACAGTTCTTTATATCTTCCTGGAATGAATCTTCCCCCACTGGGGACCACCAAAGGGTCTTGTCAGCATGTGGACCTACGTTCAAAGATTATACCTACTACCCAGTTTCTTTTTGAATTAACGAGATGATATTGTCTGTGTTGCCAAAAATCAAAGCAAAATACTTTTTTTTTAATGTGAGAACTCAGGAAGCATGACTCACTCCAACAGATATGCTAAATCCATCTACAGGGTGTTTGGAATATTTTTTACTTCATACTCATATTATATCACACTGCTGGGATTACCCCATATTATTATTCTTAAGAACTGGTGTAAATTATTACAGGAGGGGATCAAATTTTTCTGGGCATTTA
>LZPO01099177.1:0-11356 GCA_001675575.1 Neotoma lepida | reverse complement strand
ACTCATATAAAATTATAATGGTTGTAAGTGGGTTTTCAGGTTTATTGCAGGGATTAGATTAAATAGATTTATGTCTAAGACTAACAATATACATAACACAGTTTATGATTCATAGTTGACACTGATTTTATCTTTCAGACATTTTTTTGTTGCCTTTCTCCTATTACTAACCTAATTTATGACCATTATTAGAAAAAATGAGAAACTGAAAAATTTACTAAAATGCATCATTCATATTTAATCTATNTAATGTCTTAAATATAACTGCACAAAATACCTTAAGACATTTTAGCTTTTTCTAAAAGAATTTCTGAGTATAATTCACAGTATATTTTCATACGTGCTTTAGGAGACTTGACCAGCAACAACTGGCAAGGCCAAGGGTGTCACTGAGAGATAAGTAGCGGGGAGCTCCAGATAATTAATGACAAGTGTCATTTTCTGGTAAAAGTGTTAAGTTTCAAACCCTGGACAAATGGCTGAGGTGCTTATTTAACTTATTAAAGTGGACCCGGCATCCAGGTTCTCCCAGCATCCCTAGTCCCTACCTGTAACAGAGTATGGCTTGCATACTTGACCTCTAACCTAAACTCTCCAGCCCAGGGGCTGGGCTGCCCTTCCCTGAGCAGCTCTTCCCTATATAATCCAGACATTTTGGTTACCCACCCATTTTAGGACCTTTGGCTTCCTGGCTGCTGCACCTGGTTCTTCTTTCTCTCTTCTCTTTCCTTCCCCTTCTCCTCTCCCATATGGCCCAGCTCAGTCTGGTCATGTCCACTCGGTCCCTGCCTCTGGCTGTGCACTACCACATATCTCTAATAAAGTTTCTCTTCCACCCTACCTAGGAAAGATCATGTCTTTTCTTTTCCTTTTTATTTCTTTTTTCCCATTCAAAAAGGATGCCAATTGAAGAGGAAGGAGCTAGTGAGAGCAGAGGGGGTATAGCAGAAGCTCTTTCAAGTTTTCAGGACAGCCATACACCCTTAGGTCTGAGCTTAAGAGAGATGGGACATTGCAGCTAGATGTCTTGGATTATCAGTGGGCAGTTTCATGAGAGGAATTGTTCCCCCTCTTGATAAGGAAGTACAAAAGGCATTGGGGAGTTAGAACTCTGGGCCTTGCTCATCTCTGGCACCAGGAGTATGTTATACCTGAGATATCAGAAATAGATATTTTAGGCCAGACTTAGAGATAGGCAGGAATGCCCCATGGTAGAGTGATTAAAGGCTGTGGCCTTCACAATAGACCAGAGAAGGGAAAGGTAAACAGGAAGAGAATGCCATTTGTGAGCTTCAGCTTCTGACTTTCTGGTGAACATACTGGGGGTGTTCTAGGATATTCAGAAATGTCTGTGTGAAANTTAGGCAGGTGAAACGAGACGCTAAACACTTTTGACTTANTGCTTTTGTGTGCCCGAGTTTGAAGCAGGGAATCTACCCTCACTCACCATGTCTCTGAATAAACCTCACTATTATATCTGAACACTATATAATCAGAGACATATAATAGCCTTTATTTAGTTTCCCANTTCCTACTGTCTGGATGGTGTCCTGCTGTTCATTATAATACGTTCTGCAGCAGTGAACAATGACCCAGTAAGCTTTTTGTTGTATTCCTGCTAATTTTTAGCTAGAATACAAGTGAGAAAAAACGGACTTGTTTCCCTCAAAAAAGAAAAGAGATTATGGTCACTGAGTGGTGACTGATCATTATAAATATTTACTGAATAAATTAATAAAAGGATATCTAAATATTAAATTTAAATAACCTTTTTGTTTATAAACTCATACATGTATATATTGTGTTTTTATCAAATCTACTTCCATTTCCTTTCCTTATGTTCCTCCTCTATCTTCCCCAACTTCCCCTCCCAGCTTCATATGCTCTTTAAAAAAAAAGACAAAAAAATGACAACAACAACAAAAACAAACAACTGAGTCCACTAAATGCTTCCTATATGTGCCTGAGTGTAGGACCTTTTACTGAAGCTTGGGTAATCTCTCCAGGGCTTCATTCCTGAATAACACTGGCCCTTCCTTTCCTAGCTGCCATCAGTTACAATAGCTCCCAAGATAGGAACAAGGGGTTTCCTGAGCTCCTTCTCCACCCATGTGGACTTTTGGTTGGCTTGATCTTATTCAGATCTTGTGCATGCAATCACAGCCACTATGAGTTCATGAGTGCAATGGCCCTGTCATGTCTAACAAACATGGTATCACTGCAGATATCTACCACGTCTGACTCTTAGGATTTTTCTGCTCCCTTCCCCATCATGATCCCAGATCCTTGGAGGGAGGTGGACGAATTAGGTGTCCCATTTAAAGCTGACCACTTCATAGTCTCTTATCCTCTGCAATTTGACCAGTTGTGGGTCTCTGTTCCCCTAGAGCACATGACCTAGCAATCATGGGTTCTGGACCCAGTTAATCATGCCGAGTATGAGTTCTGTCTTATGAAAGGGGCTTTAAATCCAAGCAGAAAACGATTTGTTATTCCTGCAACATTAATGCCACTATTGTACCACTAGATAGATATTTCTAGGACAGTTGTTAATATACATCACAGAGTTCACAGCTGGGTAAGACTACTGATTCCCCTCCTCCCATATACCCGGGCATTGTGTATAGCACTTTTCAGTACTATGAAGGTAGCCTGTTGGAATGAAGCTTATAGGTTGGTACCAGCTTGATTTTTTTTCTATGTCCTATGATTCAAGTATGAAATCCTTCAGCAATAGAGTCTCACCATCAAATTCTGGATAGTAACAAAGAGCAATAGCCTGTAGTGTTTGGGGTGTAGTCTGTGGGACCCTATGAACCCACAACTCCAAAAGAGATAACCCATACCTGGCACTGGACTTTTTATTTGCTTGTCTATGGTGCTTGGTTAAGGCGTTGTCTCTCTGTTACAGGGCAATTCTATTTAAGCTTCTTTTATATGTGTATATTTTAGGAAGCTTCGACATTAGTAGGCTTCCATGTGGCTTTTTCAAAGGTATTCAGTGTTAGCTACTCCTTCCTATACACCCTGCTTTACCTTGTCTTCCTGTCACCCACTTCCTGTTCCTTTCTGTTCCATTATTTCTATGTCATACAATCTGAGTTCTAGCCTCCTTCTCTTGAAATATCCCTACCCCAGGGCCCTTACTAGTACCTTGCCTCCTGTGTGTCCTCCAATTATAGCACATGTATCTAAAGATTCAAAGAGAGCATCTGTATATAAGAGAGAGCATGTGGCATTTGTCTTTCTGGGTCTGGATTACCTCCTTCAGAATAATTATGGTTTAAGTTAATGTGTGTGTGTGTGTGTGTGTGTGTGTGTGTGTGTGTGTGTGTGTGTGTGCCACAGCACACATGTAGAGATCAGAGGACAATTTTCAGGAGTCAGTTCGTTCCTTACATCTTGTTCATGAAGCAGGGATTCTCATGTTGCTTCTGCTATGTGTATCCCAGGCTAGCTGCTCCATGAGCTTGAGGCTAATTTTCATATCTCATCCTCCTTTTGTGCCTTAGGGGTGCTGAGGTTACAGATGTCCACCACTTCCTCCAGCTGTTTATGCTTTTTGTATGCATTCCAGAGATCAAACTCCGGCTTCCAGGGTAAGTGTTTTGAGACATCTCCCCAGTCCATCTTCAGTTTTTGTTTTTGTTTTCTTTTTTGAAATTCACAATCCGTAAAGAAGTAATAAACATTACAATTTGTGTACATATGCATTTATAATTTTATGTATATACATAATACACAAATATATGCTTTATGTGTTCCATGGGGAGTTTAAAGTGACAATGCTAGAATAATTCATTGGATTTGGGGCTACTACATTTCTTTATATATTATTACTAATCTTCAAGAGAACTTGTTTCCTGTTGGNGTCAGTCATAAGCATTTGTCTTTGCTGACTTAGTGACAGCAGCTACCTTTCTGTCAGACCAAAGTGTAGTTTTTTATATCAAGAGCCCTGTGACCCCCAATATGGACCCCTATGATTGGAAGGTCACCTTCCTTCAAGAACAAAAGTCTGAAAAGCCTGGGAACCTATGCTGTTAGCAGTGTCCTTATAAGAATTGCTTGAGGCAAGGCTGCTCTAGGTTCTTGCATGCCAAGAAGATGGACAGCCTAAGGTGTTTGCTTTTCTGGAGCAGATATATTGCCAGGTTGAGGTACCACTGTAACGCGATCAATACTATAACACAGAAAAGTCACAGATTGTAGGCCTGGATGGAGTGTCTGTTTTGGGCTGGAGGGAATGGTGGAATGGTGGATGGGATGGGAATGGAAGAGATGAGATAGAGGAAGAGAGGAGATCATGGCGACCTTAACAGTCCTTTGTAAGGCATCGCTGGGGTGGGGGAGGACAAATCAGGGCAGAAAGAAGGAGAGGCAAAAGCAGATGGTGGGTTAGTGGGGAGGAATTTTTTCCTTGGCAAACTATAAAAAAAGTAACAGCATGGATTACATGAAAGGAGCAGAACAGACAGGAACTCATACAGGAAAGGCTTGTGTTAAGATCGTAATTAGTAAAAATGCTTCTATTCAGATAAAATATCAAAGTCTACTTACTTCTTCCTCTACTTCATCCCTTCCCTGCCTTTCTGACTAGTTTTACTCTGCATCTTTGCACACATTCACCATGCACATCAACGTGGGAACATCCAGGAGACCTAGTGTGACCCCAGGATTCTGGTTACAAGGGCTACAGCAGAAGGCCGGTTGCTCTGCTCTGCTCTGGAAGAGAAGTGTTCAGATCACTGACTGCCAAGGTGAAGTCAGGGAGGTGCTGTCTACAGTTGAATGCCTGCTGTGGTCGTTGCTGTGTTTGTCAACAGATCAATGACACATTATCGCTGTGTTTGGAAAGACTCACTCTGGCTGCTCTGTTAAAGAAAATCAAAGTAGAGATCTGCAGGAGTGTGGCTCTGAGCAGAGTGCAGGGTGAAAAGGGACCTGAATCCGGATCATTACTTAGTGGTGAGGCCAACAGATTTCTTGTTGGATTGGACAGTGAGTCTGGGAAACATAGAGGCATCAGAACTGACTAGAAACCAGGTTTGTGCTTGAGAGACTAAAAGGATGGCTTTTTCATTAACTGAGATGGAGAGGCTGTGGGATGAACAGTTGGAGCTAATGAAGATAGACACTTGTAGATTTTCAGCATACACAAGATCTTGTAAGCCACACAATAAATGAAATCACCAAAGAAGGAATGCAGATGGAGAGAAAACAGGATGTGACTGGAGGAGGGGACACGACTGGAGGAGAGGGGATTTGAAGAATATTAAGGGAAGCCACAGAAGAGATATAGGAAAAAGGAGACTTGTTTCATAGGAGGAAAACATGGTAGCCAAGCAACATGGTATCAGAAGGGTGTGACCAGCACTCTCAGTGCTGTGAATGGTTGTCACAGGTCAGTGTCCCTGAGACAGGTTTTCAAGAAGAGGGCTTTGAGTTGCACTCTTAGAAGCCACTCCCAAATGAGAACAGTGGATATTTGGTCACTGGCTATTCAGAGAGTTCCTGGGTTGATGCAAAGTCTTAATCTATCATAACCCTCATGGATCAGTCACTGGATGTGGGTTGTCTCTAGAGAGGGGACATTATCTTGATAGATTCCTTGGGAAATTCTTGGTAAGAGACTCAAATGTGAGCAGCCAACAATCCAGGCTGCTATGGAGATGAGTCCTGTGTCTTGGAAAGGATAACTGCATGTTAGTCAGATCACTCACACATGGCAACAATGTTAGAGAGAGGCTTCACCAGCATCGAAGTTTTCTGTGATCTTTATGTAAATCCTCTGGGACTGAGTAGTAGGGACCAAAGCAATGTAGCAAGGATAAATGAAGAGGAGACTGAAGAGAAAGCAAACCCATAGTACCACCTATTAATGCACTGTTTTATCTGGCCTCAAACTCAGAGCCCTCCTAGCCCCATCTCCTGGTGTTGGGATCAGAGGTCTGTGCTACCACCCAGGTTCCATGTGGTTTAGTGCAAAGAAGAGCAAAGGCNTGCTGTGATTGCGGGAGTAGGAAATGGAATCAGAGCACTGGCAGTGTGGCAGGTTCCCAACGGTGCTGATACTGGAGGAAGCAGGAAAAGTAGTCACGTGTCAGAGCGAGTTTAGAGCTGCTGAGGCAATGTCTCAGAGGATTCCTTTACAGTGTTTTAAATCACTATGTCACTTTATGTCACACTGCATTTGTGAGAACCCAAAATGTTGAATATTGATGGAATTAATCGGCCTCCCATCTTGCGCAGGATTTTCAGAGCAATGCCTTCAGAGTTTCATCATGTTAAACATCCTCCGAAATGGAATGGATTTACATAGTGAATCATTGCCTACTTTCAGTTAGTATTTTTCTTAAAGTCACAGTCGCTACAGAAATGAATTGATTTCTCTCCAACAGCTGTTCGTATGATTTGCCCTTTCTCACTTCCCCACCTCCACAGGAGCTAGAAGTTACATTTCTAGGTAGGGCTCTAGTTCTATCTATTGTTACCTGTGTGATAATGGGAACTTAATGTGTCTTCCTACATTCTGGGCCTTTTGCTTTCAAAACTCAGTGATAATTATGATTGCAATAACCAAACAGGACTACAGGAGAGAGCAAATGCTGGTATGTATAAACCATGTGGTAGGGCCTCTTGTACAGAGTAAGTGTAGAATACATATTTGATGTGAAGACTTCTACTATTACTGCATCACTAATTCCTTAGTAGAGCACATTTGGAGTGAACAATACCACTTTATCTTCATTTGTTGTGGCTTTATCTTATTTGTTAACATTGTAAAATTTGTACCCCAAGTCCTATATAAGACAGATGTGGAGCTTTAGTAATTACTGTTTATTGCATCTTCTGCGGGACTTTGNAAGGTTTCCAAGTATGTCCAACCTTTCAAGACTGTGACATGATATCATCTACAAAGTCCCTGCCTGAGAACTACACAAGAGAATTACAATTGGAAAACTGAAAAAAAATCCTAAATTTTTGAATAAGTTTACAATTTGGTGTTGGGCTGCATTCACAGCTATCCTGGCTATCCTGGTTATCCTGGGGATACCAGCTTGAGAGTTCTCCATTGTTGAGCTTTTCATGTTTATTAAAACATCAGATGTTTCTGAAGAGCCTTGGAAATACATGCTCTGTACAGGCTACAAAGAACCCAGCTGTGAAATAATCTATTTCTGAGGACTTTGTACTGCATCCTGAGCAGTGTTTCTAATCCTTTGAAGGGTATTTTGTCCATTTAGATTTTTCTGCTTGTTTCTGAACAGTTTGGCTGGTTTTTATTTTGTTTGTGAGAACTTCCTTTTCAAAGATTTATTTACATGTCTATTTATTTGCTGTAGAATTACATGTATTATTTATAATTCTATGTAGTTAAGCCACTCATTATTTGAAGTGATATTCTTTTTCCTTTTTATCACATAACATTTACATATTTTAGTGGTAAACTAAAAAACAAAGTTTAACTGCATTAATTTGAACACATTATGTATTTTGCTAAATTCAGTTTTGACTTGAAAGCCTTTTCTTTATTGCAACTTCATGCTTTGTTCCTGCTTCCTATTTCCTGTGAAGAGATCCACTTTCCTTTGTATTGTTGTCATCCTTCTTATAGAACGATGTCACTACAGATTCAGTCTTTTCTTTTTTAAGGTTTTATATGTCTGTGCACCATGTGAGTGACAGGTGCCTGAGGAGGCCAGGAGAGGGTGTCAGATCTCTGGAACTAGACTTACAGATGGTTGTAAGCAGCCATTTTTGTATTAGTTAGGTTATCGGGGGGGGGGTGCCAATTGCTTCTATTGTGTTCTTATTGTGTGCCTGGTATGTCTACTTATTTGCTATTTTAAGCTCCATTTTATCTGAAATTCACTTTCTGTTATCAATATGGAAATGAGCTTTAGTTTTTTACAAAGCTTGGGAGCTTCAGTCCACTCACATCCAGCATAGAAACGAGCATTGTTATGTGGTGACACATGGGGAGACATGGGCAAACATGGATTTATAACACACAGGACACTGGTGACCAAGAAAACAATTCAGTCCAAGTCTATCTTTGTGATTACTCACAGGAATGGAGTTGAGGAGCTACTCATGTAAGCACGGGTGCCTTAAAGGCAGCTTCATCATCAAAAGGCCCACCCTAAGAAGGGTGAAGATTCAGACAAGCTGTCTCCCCAGAGTTCCCTACCCAACCTGTAGGGAACTACAGGTTCTCCTCAGTAAAGATGTTACCTTCTAGCTCTTATTTACTGGATATGTAAACTTCTGTGTGTGGAGAGAGGGACTTTTGAGATGTAATTTTTAAGCTTCTAGTTTTCGATGTTTTGTGAGCTTCCAGGTTTTTGATGGCTTCCTAGGTATTATAAGCCTTCCTCTCTCCAAGAGAGAGAAAGCTTCAATTCAGGAAAATGGCTACAAACCACTCTTTCATTTCCTGTGGCTCTTACATATTTTTATTTTGCTCTCTCTTCTGCAACATTCCCTAAGTCTTGGAGGGAGTCATATGGATGCCTAATTATTTTCATCAATTCTTAGCTGAACATCAAGCCACTCTGCTACAAGAAGTTATGTATTTTTCAGAACTGTAATCCATTATGAGTTTCAATATTAATCACTGCTCTGTACAAAAAGAAGTTTGTCCCCTTGTGATTGAGGTTAACAGCAGCAAGAATTAATGGATATAAACACAAATACTTAGAGAGCAATTTGATAGGCATATCACATCCACCTAAGGAAAAAAAAAGCCATTACATTTACAGTAGGGCTCAAGACTTCTCCAGGTTTTTGCCCTGGATTATAGTATCATCAGACACATGTCTTGTTGTGAAATAGGCTTTACATGCAGGTGGAAGGCAATTGGGTGCACCCATAACAACTGTGCCACTATTGTACTAATGGGCACTTCTTGCCTAACATGTTGGTAATGCAGTACACAGGATAATCAGGACTATCAGTGGACAATTAGGTCCAAGTAGGCTATATAGAACTCTGGCATTGTGAAAGCTAGCAAACATAAAGAGTGCTTTTAGATCAGTCTCAGCTTGATTTCTTCATGTCCTATGACCAAAGTATATGGTCTCTTTAGCAGTAAGGACCTACTGTCTAGTTCTTACATGAAACCCAACCCATAGCACTAGTAATAGCTTTCATTGTGTGAAGGGTCTCAAAGCCNGACCGGGATAAACAACCCATAGGCAGGTAACCCACCTCAGCACTTTTAGCACTGAGATTTTTCATCTAGCATGCCATACGTCTTGGAGGTGTTTTTCCCACCACACACANTACCTANATTCAGATTTTTACTGTTGTTACTGTTCTTCCAGGTGCTTTTCTACATCTGGATCTACTAGTCACACAAGAGTTTGCATTATACGATGAAACTNTTTTTAAAGGGTGAACAGGATTTCTGAGGGCTCACTGACAGGTACTTTAAGAAAATATCAATANGACTTGGGGTTCAGCAGNTAATGGAGTAGTAAAGCAAATAATGCTAGCAAGGACTAGTATAGCATGAAAGGGTACCATCATTTATGTCAATTGTTTCTTCACATAATAAAACAATGCTATATATAACAATCATGATGGTGAAAAGTCATTACCCTATCCAGACCTGGGTAACCCACAGTCATTCTATTATCCACNAGCCATTCTTGGACACTACTATATGCTGTGGCTACTGTTGGAACTGGATTACTGGTTCTAGCAGGTTCCATGCCTAATGTCTCTCCATTGGCTACATCTGGTTACTAAAAGGGCTCCAGGTTGGTTGAACAATCTTCATTTCTGGTATATTTTCTTGCAATGGAGAAATGCACANAGCATCCTCTGGAGGTGGGGAGAGGGAGCATAGTTGCCTCCCCTAGGACCATCCTAACTATTTTCNCTTGAACTGATCTTTTAGTCACTCTTCAGTGAACCATTGCTAGACTTTAAAAAGTTTCAGAGGATCAGTAGCACAGCATCTGTATTTCTGTTAATTTCTCCCCCCACCCCCAAGAATTCTAGCTTGGCAAAAACCATTCCACATTTGCCTTTGAGTGACCTAGAGAGGCCCCTCTGCTTTGCTCTTTTGCTTCCTCTCTTGTCTTAGCATTTTATGAATGCTATGCACATGTCAGTCTAAGCCCTATGGAGTTTACAGGGCCTTTTTACCATCATGAAGTTCACACACCATTGTGAGGTTCAGCAAAGATAACCATCCTTAGGACCATGTTAAATTAGATTTTATCTTAACTCTTCAGACCCAGTGAAATGAGCATCAAACCCTGCTCTACACATACCTAATTCCCTGATTAATGCCCACTTCTACTATTATCTTCCAGTCTCTAATCTTCACGGGAACCTCAAAAAATGATAACCAAGATTTAATGCATCTTATGAGCCTGTCCATCTGGGATTGATGTTCATATTGTCTAAGATTGTGCAGCATTGTATTAGTATGAGATAAACACTTACATTTTCAGTTTCTCTGCTTCCACAGAACTCAGACTTATCCTGTTTATCCCCATGTCTTGTTTAAAAATCTGTCCCAACTCAAGCAGTTAAAATGTATGGTATTCCCTGATCATTATAGTTTCCTGTGCTTGATTTTTATTAAGACTCCCCTCTGCACATGAAGATCATGTATTTTCCTTTCTTCTGTATCAAAGTTGGATCTGAGCATTTTTTTTTAATCATATAACTTCTATCTTTCTCTTCCTCCTTATTATCTGGTGTTTTCAATTTTTAAGTCTTTGGGTCCCAGGCAAGACTCTTTAGCATAGATCTAAAGCATACTGCCTTTCTTTATATTCTGTCAACTGTAACTCTAGAAAGCCAACACCTCTCAGCCTCCTTTCCCCGACTTTTCTTCCTAAATCAGGGCCTGATGAGAAAGATACTATCTACATATCTTTCCTCCCAAACTGTAGTCCCTCCTTTATATAGGAAAGTTCATTCTTGGTAAATACCTTAACCTCCGTTTCATGCCTTATTGCCCCAGGCAAAGACCACACAACTGCTGCCATAACTTCTCTCCCCTATCAACTGTTTTTTTGGTGACCCAATAGTCATATGCAAGATTCCTTTCTTAAAGGAGGCATGTCACCCCACACCATGTAGAGGATGATAGCCACTCTGAGGTTTTTTTCCTGCCCCTCAAGGATGCATTGTCTTTGGACAGCTCAGCCTTGATTGCATGTCTGATCACTCACAGCAAGGAACATGTAACTTCTCTACATCAAGGAGGCCCATTATCCCATCCCACAGAGGGAAGGATTGCCTTGGCAGATATTCCGTCCTTAGATTGCTAAGTCTTAGTTGCATGTCATATCATGTACTTCAGAGACCACAGTGCTCGACTTTCCCAATT